>OX451739.1:908183560-908533593 GCA_948472305.1 Vicia faba | reverse complement strand
GTTTTCATTACAAGTAAATTTTTTAATAAGACAATTTAAATTTGAAAAAATCTATTTCCATTTCACCCTGGTCGCAGTAGAACATCTCAAAGCATATTTCGAACTTTGCTATAAATGGTATATCTATAAACAAGCATAGTAATACTAATAATAATGCATGATCCTGTGACAATATCTAGAGAAAGGATTTGGCTTAGAGGGTTTTCTATATTATATTGCAATAGGTATGTATAATAATCTCATGATCCAATGACAACGTACCATATTAAAGTTAGTCAACTTCTTTCATAAATAAAACTTCTAATTCAAAAAATTTAACTCGGCAATATGCAGAAGCAATTTAATCATTTATATATTTATCGTCAAAAATATTAAAACTAAAGTGCTTATCTAATTCATTGTCAATTAATTATACCTGAATAATACATTAAGTAGTTGAAAAATATGTCACATCGCGAGAGTATTTAATATTTATATTTGAAACAACGTATGATCAGTGATTCGTTCTTTTGAACCACAAAAATAATTTAATAAATTCACTATGTGAATAAGAATTGATGGACTAAATCTAAAATATAAACGAATTTTAACCGTTGTTGTAGATATCCTAAAAACAACAGTAATCGCGGTGCTGTGTGATACAAAAACTGTTCTAAAAGACTAAACAACGCTTCAATTTGACACAATATGAAACTCATTCTCATAAGCTTAGGCAACGTTTTTCCAGTTTTAACAATTGTTTTTTTTTTTTTTTTTTTGCATTTTATTAGTAGAAAAATATTGTAGTATAGCTTTTTTTTAATAAAATAAATTTAAATTTGACAAAAATATAATTCGATTCGTAGAACCTCTCAAAACATATTTCAAACATTGCTATAAATGATATCTATAAACATAACAAGACTTTATAGGCACAGTTACAAATGTTTTGTATATAGTAGGATTTAAATTTGAAATCTCAACGGGTACACACTTTCAAGATTCAAACATTTCACCACTAAATCATATACACGTACATCATACTCACGTTAAATAAAATATAAGAAAGATAATAGTTAGTTTATCATTATTAATAATAATATAATAATTTTTTTTCTTTTTTTTTAAGTCATTTAAGTGTGTTGAATTTAAATTATTTAGGTTTGTGACTATATAAATAGTGAGAAAATTATTAGATAAACCACAAACATAAAAATAGTTTTTCACACGATCAATCACAGAATTTTAATTAATTAAAAAATAAATATAATTTTTTTTCTCTTTCATTATCAGAATTTTTTTTTGAAATAACTAGGTATTAAAAAAAATCGCAAATAATCATGTTTCAAAAAAACTCCATAAGGGAGGAGTCATCTCACTTGGCGTCTACACCTTATTTTTAAGGGGAGGCGCAATCTCACTTGGCGCCTAGGTGTTAAAGGTTTGTCCTAAGCAAAGTGAGATGGCGCCTTAGTGCAATTAGGAGGCGAATTTTCGTGTTTTTTTATTTTTAATACGGTGCGTTACGTATTCGATATAGGATCAACCAAATTGACTTTTTTTTTACGAAATATGATTACACACATAACGATTACATAAAAAAAATACAGATTAATCAGTGGTCCCCCGGAACCCGGTAATGACCCCCGGTTCCGCATCTCCGTCCTCGCCTTTCCCATGTTGGGTTTTGTCGCGTTCTTGTTGTGGCAGGATCGATGGCCCAGCGAAGTCAATGCGTTCTGGATCCATAAAATCGGTCAGATCTCCATATCTAAAAGATCCGCTTTGGTACAATCGGTTGCCCATAACCCTTAAAGTTTGGTCGTATTGGTGGTGGGTGGGGTTCCATGATTGGTCTGTAGCACTGGTCATCTGAGTACGGGGGGTGGAAAGGAAATGGATCTTGGGGTGTTTGGTATTGATGATGTTGGGTGCTTTGGTGATGTTGTGGTTGATGGTAAGTTTGATCGGTTGGTTCATAATCTTCGGAAAATCTCAGATCAGGGCTAAGGTTGGATGTTGAGGGGTCCATATTGGGATATGCAGAAGACTGAAATTGTGTGTGAGATATGCGGGTGTGTTGGTATTGTGATTGAAATTGTGGTTAGGTGTGAGGCATATGGGGATATGGTACTGAGGTGGTGATTGTGGTTGGTTGTGGGGCATGTGGGTGTAATTGTATTGTGGGTGGTGACTGTGGTTGCCGTGTTTGTGGTTCTGTTTCGTCGGGGGGTTGGTGGGAGGTTGATGTGTGTTGGGTTTGTTGTTGGGGAAATGAGGGTTGTTCCCATTGTGTTCGTGGGTCAACCAAATACCTTGGATGAGACACGTGCATTCCAGGGGTACTAAACCGATCTGTACCAAGATAAATTACTGATCCGTGTGTCGCATATTACCACGGTTGAGGAAAACTGGGAATTACAAGATATGTCGGTGACGCCTCTGCCACATCTTACACCATTCTGGAGCAAAGTATTTCCAGTTGGTAAGACCCCATTGGGCGTCGACCCTTTAGAGATGCCTACGGGGACAAACAAGTCCAGATTGCCAGGTATCTCTTGATGCATTCCAAACTGCATCTTGACACGGTTGGAGTTTGACGACATGGTCAATGATGACGAGTTGGAGTTTGACGACATGGTCAATGATGACGAGTTGGAGTTTGACGACATGATCAATGATGATTCCGAAGACGATGGGATACCTGGTATTCCTTCAAACGAGATCTACACACCACCTCCGCACATGACAAACTTCAACATGGGCGGAGATGTGCCGTCTTCTGATTTATTTTTCAATTCGTATATGCAGTCGGATGAAAACTTAAAAGAGAAAGACAAATTTCGTAACAAAGAAGAATGTATCAGAGCCATCAAAAAATTTCACATGCTCAACTCTGTCGATTTTAAGATGGACCGTGTAAATCCAGAAAGGTACAAGATCAAGTGTGTCCACCCAGATTGTATGTTCAAGCTCACTGCGTCATACAGATTAAGAGGTGATTGTTGGGTCATATGTTCTATGTCTATCCACACGTGTGTTTATTTATACTCAATCACGAGATCATCGGAAACTAAATTATGATCTCATTTGTCAAGAAATCCTACCACTCGTCAACAAACGATCCATCATTGAAGGTGAAAACCATAATCTCCCACATCACTCGGTATTTAACTATACTCTGTCTTACCTAAAAGTGTGGTTAGCAAAGACCAAGGCGATTGAAAAGGTATATGGAAACTGGGAGGAGTCATACCAAGAACTACCTCGCTACCTGAATGCACTCCAGACTTATTCTCCGGGTATTGTTTACATTCTGGAAACAGTGCCAAACATACGCCCCGGATGATAGTTAACTCAACGGAAATAGAATATTCAGTCGAGTGTTTTGGGCTTTTCAACCTTGCATCACAGGGTTTACGTCATCCAAAGCAATTATACAAATTGATGGGACTTGGTTGCATGGGAAATACAAAGGCACGCTACTGATGGCAGTTACACAAGATGGCAACAACAATATTTTCCCAATTGGCCTTTGCCCTAGTCGAGGGGGAGACTGGTGGTGCTTGGAGTTTTTTTCTCAAAAATCTCCGAACACACGTGGCTCCTCAACCAGATCTTTGTTTGATCTCTGATAGACATGCATCCATTGAAAGTGCATATAATAATTCTGCAAACGGTTGGCATGACCCTCCTTCTACCCATGTCTATTGCATTAGACATATCGTCCAAAATTTCACGAGGGAGATCAAAGACAAAGCTATTAGGAAAGCGGTTATGAATGCGGGATATGCATTAACACAACCTACGTTCAAATATTATCGCAACGAGACCCGTTTGTCAAATCCGGAAGCGGGTAGGTGGATCGATAATATTCCGATAGAAAAATGGACTAGGTCATACGACAATGGACAAAGATGGGGCCACATGACAACAAATCTAATTGAATCAATGAATGGGGTATTCAAAAGGCATACGAAACCTCTCAGTCACTGCTTTGGTTAAATCAACATATTTTAGGATGCCTTCGTTGTGTTCCAAAAGAGGTGAAATGTGGAATGTTGTGTTGTAATCTGGACAACTATGGAGTGAAAGCTGCATGAAATACATTAAGGCAGAAAGTGCCAAAGCCAACACCCATCTGGTTATACGGTTTGACCGACACAGCCACAACTTCATTGTCAAAGAGACAATCGACCACAACGAGGGCCTGCCAAGACAAGAGTATAGGGTTATACTACCTTCTCGTTGGTGCGATTGTGGTAAGTTTCAAGTCTTTCGTATGCCTTGCTCTCATGTCATTGCCGCGTGTGCCTATACTCATCAAGACACGCTACAACTTCTGTCTCCCATTTACAAATCTGAAACCTTGCTCAACATTTACAACAACAACTTCCCTTTGGTAGCAAAACCAGATTATTGGCCTGCATGCGACGGTGAAATAGTATGGCACAATGACCAAGTGCGAAGGAATAAAAAGTGTCACCCCAAAAGTAAGCGCATCACAACCGAAATGGACTCCCTTGATAAGCTAGAAAGAAAGTGTGGTTTATGTCGTCAGGTCGGACACAATCGTAAAAATTGTTAGAATCGGGCTACTGGCTCAACCACATAAAAATTGTATTACAAAAAATCTTTCCTTTATTAAGTTGTAAACATTAGGGTTTTTCGTTAACAGTATTTGTTACAATAAACATTGCGCGAACAAGAAATAAAACACGATAAACCGTCTACGACATTACAACCGTTAAAACAATTTCATCTGACCCATGCATCATCAACATTACGTTGCTATCTGTTTTTACTTCCTCCAACCAAAAATTAGGTCTTCCTGTCGCAAGTGAGGTTGTTGTTCGTCTTCGCTGGATCCTTCTAATTTGTTCCCCCTCCTCGATGTCTCCCTCTAGCCATCGCATCAACTCGCTCTTCAGACGCTCCATGGAGTGAATGTGCCAGAATTTCATTTTCATCGGAGATTTTGTGGTGGAGAAAATAACGTAACCATCTCTGATAAAAATCATGGGCGATGTCATGACGCAAATAACAGAGTAAAAAAATAAGCGAACAGTACGAGAAAGTGTGAGAAATGACGGAGAAACGGACAAATTATTTATAAAAATAGCATTTTGTCCTATGAGTCAAGTGAGATGGCGCCTCCTCTCACTTTTAAAGTGCATGTGCCGTCTCACTTGGCTAAAAGAGAGAGGAGGCCCCAAGTGGGATGGCGCCTAGGGCAAGAAGGGTAGTGGATGCGCCAACTGGGTTAGCTCCTCCCTTGTGGAATTTTCTGAAACATGGTTATTTGCGCAATTTTCTCTGAAACATGGTTATTTGTGAATTTTTTTTAATACATGATTATTCCAAAAAAAAATTCTCATAATCACAACTACTGTATAAATTTAATTAAAATTCAAATAAATTTAAAAAAATTTCTCTTTAGTTTTGTTTCTATGAATATAAATTTTGCTCTATTTTCATCCAAGAATTTCCGTAAGTATTGCTCCTATAAACAAGCATACTAATACTAATAATAATGCCATGATCCTATGACAATATCTAGAGATCAGATTTGGCTTAGAGGGTTTTCTATATTATATTGCAATAGGTAATGTACAATAATAATCTCATGATCCAATGACAACGTACCATATTAAAGTTAGTCAACTAAATAACAATTATATCATTACAAAGATATTGGATAGTTTAAAACTACGTTGAATTTACTATTTTTATAATAAATCAGATATTCTTGTGCATATTTGCATAGACAAATCCTTTAAATTGAAAGGATAATATAAATGGAAAACCTCTGATTCAAAAATTTTAAAACAGCAATTTAATCATTTATGCAGAAGCAATTGAATATGTCTTTTTAAAATTCTTAAAGAGTGCCCCCTATATATTTATTGTGAGAAATATTAACTACAGAGCTTATCTCATTCATTGTCAATTAATTAAGCCTGAATAATACATTAAGTAGTTGAAAATATGTATCCACACACTAGTATTCAATATTTGAACCAGAACAGGTTGTCATTTAGTCACAAACAATAATGATAAGAATTTTATATAGATTTGATACATCACAAAACAACAAAAGAAGCAGTATTATAATAAAAACGCTCTAAAGAGTCAATCTTTATTCAATCTTCACAACGTGAAAGAGGGAACAAACAAATCAATCTAAAGAGTCAATCTTATAAAATAAAATCCCTCTTGTGTGAAGAGAAAAAAAATCTGTAGAGTCCGAGAATGCCAGAGTGCAAAAAATAAGGAAAACACCTTAGCATTATTATGATCCAAATGATGGAGCAAAAAAGGAAAAGAAAACCATTATGATATGAAAAATAAAAAATTAAAAAAACATTAAATTCTAAGGTCATTTCTATAGACTATACACTAGTCATGATGACTCATAGGAAAATGTTGATGGTTTAAACTTGTAATTTAGGATCAAACGACCTGTTTCAAAACCTGACTTATGCTACTTATGAGATCTTTTATTGTCGAGCAATATTCGTTATTCATATGAGCAACAACGGTTATGTCAATATAGTTACTTCCAAATGGTAAAACGGAACTACTCTGAATTGTGAGATGCTGTTTTTCGAGTTTGTTGAGTATTGCGGTCGGAATTCGGCCGCTGTGTTTGTCACAGTGGATTCTGATAAGCATGTCTTTTCCAGATACTCTTGCTTCGATTTTTGGGAGTGATTGGTCTGAGTTTTCTTCGCAATCATCATCGGAGAAGAGAATAGATCTCTTCGCATAGACTGCAGTTTCAACTCTTCTATCAGCAACTTGTTCCTCTAAACTCTTTACTCTTTCTTTTAATTGGTTTAGATGAGTTATAGCATCTTCCAAAATAGTTGCCTTGTCCATCTGCATGAAAACCACGCATTCATTGTGAATTAATTATAGTAATAAGAATTAAGATGTTAATAATCCAAAGGTGTATAACTAATTAGTACCTTTTTGAGACCTGGAAGAATGGATGAAAGAGTAATTAATTTCTGGTTAAGCTTTTGCCTTCGTTTTCTTTCAGCAATTACGTGATCTCGTGCTTGGGTCGGGTTTCTGTTGGTTATCGTTGTCATTGTCGCAGCCTTGTTCTCTTGTTTATCATACTCACTTCCAAAATTCAAGTTTTCACCATACCCCGACTCGGTTTTCGGCTTCTTAACCTTTGCATCTATGTTATCAAAAGAAATGATTTTGGAAGATGAAGAGGCAACAGATTGATCAGGACTTTCAACGGGGAAAGAGTTGTTTTGTGTGCTTTCAGAATGAAATCTCTTATTACTGTGAGAGGAATTAGTGCTCTCAGGTGTGGGTGCTGAGAAAGAGTTGAAATGTGGAATATCATCAAAGTCAAATACAAATGAATCAATTGCTTGAAACAAACTAGTGTCATCCATTCCCTGTTAATTTCAAATAAAAAGGGTAAGTTCTTCTAGGATTCACCATGTTTCTGCAGTTAAAGACAATTCAAAGATGCAGTTAGAGTGTTGTGTACTTACAAATTCAGGCATGTACTTGGACGACGAAATTTGAATCATCTTTGAGCCTCTTGGTTGAAGAAAAGTAGAAGAGGAGAAGTGTTGTTAATTTGTTTGTGAAAATGGTGCACAATGCTCCATAAATGGACCAACGTGTCTGTTTTATAGAGAGGAAGCATAATACTCAGACACGTTTAGTACCCGGTTATTTTATTAACCACGTGTGAATATGATGTCCAATTTTCTTGGGTGTATTTTTTAAATACGATGGCCCCACTCTTCACTAAAACCCTTTTTAGTCAAATTGTGGCTACATTTTCTCAACTCTTGTTTCATCATCAGGTGAATGGTGTTTTACAAAGTAATAATTGAACTCAAGAAGCTTCGAAGAAACAAAAATGTTAGTAATATATTATATAATTAATGTATATCAAATACAGCAAAGCAAAGTTTATCAATTGTATCTCTTCATAATATTCTATTTTTTATATGATATTAGTATTTTTTTCCTGGTAAATATCTATCACTTTGTTTCTTTTCTTTTTCATTTATACCTTTGTTTTCGGTGTCATCATGTCTGATATCTCAAATTCAATAATTTCTATTCCTTTTTCTAAAAGTTCATCCACCACTGATCACTCCACAACAATCACAAACACACTTGTGTTATTCACTATTTAGATAATCTTTCAATTGTCTTTATTACCCCTTTATTACTAGTAATAACTATGGTTCATGGAGTTGTGTAGTAACAATGGCACTTCAAGTTAAAAATAAATTAGGTTTTATTGACGGGTCACTTACCAGTCCAAAGAAGAAAAAAATATTCCTAAATGGCAACGTTGCAACTATCTGGTTACAAGTTGGATTCTTAACTCGGTTTCAATCGAGATTCGTCCCAGCATTTTGTACGCTGAAACTGCAACACAAATCTGGTTCGATCTAAAAGATCGATTCTCTCAATCAAATGCTCCTAAAATATATCAACTGAAACAGTCAATTTCTGCCCTCAAACGAGAAAGCATGTCTGTCTCTCTTTATTTCACTCAACTCAAATCTCTTTAGGATGAACTTAATTATATTGCTCTTGTCAATCCATGTATTTGTGGTAATGCTAAAAGTATTCTTGATCAGCAGTATCCAGATCGTGCCATGGAATTCCTTCAAGGAGTTCATGGTCGTTTTTCGGTTGTCTGCAGTCAAATTCTTCTTATGGGTCCATTTCCATCAATTCAGCGTATCTATAATCTAGTTCGTCGGGAAGAAAACCAACAAGAGATCAGTTTTCTCCCTCTCCCCGCTGAAGAATCAGTTGTGCTCCATATCTTTAAAGTTCCATATCGCACTCAAGGAAAACGTCAGCGTCCTTACTGTGAACACTACAATAAGCACGGTCACACTATTACTACTTGCTATCAGATTCATGGTTTTCCAAATAAGCCACAAAAGAAATCAGAACCATCATCATCCTTTTTTGGTAATCAAATGTCAAGTGCACAATATACAAAACTCCTATCTCTCTTAGCTAAAGAAGAGACTACGGGACCATCAGTGAACTTGGCAGGTACAACCTTTACTTGTATTTATTTTTCATGGATTATTAATTCTGGTGCTTCAAACCAGATGTGTACATCTCTTTCTTTATTGTCTTCATATTCTCTCGTTCATATTTATATCTCTGTTCAACTGCCTGATGATTCTCAAACGCTTGTGAAACACATAGACTCTATTAATTGTTCACCATCACTTACACTTACGAATGTTTTCCATATTCTGACTTTCAAATATAATATATTATCTATCTCACAATTAATAAAATCAATAAATTGTGATGCAATTTTCTCATCTTTTGGTTGCATTTTTCAGGACCGGGCAACGAAGAAGATGATTGGTCAGGGTAGTGCTCAAAATGGACTATTTTATCTAAATGATGCATCAATATCAAATAAGCATGACAAGTGTTGTACCCCAAAATTTACCCTCTCTTTTTTTAAGATATTTTTTACAAGATCTTCAATAGCTCAAGCTTGTACAAGTGTGGACTAGGTCAAGCCATCTCCTCAACACTGATACCTCAAAATTAAGGTTTGAGCTTGCATAAGGACAATTGGACTTCTAATACTTCAAATGACTTTCATGGATCATTATGGACCTTCAAAAATGGTCATGTCAAGTTTCAAATCTTGTATCACAAATTCTGCTCAGTCAATTGACCAGATGACCAAAAATCAGTTGTACTGATGAAAAGTCAACTAATACACCAAAAGTAAAACTTTGACTTTTTGGTCAATATTAAGTATCAAAGATCAAAGTTCAAGACATTCAAGAATATCAAGATTAATCATCAAAAAGTCAAGAAATTCAAAAGTCAATTTGGAAAGTCAAACTTTTCAAGACTTAGGAATTTTTCTAAGTGTTTTGCACATGTTTATTTCATAACTTCATACCAAATTTTCACCATGATGCAAAATGACTCAAAGGAAACTTTCAACATAAAAGTTGTAGATCTTGATGAATTCTATAACTTTGTATTAGAGGGTTGATGTCCAAAAAATGCTTAGATTTGAAGATTTGAGCCCATGAAGTCATGACATTGTTATCCAACACTTAGAGAAATTTTCAACAGATTTTGGTCATGATTTTATCCCAACTTCTTGGTATTTTTTTACATAGTTCCAAAATGATTTTATCAAAATGGTTAACATGAAAGTTATAGAGGATGTTTCAAGCTTTCCAACACATCCAATAGCATGAATTTATCATACTTGAGCTAGGAGATTCAAGGGTATGAAGTTGGGTATCCATCCTTGAATTGCAAGTCCTTTTGTTGAAGAACACATAACAAAATCCTTATGCTATGATGCATAATCTTGTGTTGCAGGTCTTCTAACTTGTCAATCTCACTATAATTTAATGCTTACACCTAATTTTGAGCTATTACCCAAGTATTTTACTCATTGTCCAAAAGATCTTTCCATTTATGGCATAAAGGCGCCATTGCTATTCTTGAAAAGCAAGCTTGTTGGTACAAAACTTGTCTTGAGCCCATACCTTGTTTGCTTCTGATTTTACTCCACCATAAATCATGGAAATTAGCCCCTTTATACTAGCAACTTTGATACTTCATCTTGGAACCATGGAATACTTGACATAGTTTGATATTTGCATCACAACCAAACCATAACATGTTGTCTTGTAAACCTATTCAGTCCTTGTTCACAAACCTTTTCTTATAAATAGAGGGAGCATAGAGAAACGTTCATAGAAAAATAGAGAGATTCTTGTGTATTGAAAAATCCTCAACCCCCCCCCCCCCTCATACTCTAAAAACCAGAACTGTCCACAAAAACCTCCATCTTTGAGCTTTGAAGTCCAAAACCTTTGAACCTCTCACACCTTGCAAGTTCTGTCCAAACAAACCATCCAAACACTCCACATGCATCATATAGAAGTTGTTCAAACTCAAGAACAACTTTTGTAACATCACTATTTTCAAAACTCAAAAACAGCCACCTGCGACTTGATTTCTCCAACTCAAACTCAAAGCACAAATTTCAGTTTCATGGTAAGTTTCACGCAAGAGAAGCCCTTAGAGTTTAAGGCCAGCATGAGGTCTAGGTATTACCCTCTTTCAGTTTGTTGGTTCATACCTGTCCTATCAAAAGTAACCGGGTTCTTAGAGGATCCCAATATCATTGACTACCCTCAATCGGTCATAACTCCAGCATCGCAATCTTTTCTTGCGGCCAGAACCATCACGAGAGTTTAGCCTCAATGGGCGTAACATACTGCTACTGTTCTAATGGCCAAGTTGTGTCAATTAAGGTTCTAAGGTTGTTGGTGCTTAATGACTCCTTGGAAGACCTATATTATCCCCGTTTCAACACGAGGGATATCGGTACAGACCAAGGCGCCACACCAACGTAGCCACTGCTTCACCCATGTCGGTATATGCCGGACAGGTCCCTCACAGCTTATGCTACCTAAACAGGGTATCCCCAGATCCGGGTTAGGATCTATGTAACTCCCATGCAACCCACAAATTTTAAAGCAGACAAGTCAATACAATTGAAAACACAGTTATAAACTAACCCTGAGGTACACCTCACTTTAAGTTTAAGTCCCCAGCAGAGTCGCCAGTTCTGTGATCGGTGGATCTGGAACTGACTGTTTTAAAGCTGGTTCGCGAAATGTCGCGGAAGCAAGAGTCGCCACCGTCTTTTATTTTCTCCAAATGGAAAGGACAAAAGCACAGAAAAATTCCTTATAGAGATTGCTCTCGGTTCGGGAGGTAGATTATAGAAAGGGAAGGTGTTAACACCCTTTCTATCCATGGTTATCCATAGGCTCTTAGATACTTGCTCATTTGTGTTTTCAAAAAATGGTTTGTTTGCTTTTCAACTGTGGGTTTTAAAAAGTTTCTTTGAAAATTCCAGTTTGACTCTTGTATCGGTCCTCAAGAGTGTTTGAAAAATCGCTTTCGAAAGCTTTTTGAAAATGTGTTGGTGTGAAAAGTATTTTTTGATTTGTTTTTGAAATTAGAGCAAGTATCTAGAGTCGTCTACCTACCCTAAGGAATTCGTCTGTGTAAATGTCCTTTAAAGTAGTGCTATCCCACCATTGAGAGGTAGGTAGCACCACCGTTGGAGGTGTTCGGGTCAATTCGAGGTTCGGGACATGGTGATCACCAGAGCAATGGGAAGACACCTTAGAAGCTACCCTCATGCCAGGTTCCCGGATCATGAGGACTTACTAAGACATCCTCTACTCGACGATCGCCTTTCGAGGCAAGGCAACAGTGAGGCGTACCCTAGGGGTGGTGTGTGATTTGTGTGTCGTTTTCATTTATTTTTGTCTTTTGTCATGTCATGAGTGATCTAGCATTTGTTTTTATTTTTGTCCATACATTCTTTCATGCCTTTATTTAACAGTTAAAAATTGCGAGAAAAGTAAATTCTAAGCTATTACAAACGGCGCGGGTCCACATCGCCAAAATTAACCAGGACCCGATTTGACAGAAAAATAAGTAAAGAAAAGTGCGAGAAAATTAAAAGGTTACATGGCCTTGGGAGAGATACATAAATATTATAAAGAAATAAAATAAATATGCGCGAATTGAATTAAAATTGAAACGAGGGCGTTGGACCCTTTTTGCAAAATCAAAATTACATGGAATTAATTAATTAAAAAGAAAAGGAGATGTTTTTGGTATTTTTTAGTATTTATGATTTAAATGAAAAAAAGAATTAATTGAAATTAAATGCCAACCCTAATTCTATTTGTTTTTTAATTTATTAAGAAAAGAAGATTAAAACCTAATATTAACCCTAATTAATTTACATGCAAATTTAATTATAAAAATAAATATTTAATTAGTTAATTATTATGGAATAAAATAAAAAAGGATAAAAAATTAATATGAACCCTAATTCTATGTTTTTTAGATTTTTATTAAAAGAATTAAAATTAAACCTAATTTAACACTAATTGATTTATGAATTTATTTACAAAATATTAACTAATTAAATATATTTAATTTTTGGTCTTTTCTGATTTTTATGGTATTTTGTGATTTTATGAAAATATAATTAAATTAATAGAATTAATTAAAAATAATAATTGAAAGTAAAAAAGATAAAGAAAAATAAAGAATAATAAAAGAGTTTGCAAACCTGGGGGTTCAGACCCCAAATAGGAGGTGAGGCCTTTAGCAATCTGGCCCATTTAGATTCTTGGCCTTGGAGACTTTTTCACTCACGTACAGAGGCGTTGACCAGGGTTCATCATATTCCTTAGATCTGAGCCTTTGATTTGACGCCCTTGGACGCGTGGACGCTTGATTATGGAGGCGTATGGTATGTCCCTTAGGCTGAAACTACACGTGAACGTAAATTGAAAAATAACATTGAGATAGTGAAGACCTGGGGCTCGAACCCAGATCATTAACATTACCAGCCAACACGTATGCCACTAAGCCACTTCGTTCATCTGTAAATTAACATAATAAACAAACATAATAAAACAAACGCGTTAATGTTTCCTTTTTTCGCGCGAACTTTTGAATTGACCAATCAGCTTATGCCACTTCATCGTCTCCTTCGCTTAGTTTTATTTTCCTGAAACATATAAAACATTGGCAACGGTTTTCACACGTTGCCACAGGCATGATACAAGAAAATAGCGAATAGGCCATTAGGGCTCATAAATTGAGCGCGAGGGTGCTGTCTTCTTCGTCCAAACGCGTTGAATTCAATGGCTTTGGTCTCAGCCTCCAATTTTTCCTTATTTCAAAACCCCCAATTTGGAGCTTCCTGAACCCTAATGAACAACAATGGCATAATCGCGTATGATGCTTAAAAATACAATTAAATCATTGGGTTAGCTTCAGAACAAAGTAATTAGTACAAAATCATGAACAAAATGCAATGATATGGTCTAAATCATAGAGTACGATTATGCAAAAAGAGTGATACAGTTCACCCTCGATTTACCAATTCCTGATGTTTTGATGAATGTTTTTGATTGGAAATCGTTCTGTGAACCTCCAGAAAGATGTTTGAACAGCTATTATGCCTTGAATCACCCTGCAAAAGTGTTTTCAGTTTTGAATTTATTTGCAAAAATTCCAAGTTTGATGATGGGTTTTCTGCGCAGCTTAATGGTTAATGGCATTAGGTTTTGATTCTATACTTATGTAAGAGTGAATTAGGTAAAAAAGAACCATCCAAATCTCTTGCATTCATGGTTTTTGAAATTTGATTTTCAAAGATCTTTTTCAATCTTTTTTCATGTGTTTTTGTACAAATCATGATCAATTCTCTCCAAATCTTTCCATATTGGATTATGCACGAATTATTGAGTAGATTTCATGCACAAAAAGATTGTAAAGCTTAGGTTAAATATTTTTCATGTATTTAATTTGATTTAAATGAATTATTGTTAATAAAAATTCAAATAAATAAATAAAAAATGAAGAAATACCTCCCTTTGGGCCAATTGGTCGTGCACATGCTTGGGATAATGAATTATGGAAGAAAAATGGGCCCATTAGCAATTTTAGGTCATTTGAACCAATGTTGACTTTTCAAAATATCCAAAAAATTCCCAACTTCCACAAGGCATAACTTGCTCAAATTTTAAGCTTTGATCATGTTCTTGAACATTTTGGAAAGGTCTTTGAGTCCTCTAACCAATGCCTTTGGTCCCAGGTAATTTTGATTTACCAATCACAAGTTATGGCCTTTGACTTAAAGTCCCTTTTTGTTGACTTTTGAAAATGACCTATAATGTTGAAATTGATAACTTTTTGTGAGAGCATTTCTTGGTCTTGAAGTATGAAGATGAGTTGTAGGAAATGTCTTTCTCTTCAAAATGAGCTTTGGATAGAATTTTTCTGATAATCCATGTGAAAGTTATGCCCTGGTCAATTTACAGTTGACTTTTTCAACTGTCCAAATAAGGAAACATTTGCATCTTGATGATTTTTGAGCCAAACTTTGAGAATCATGATCAAGCATTGATCAAATGATGTTTAAGGCTTCAAAATTAGATGTTGACCAAAAATTTGAACTTTTGACTGTCAAATGACCATTTTGCCCCTACAGTTGACTTTAGTGCAATTAGGGTTTTGATTGTGCAATTTTGAGCTGAATGTCTTGAAACTTGGTATGAGGATGCTTGACCATATTTGTAGGCATATGAGACTTGATTGGACCTTTGGAAACTTCATTTTCTTGATCAGAACAAAAACCCTAATTTTGACTGTTCAGGAGACCCTTGCACTGTGCAATTTTTGGGGAACTTCTGAAGCTTGACTTGGCAATTTCTTGAAGAATATGGGAGGGCAAATTTTGGGGTACAACAGTTGCCCCTGTTCAATCTTCTTAGACCTGAGGATGCAGATTGGCTGACGTGCCTTTCGTAACCCGAGGGTAGAAGATGATTGAACACTAGAGTGCCCAGAAATTTGCGCTCACATAGTAGCAGTGTGCTGATGGAATGGGCTTATAGATGCCATTTAGAGGTTGATGGATAGGATGATGGGCTTATAGATGCCATCTGGATGTTGATCGCGTAAGAGATTCCTTAGCGAGAACCTGCATACCTGCAAAAGAAAAAATGAATACCTGACACGTTGCAGGAGTTGGTTTTCAGATGCTTGGTATAGATATGTCCTGACTGGTTACAGGAGTTGGATCTGGATCTTCAAAAGGTGATGAATGAACCAGGGATGGTTACTACCTCAGCATGAACGGTGAGAGAACCTTGGGTGACTTTAACTTCAACAACGCTCGTTGAGAAAATCTTGGTGGGAATTACCATCTTCGCAGTATCGGGAAGAGAACCAATAGGCAATTATAATCTCAAAAGCGGACGTTTGAGAAGAACCTGGAATGGAATTATCATCTCCGCACCGCTGGGGAGAGAACCATAGGAAATTATAATCTTAAAAGCGAACGTTTGAGAAAAACCTAAAATGGAATTATCATCTCACGCACCGTTGGGGAGAGAACCAATAGGAAATTATAATCTCAAAAGCGAACGTTTGAGAAAAACCTAAAATGGAATTATCATCTCACGCACCGTCGGGGAGAGAACCAATAGGAAATTATAATCTCAAAAGCGAACGTTTGAGAAAAACCTAAAATGGAATTATCATCTCACGCACCGTCGGGGAGAGAACCAATAGGAAATTATAATCTCAAAAGCGAACGTTTGAGAAAAACCTAAAATGGAATTATCATCTCACGCACCGTCGGGGAGAGAACCAATAGGAAATTATAATCTCAAAAGCGAACGTTTGAGAAAAACCTAAAATGGAATTATCATCTCACGCACCGTCGGGGAGAGAACCAATAGGAAATTATAATCTCAAAAGCAAACGTTTGAGAAAAACCTAAAATGGAATTATCATCTCACGCACCGTCGGGGAGAGAACCAATAGGAAATTATAATCTCAAAAGCGAACGTTTGAGAAAAACCTAAAATGGAATTATCATCTCACGCACCGTCGGGGAGAGAACCAATAGGAAATTATAATCTCAAAAGCGAACGTTTGAGAAAAACCTAAAATGGAATTATCATCTCACGCACAGTCGGGGAGAGAACCAATAGGAAATTATAATCTCAAAAGCGAACGTTTGAGAAAAACCTAAAATGGAATTATCATCTCACGCACCGTCGGGGAGAGAACCAATAGGAAATTATAATCTCAAAAGCGAACGTTTGAGAAAAACCTGATAACTTCTACTGAGTCTTCATCAGAAAAATCTGTTGGGAGTCGATTTAGCTGGACTAGAGAAGGCCTTGGACTGGATAAGAAATCTTTGGAGTCGATTAACTGAACCGGTCTAGGTCTTGAAATATGATTGAGAATTTAACTGCATTTTTCCTGAAAGGTAGAGGTCAGTCATATGCAACGCATGACATGGATCAAGCAATGATGTTCTCAACATAAATGAGATTTGTATGATACGATGCGTATATGCATGCTATAATGATGTATGTGATGTTTAGGAATGTATGTTTTCGTCTAGGAAAGTAAATCCTTGACGGGTGCCGGGAAATCACTCCTGGGCTGATGTTGAAGAATAGATTTCGCTTCCGCTGGGGATGATAGCTGCAAGAATACCGGCAGGAGAAGATGACTCCGTTGAGGAATAAACTTGGCGAATGGAATAACTCTGCGGGGGGAAAAGTACTCTAGTAATCTTGCTGGGGAGTAATACTCTGTGGAGAGAGAGATACTTTGCTGAGTTGTTGATAATAACTTGTTGGGGATATCTTTGTTGTATTGGAAGTGTTAATGGACTTCGCTGGGGATAAGAAGACTTCGTCGAGGACGCTCTTTCCGTGGCATTTGGCTGAGGATAACCCAGTTATATCCTGTTAAGGAAATAACTCTTTAAATAAAGCCGGACGACGCGTAAGCTCTTGGTCGCATTCTTCAGCTGAACTTACCTTGGCCCTTCGGTGGACAGAGCAACCGGATCATTTAGACAACTCATTATTGCCCCAGTTTCTGATATTGGAGAGGAAGACCTGTGAAGGTGTTTGATGACTGCCGATTAACAAATCTTCTTCTGGTAGGCAAGTGACGAGATGACAGGACATAGTCGTACGCTTTGATCCCTAACTTTTGCCTGGACCGCCCTTTCGGGTTTTCAGTCCACCGGGATACCCATTTTTGCCCAAGCCGCCTTTTAGGTTTTCGACTTGCCGGGTGTACAAATATTTTTTTTTATTCCTTCATTTTGCCCGAACCCTTTTGGTTTGCCGGGAAGCCCTTATTTTTGCCTAGGTGTGTCAACCTAGCGGGTCTTTGATTTTGCATAGTATCTTTTCGACTATGTCCATGTTCTCAGAATGTAGGGAGTTGCCCCTGTTTAGAAGTGTTTTGTCATGCCATCAGAAGGTGTTTGATCAGGCAAGATTTGTTGCTGGAATGCCCCCAAGTGACTCAGGCGGAGATTTGCCCCAGGCTATTTGGCCTTTGAGAGATTCTCCGAATCTTGATTGGACTGCCCCAGATAATGGACCATGGTCATGTCTGCCCCTTGATTGGAGGTATTTTTGTTCATTAGGTATTCATCGTGCGAATTTCCCTGCTGTTCAAACAAAAAGTCATACGCAAACAAAGTTATGTTAAAAATGCAAAGCCTATGTCTGTCTTGAAGATTTTGAAAATACATTCTTTTTTCATAAAACAAATGAATGTTTGTAAAACGTGATGTCAACTCCGCATTTACCGTAGGCCTTAAGGAGTCGGGATACCTTTCGTAACAGTATGCTTTCGAACTAACCCATGCTTCATCTAGGACTTTTAAGGGTTATAATGTGGCCTGGTTCACGGTTCAAGAAACAAAAGGATAAAGGCTCAAATTTTATTTGTACCCACCCACTCTTCGTGATGTTCTTCAAACCTAAACTCAGCTGATCGTGCATTAGACCTTGTTCGAGTCTTTGCTTTGATGCTCCAGTGATGGTTCGGATATTGACAGTTTATTTTGACTAGGCAGTCATTTCCTTTGCTGAGGGTTTGTAGGACCTCTTTCTTTTTGATTTTGTTATCCCTGTTTTTGCCTGAGCTGTTTCCTTTTTGGAATTACAGTCAGCGGGATGCCCCAGTTTTGTAAGTCTCCTTCATAGGTTTTGACTTAATGGGTTTTTAATTTGAGAAGTAATGACTGCCTTTCTTTATTGATTATTCTGAACCATCACTGTCTTTCTTCGTTTTGTAAGGACCTCTTTGGTGTCATTCGTTATGCACTTGGATCAACTGAGAGACTACCCTGCCCCAGGTTATGATTAAGGGTTTTAATTTTCGAAAAGAAAAACTCCTACTTCTTTGGCTCAGAGGGGTTGACGAGGGATTATCTTCCTTATAACTCCAGTGTTTAGGGATTGAAACAATGCATGTACCTCATCAGCGGGGTCTGTTCAAAAGCATACTGTAAAGATTGCGGTATCGTTTTCGTCATCCTCCCTCAAGAGGCTTTAGAATTTTTAGATCAAGAGTTGACATCAGAAAAAATATGAAAATAATTTGCATTTAGTGAATACGAATATATTGTTTCAGAACAGACATATGCGATGCATTAATGAAATAACAATGTTTAATCATGAGTAAATGTTTGAACAGAAAGAAGTTACAACTTGAAAATCCTAACGAATAAAAGTCTTCTCATCTCAGGGTTTGTTACTTCAAATGGTGCCTCCTGTAGGGATGGTAGAAGCACTCAGCCTGGCCATCTTGGGTGAATTCCATAGCTCCTTCCTCAATCAGGTCCTGGATCTTATTCTTCAGAGTCCAACAATCCTCTGTAGCATGCCCCGGGCTGTCAGAATGATAAGCAAGCGAGCGTTGAGGTTATACCTTGAAGGTGTCCTATTGGGATTCTTAGGAGGATCCTTTAGAGTTACCAAATTCAAACTCAGCAGTTGTTGTAAGGCTTGAGGCAGCGACACGTTGAGCTTGGTGAATTGCCTTTTGGGCTTGCCTGGCTGAAGCTGGTGAGGTTGATACTGAATTGATGATACTGAAGCCATCTGAGGAGCTTTTCCCTTGTCTGCTTGTCTCAAGGGTGGTTGAATGATGACTGGCTCTTCAACCCTAGACGTTTGCCCCAGCTGGTTACCCCGAAGCAGTTGGTTGACGAGGACCCTGAGCTCGTTTTGTTTTTGAACTAAACTTTGAATGGCAGTCGCCTGCCCCAGCATCTGGACTTTCAAGGCATCCATTTCAGCTTGCCGATATCTCATCCGTTCATCCTCAGCACTGTTCCTGGCCAAAGTCTCCCTGAGAAGTGTCCTTAACTCCTCCTGCCCCTTGGATAGATTCAGGAGGATTTCCCCGAACCGAGTCTCTTGAGCAAGAAGGTCCTGGTTGTCTTGTTGAGCCATTGCTGAAATAAACAGCGGGAAATGTAAGTGACCTGCAACAAAGATACCTGTTATGTAATGATGTGTATGACATGCATGCAATGTTTTCAAGGACCTCGCGGGGTAAACAAGAAAATTGTTAGCATTTGGGGAACTGGTAACTTGATTGAAGGCACTGCATATTGTTGAGAGTCCTTCTTCAAGGGTCAAAGGCTCACCATATCCAGTGGGTCATAGCCTCTGACTTTAATCATCATGTCTGGTTTTGATTTCCAAACAACCTTGGTTAGGGGAACCTTCTCCAGGAGTCAAAGCTCACCATATCAAGTGGGTCATAGCCCCTGACAACCTTGGCTAGAGGAAAATAAATCCTCTTTGCCCCTTTCTAGATGTTTGATTTATCATGACCTGCATCACAAGCCCTTGAGATCCTTGAAATGGGTTAGGATGTATGCAATGGTATGATGTCATGATGCATGGGGTAATATGGATAAACCCTGTTATGAGCCCTTATTAAGGACTATAAACAAAACCTGCAAGCAACTCAAGTAAAACCTGTCATGAGTCCCGATTAAGGACTAAAAACAAAACCTGCAAGAGACTTAGTAAACCCTGTTATGAGTCCCAATTAAGGACTATAAACAAAACCTGCAAGTAGTTCATGTGTCAGATAACGAGCATGCAAGTAGTCAAGTACGAAGGGACACAAGTCACGCAAGAGAAGCCCTTAGAGTTTAAGGCCAGCATGAGGTCTAGGTATTACCCTCTTTCAGTTTGTTGGTTCATACCTGTCCTATCAAAAGTAACCGGGTTCTTAGAGGATCCCAATATCATTGACTACCCTCAATCGGTCATAACTCCAGCATCGCAATCTTTTCTTGCGGCCAGAACCATCACGAGAGTTTAGCCTCAATGGGCGTAGCATACTGCTACTGTTCTAATGGCCAAGTTGTGTCAATTAAGGTTCTAAGGTTGTTGGTGCTTAATGACTCCTTGGAAGACCTATATTATCCCCGTTTCAACACGAGGGATATCGGTACAGACCAAGGCGCCACACCAACGTAGCCACTGCTTCACCCATGTCGGTATATGCCGGACAGGTCCCTCACAGCTTATGCTACCTAAACAGGGTATCCCCAGATCCGGGTTAGGATCTATGTAACTCCCATGCAACCCACAAATTTTAAAGCAGACAAGTCAATACAATTGAAAACACAGTTATAAACTAACCCTGAGGTACACCTCACTTTAAGTTTAAGTCCCCAGTAGAGTCGCCAGTTCTGTGATCGGTGGATCTGGAACTGACTGTTTTAAAGCTGGTTCGCGAAATGTCGCGGAAGCAAGAGTCGCCACCGTCTTTTATTTTCTCCAAATGGAAAGGACAAAAGCACAGAAAAATTCCTTATAGAGATTGCTCTCGGTTCGGGAGGTAGATTATAGAAAGGGAAGGTGTTAGCACCCTTTCTATCCATGGTTATCCATGGGCTCTTAGATACTTGCTCATTTGTGTTTTCAAAAAATGGTTTGTTTTCTTTTCAACTGTGGGTTTTAAAAAGTTTCTTTGAAAATTCCAGTTTGACTCTTGTATCGGTCCTCAAGAGTGTTTGAAAAATCGCTTTCGGAAGCTTTTTGAAAATGTGTTGGTGTGAAAAGTATTTTTTGATCTGTTTTTGAAATTAGAGCAAGTATCTAGAGTCGTCTACCTACCCTAAGGAATTCGTCTGTGTAAATGTCCTTTAAAGTAGTGCTATCCCACCATTGAGAGGTAGGTAGCACCACCGTTGGAGGTGTTCGGGTCAATTCGAGGTTCGGGACATGGTGATCACCAGAGCAATGGGAAGACACCTTAGAAGCTACCCTCATGCCAGGTTCCCGGATCATGAGGACTTACTAAGACATCCTCTACTCGACGATCACCTTTCGAGGCAAGGCAACAGTGAGGCGTACCCTAGGGGTGGTGTGTGATTTGTGTGTCGTTTTCATTTATTTTTGTCTTATGTCATGTCATGGGTGATCTAGCGTTTGTTTTTATTTTTGTCCATACATTCTTTCATGCCTTTATTTAACAGTTAAAAATTGCGAGAAAAGTAAATTCTAAGCTATTACAAACGGCGCGGGTCCACATCGCCAAAATTAACCCGATTTGACAGAAAAATAAGTAAAGAAAAGTGCGAGAAAATTAAAAGGTTACATGGCCTTGGGAGAGATACATAAATATTATAAAGAAATAAAATAAATATGCGCGAATTGAATTAAAATTGAAACGAGGGCGTTGGACCCTTTTTGCAAAATCAAAATTACATGGAATTAATTAATTAAAAAGAAAAGGAGATGTTTTTGGTATTTTTTTAGTATTTATGATTTAAATGAAAAAAAGAATTAATTGAAATTAAATGCTAACCCTAATTCTATTTGTTTTTTAATTTATTAAGAAAAGAAGATTAAAACCTAATATTAACCCTAATTAATTTACATGCAAATTTAATTATAAAAATAAATATTTAATTAGTTAATTATTATGGAATAAAAGAAAAAAGGATAAAAAATTAATATGAACCCTAATTCTATGTTTTTTAGATTTTTATTAAAGGAATTAAAATTAAACCTAATTTAACACTAATTGATTTATGAATTTATTTACAAAATATTAACTAATTAAATATATTTAATTTTTGGTCTTTTCTGATTTTTATGGTATTTTGTGATTTTATGAAAATATAATTAAATTAATAGAATTAATTAAAAATAATAATTGAAAGTAAAAAAGATAAAGAAAAATAAAGAATAATAAAAGAGTTTGCAAACCTGGGGGTTCAGACCCCAAATAGGAGGTGAGGCCTTTAGCAATCTGGCCCATTTAGATTCTTGGCCTTGGAGACTTTTTCACTCACGTACAGAGGCGTTGACCAGGGTTCATCATATTCCTTAGATCTGAGCCTTTGATTTGACGCCCTTGGACGCGTGGACGCTTGATTATGGAGGCGTATGGTATGTCCCTTAGGCTGAAACTACACGTGAACGTAAATTGAAAAATAACATTGAGATAGTGAAGACCTGGGGCTCGAACCCAGGTCATTAACATTACCAGCCAACATGTATGCCACTAAGCCACTTCGTTCATCTGTAAATTAACATAATAAACAAACATAATAAAACAAACGCGTTAATGTTTCCTTTTTTCGCGCGAACTTTTGAATTGACCAATCAGCTTATGCCACTTCATCGTCTCCTTCGCTTAGTTTTATTTTCCTGAAACATATAAAACATTGGCAACGGTTTTCACACGTTGCCACAGGCATGATACAAGAAAATAGCGAATAGACCATTAGGGCTCATAAATTGAGCGCGAGGGTGCTGTCTTCTTCATCCAAACGCGTTGAATTCAATGGCTTTGGTCTCAGCCTCCAATTTTTCCTTATTTCAAAACCCCCAATTTGGAGCTTCCTGAACCCTAATGAACAACAATGGCATAATCGCGTATGATGCATAAAAATACAATTAAATCATTGGGTTAGCTTCAGAACAAAGTAATTAGTACAAAATCATGAACAAAATGCAATGATATGGTCTAAATCATAGAGTACGATTATGCAAAAAGAGTGATACAGTTCACCCTCGATTTACCAATTCCTGATGTTTTGATGAATGTTTTTGATTGGAAATCGTTCTGTGAACCTCCAGAAAGATGTTTGAACAGCTATTATGCCTTGAATCACCCTGCAAAAGTGTTTTCAGTTTTGAATTTATTTGCAAAAATTCCAAGTTTGATGATGGGTTTTCTGTGCAGCTTAATGGTTAATGGCATTAGGTTTTGATTCTATACTTATGTAAGAGTGAATTAGGTCAAAAAGAACCATCCAAATCTCTTGCATTCATGGTTTTTGAAATTTTATTTTCAAAGATCTTTTTCAATCTTTTTTCATGTGTTTTTGTACAAATCATGATCAATTCTCTCCAAATCTTTCCATATTGGATTATGCACGAATTATTGAGTAGATTTCATGCACAAAAAGATTGTAAAGCTTAGGTTAAATATTTTTCATGTATTTAATTTGATTTAAATGAATTATTGTTAATAAAAATTCAAATAAATAAATAAAAAATGAAGAAATACCTCCCTTTGGGCCAATTGGTCGTGCACATGCTTGGGATAATGAATTATGGAAGAAAAATGGGCCCATTAGCAATTTTAGGTCATTTGAACCAATGTTGACTTTTCAAAATATCCAAAAATTTCCCAACTTCCACAAGGCATAACTTGCTCAAATTTTAAGCTTTGCTCATGTTCTTGGACATTTTGGAAAGGTCTTTGAGTCCTATAACCAATGCCTTTGGTCCCATGTCATTTTGATTTACCAATCTCAAGTTATGGCCTTTGACTTAAAGTCCCTTTTTGTTGACTTTTGAAAATGACCCATAATGTTGAAATTGATAACTTTTTGTGAGAGCATTTCTTGGTCTTGAAGTATGAATATGAGTTGTAGGAAATGTCTTTCTCTTCAAAATGAGCTTTGGATGGAATTTTTCTGATAATCCATATGAAAGTTATGCCCTGGTCAATTTACAGTTGACTTTTTCAACTGTCCAAATAAGGAAACTTTTGCATCTTGATGATTTTTGAGCCAAACTTTGAGAATCATGATCAAGCATTGATCAAATGATGTTTAAGGCTTCAAAATGAGATGTTGACCAAAAATTTGAACTTTTGACTGTCAAATGACCATTTTGCCCCTATAGTTGACTGTAGTGCAATTAGGGTTTTGACTGTGCAATTTTGAGCTGAATGTCTTGAAACTTGGTATGAGGATGCTTGACCATATTTGTAGGCATATGAGACTTGATTGGACCTTTGGAAACTTCATTTTCTTGATCAGAACAAAAACCCTAATTTTGACTGTTCAGGAGACCCTTGCACTGTGCAATTTTTGGGGAACTTCTAAAGCTTGACTTGGCAATTTCTTGAAGAATATGTGAGGGCAAATTTTGGGGTACAACAGTTGCCCCTGTTCAATCTTCTTAGACCTGAGGATGCAGATTGGCTGACGTGCCTTTCCTAATCCGAGGGTAGAAGATGATTGAACACTAGAGTGCCCAGAAATTTGCGCTCACATAGTAGCAGTGTGCTGATGGAATGGGCTTATAGATGCCATTTAGAGGTTGATGGATAGGATGATGGGCTTATAGATGCCATCTGGATGTTGATCGCGTAAGAGATTCCTTAGCGAGAACCTGCATACCTGCAAAAGAAAAAATGAATACCTGACACGTTGCAGGAGTTGGTTTTCAGATGCTTGGTATAGATATGTCCTGACTGGTTACAGGAGTTGGATCTGGATCTTCAAAAGGTGATGAATGAACCAGGGATGGTTACTACCTCAGCATGAACGGTGAGAGAACCTTGGGTGACTTTAACTTCAACAACGCTCGTTGAGAAAATCTTGGTGGGAATTACCATCTTCGCAGTATTGGGAAGAGAACCAATAGGCAATTATAATCTCAAAAGCGGACGTTTGAGAAGAACCTGGAATGGAATTATCATCTCCGCACCGCTGGGGAGAGAACCATAGGAAATTATAATCTTAAAAGCGAACGTTTGAGAAAAACCTAAAATGGAATTATCATCTCACGCACCGTCGGGGAGAGAATCTATAGGAAATTATAATCTCAAAAGCGAACGTTTGAGAAAAACCTAAAATGGAATTATCATCTCACGCACCGTCGGGGAGAGAACCAATAGGAAATTATAATCTCAAAAGCGAACGTTTGAGAAAAACCTAAAATGGAATTATCATCTCACGCACCGTCGGGGAGAGAACCAATAGGAAATTATAATCTCAAAAGCGAACGTTTGAGAAAAACCTAAAATGGAATTATCATCTCACGCACCGTCGGGGAGAGAACCAATAGGAAATTATAATCTCAAAAGCGAACGTTTGAGAAAAACCTAAAATGGAATTATCATCTCACGCACCGTCGGGGAGAGAACCAATAGGAAATTATAATCTCAAAAGCGAACGTTTGAGAAAAACCTAAAATGGAATTATCATCTCACGCACCGTCGGGGAGAGAACCAATAGGAAATTATAATCTCAAAAGCGAACGTTTGAGAAAAACCTAAAATGGAATTATCATCTCACGCACCGTCGGGGAGAGAACCAATAGGAAATTATAATCTCAAAAGCAAACGTTTGAGAAAAACCTAAAATGGAATTATCATCTCACGCACCGTCGGGGAGAGAACCAATAGGAAATTATAATCTCAAAAGCGAACGTTTGAGAAAAACCTAAAATGGAATTATCATCTCACGCACCGTCGGGGAGAGAACCAATAGGAAATTATAATCTCAAAAGCGAACGTTTGAGAAAAACC
Source organism: Vicia faba (assembly GCA_948472305.1). NCBI lineage: Eukaryota > Viridiplantae > Streptophyta > Magnoliopsida > Fabales > Fabaceae > Vicia > Vicia faba. The sequence continues at coordinate 908,507,364 of OX451739.1, read as the reverse complement.
TAAAATGGAATTATCATCTCACGCACCGTCGGGGAGAGAACCAATAGGAAATTATAATCTCAAAAGCGAACGTTTGAGAAAAACCTAAAATGGAATTATCATCTCACGCACCGTCGGGGAGAGAACCAATAGGAAAGTATAATCTCAAAAGCGAACGTTTGAGAAAAACCTAAAATGGAATTATCATCTCACGCACCGTCGGGGAGAGAACCAATAGGAAATTATAATCTCAAAAGCGAACGTTTGAGAAAAACCTAAAATGGAATTATCATCTCACGCATCGTCGGGGAGAGAACCAATAGGAAATTATAATCTCAAAAGCGAACGTTTGAGAAAAACCTAAAATGGAATTATCATCTCACGCACCGTCGGGGAGAGAACCAATAGGAAATTATAATCTCAAAAGCGAACGTTTGAGAAAAACCTGATAACTTCTACTGAGTCTTCATCAGAAAAATCTGTTGGGAGTCGATTTAGCTGGACTAGAGAAGGCCTTGGACTGGATAAGAAATCTTTTGAGTCGATTAACTGAACCGGTCTAGGTCTTGAAATATGATTGAGAATTTAACTGCATTTTTCCTGAAAGGTAGAGGTCAGTCATATGCAACGCATGACATGGATCAAGCAATGATGTTCTCAACATAAATGAGATTTGTATGATACGATGCGTATATGCATGCTATAATGATGTATGTGATGTTTAGGAATGTATGTTTTCGTCTAGGAAAGTAAATCCTTGACGGGTGCCGAGAAATCACTCCTGGGCTGATGTTGAAGAATAGATTTCGCTTCCGCTGGGGATGATAGCTGCAAGAATACCGGCAGGAGAAGATGACTCCGTTGAGGAATAAACTTGGCGAATGGAATAACTCTGCGGGGGGAAAAGTACTCTAGTAATCTTGCTGGGGAGTAATACTCTGTGGAGAGAGAGAGATACTTTGCTGAGTTGTTGATAATAACTTGCTGGGGATATCTTTGTTGTATTGGAAGTGTTAATGGACTTCGCTGGGGATAAGAAGACTCCGTCGAGGATGCTCTTTCCGTGGCTTTTGGCTGAGGATAACCCAGTTATATCCTGTTAAGGAAATAACTCTTTAAATAAAGTCGGACGACGCGTACGCTCTTGGTCGCATTCTTCAGCTGAACTTACCTTGGCCCTTCGGTGGACAGAGCAACCGGATCATTTAGACAACTCATTATTGCCCCAGTTTCTGATATTGGAGAGGAAGACCTGTGAAGGTGTTTGATGGCTGCCGATTAACAAATCTTCTTCTGGTAGGCAAGTGACGAGATGACAGGACATAGTCGTACGCTTTGATCCCTAACTTTTGCCTGGACCGCCCTTTCGGGTTTTCAGTCCACCGGGATACCCATTTTTGCCCAAGCCGCCTTTTAGGTTTTCGATTTGCCGGGTGTACAGATTTTTTTTTATTCCTTCATTTTGCCCGAATCCTTTTGGTTCGCCGGGAAGCCCTTATTTTTGCCTAGGTGTGTCAACCTAGCGGGTCTTTGATTTTGCGTAGTATCTTTTCGACTATGTCCATGTTCTCAGAATGTAGGGAGTTGCCCCTGTTTAGAAGTGTTTTGTCATGCCATCAGAAGGTGTTTGATCAGGCAAGATTTGTTGCTGGAATTCCCCCAAGTGACTCAGGCGGAGATTTGCCCCAGGCTATTTGGCCTTTGAGAGATTCTCCGAATCTTGATTTGACTGCCCCAGATAATGGACCATGGTCATGTCTGCCCCTTGATTGGAGGTACTTTTGTTCATTAGGTATTCATCGTGCGAATTTCCCTGTTGTTCAAACAAAAAGTCATACGCAAACAAAGTTATGTTAAAAATGCAAAGCCTATGTCTGTCTTGAAGATTTTGAAAATACATTCTTTTTTCATAAAACAAATGAATGTTTGTAAAACGTGATGTCAACTCCGCATTTACCGTAGGCCTTAAGGAGTCGGGATACCTTTCGTAACAGTATGCTTTCGAACTAACCCATGCTTCAGCTAGGACTTTTAAGGGTTATAACGTGGCCTGGTTCACGGTTCAAGAAACAAAAGGATAAAGGCTCAAATTTTATTTGTACCCACCCGCTCTTCGTGATGTTCTTCAAACCTAAACTCAGCTGATCGTGCATTAGACCTTGTTCGAGTCTTTGCTTTGATGCTCCAGTGATGGTTCGGATATTGACAGTTTATTTTGACTAGGCAGTCATTTCCTTTGCTGAGGGTTTGTAGGACCTCTTTCTTTTTGATTTTGTTATCCCTGTTTTTGCCTGAGCTGTTTCCTTTTTGGAATTACAGTCAGCGGGATGCCCCAGTTTTGTAAGTCTCCTTCATAGGTTTTGACTTAATGGGTTTTTAATTTGAGAAGTAATGACTGCCTTTCTTTATTGATTATTCTGAACCATCACTGTCTTTCTTCGTTTTGTAAGGACCTCTTTGGTGTCATTCGTTATGCACTTGGATCAACTGAGAGACTACCCTGCCCCAGGTTATGATTAAGGGTTTTAATTTTCGAAAAGAAAAACTCCTACTTCTTTGGCTCAGAGGGGTTGACGAGGGATTATCTTCCTTATAACTCCAGTGTTTAGGGATTGAAACAATGCCTGTACCTCATCAGCGGGGTCTGTTCAAAAGCATACTGTAAAGATTGCGGTATCGTTTTCGTCATCCTCCCTCAAGAGGCTTTAGAATTTTTAGATCAAGAGTTGACATCAGAAAAAATATGAAAATAATTTGCATTTAGTGAATACGAATATATTGTTTCAGAACAGACATATGCGATGCATTAATGAAATAACAATGTTTAATCATGAGTAAATGTTTGAACAGAAAGAAGTTACAACTTGAAAATCCTAACGAACAAAAGTCTTCTCATCTCAGGGTTTGTTACTTCAAATGGTGCCTCCTGTAGGGATGGTAGAAGCACTCAGCCTGGCCATCTTGGGTGAATTCCATAGCTCCTTCCTCAATCAGGTCCTGGATCTTATTCTTCAGAGTCCAACAATCCTCTGTAGCATGCCCCGGGCTGTCAGAATGATAAGCGTAGCGAGCGTTGGGGTTATACCTTGAAGGTGTCCTGTTGGGATTCTTAGGAGGATCCTTTAGAGTTACCAAATTCAAACTCAGCAGTTGTTGTAAGGCTTGAGGCAGCGACATGTTGAGCTTGGTGAATTGCCTTTTGGGCTTGCCTGGCTGAAGCTGGTGAGGTTGATACTGAATTGATGATACTGAAGCCATCTGAGGAGCTTTTCCCTTGTCTGCTTGTCTCAAGGGTGGTTGAATGATGACTGGCTCTTCAACCCTAGACGTTTGCCCCAGCTGGTTACCCCGAAGCAGTTGGTTGACGAGGACCCTGAGCTCGTTTTGTTTTTGAACTAAACTTTGAATGGCAGTCGCCTGCCCCAGCATCTGGACTTTCAAGGCATCCATTTCAGCTTGCCGATATCTCATCCGTTCATCCTCAGCACTGTTCCTGGCCAAAGTCTCCCTGAGAAGTGTCCTTAACTCCTCCTGCCCCTTGGATAGATTCAGGAGGATTTCCCCGAACCGAGTCTCTTGAGCAAGAAGGTCCTGGTTGTCTTGTTGAGCCATTACTGAAATAAACAGCGGGAAAGGTAAGTGACCTGCAACAAAGATACCTGTTATGTAATGATGTGTATGACACGCATGCAATGTTTTCAAGGACCTCGCGGGGTAAACAAGAAAATTGTTAGCATTTGGGGAACTGGTAACTTGATTGAAGGCACTGCATATTGTTGAGAGTCCTTCTTCAAGGGTCAAAGGCTCACCATATCCAGTGGGTCATAGCCTCTGACTTTAATCATCATGTCTGGTTTTGATTTCCAAACAACCTTGGTTAGGGGAACCTTCTCCAGGAGTCAAAGCTCACCATATCAAGTGGGTCATAGCCCCTGACAACCTTGGCTAGAGGAAAATAAATCCTCTTTGCCCCTTGCTAGATGTTTGATTTATCATGACCTGCTTCACAAGCCCTTGAGATCCTTGAAATGGGTTAGGATGTATGCAATGGTATGATGTCATGATGCATGGGGTAATATGGATAAACCTTGTTATGAGCCCTTATTAAGGACTATAAACAAAACCTGCAAGCAACTCAAGTAAAACCTGTCATGAGTCCCGATTAAGGACTAAAAACAAAACCTGCAAGAGACTTAGTAAACCCTGTTATGAGTCCCAATTAAGGACTATAAACAAAACCTGCAAGTAGTTCATGTGTCAGATAACGAGCATGCAAGTAGTCAAGTACGAAGGCACACAAGTCACGCAAGAGAAGCCCTTAGAGTTTAAGGCCAGCATGAGGTCTAGGTATTACCCTCTTTCAGTTTGTTGGTTCATACCTGTCCTATCAAAAGTAACCGGGTTCTTAGAGGATCCCAATATCATTGACTACCCTCAATCGGTCATAACTCCAGCATCGCAATCTTTTCTTGCGGCCAGAACCATCACGAGAGTTTAGCCTCAATGGGCGTAGCATACTGCTACTGTTCTAATGGCCAAGTTGTGTCAATTAAGGTTCTAAGGTTGTTGGTGCTTAATGACTCCTTGGAAGACCCATATTCTCCCCGTTTCAACACGAGGGATATCGGTACAGACCAAGGCGCCACACCAACGTAGCCACTGCTTCACCCATGTCGATATACGCCGGACAGGTCCCTCACAGCTTATGCTACCTAAACAGGGTATCCCCAGATCCGGGTTAGGATCTATGTAACTCCCATGCAACCCACAAATTTTAAAGCAGACAAGTCAATACAATTGAAAACACAGTTATGAACTAACCCTAAGGTACACCTCACTTTAAGTTTAAGTCCCCAGCAGAGTCGCCAGTTCTGTGATCGGTGGATCTGGAACTGACTGTTTTAAAGCTGGTTCGCGAAATGTCGCGGAAGCAAGAGTCGCCACCGTCTTTTATTTGCTCCAAATGGAAAGGACAAAAGCACAGAAAAATTCCTTATAGAGATTGCTCTCGGTTCGGGAGGTAGATTATAGAAAGGGAAGGTGTTAGCACCCTTTCTATCCATGGTTATCCATGGGCTCTTAGATACTTGCTCATTTGTGTTTTCAAAAAATGGTTTGTTTGCTTTTCAACTGTGGGTTTTAAAAAGTTTCTTTGAAAATTCCAGTTTGACTCTTGTATCGGTCCTCAAGAGTGTTTGAAAAATCGCTTTCGAAAGCTTTTTGAAAATGTGTTGGTGTGAAAAGTATTTTTTGATTTGTTTTTGAAATTAGAGCAAGTATCTAGAGTCGTCTACCTACCCTAAGGAATTCGTCTGTGTAAATGTCCTTTAAAGTAGTGCTATCCCACCATTGAGAGGTAGGTAGCACCACCGTTTGAGGTGTTCGGGTCAATTCGAGGTTCGGGACATGGTGATCACCAGAGCAATGGGAAGACACCTTAGAAGCTACCCTCATGCCAGGTTCCCGGATCATGAGGACTTACTAAGACATCCTCTACTCGACGATCACCTTTCGAGGCAAGGCAACAGTGAGGCGTACGCTAGGGGTGGTGTGTGATTTGTGTGTCGTTTTCATTTATTTTTGTCTTTTGTCATGTCATGGGTGATCTAGCGTTTGTTTTTATTTTTGTCCATACATTCTTTCATGCCTTTATTTAACAGTTAAAAATTGCGAGAAAAGTAAATTCTAAGCTATTACAAACGGCGCGGGTCCACATCGCCAAAATTAACCAGGACCCGATTTGACAAAAAAATAAGTAAAGAAAAGTGCGAGAAAATTAAAAGGTTACATGGCCTTGGGAGAGATACATAAATATTATAAAGAAATAAAATAAATATGCGCGAATTGAATTAAAATTGAAACGAGGGCGTTGGACCCTTTTTGCAAAATCAAAATTACATGGAATTAATTAATTAAAAAGAAAAGGAGATGTTTTTGGTATTTTTTAGTATTTATGATTTAAATGAAAAAAAGAATTAATTGAAATTAAATGCCAACCCTAATTCTATTTGTTTTTTAATTTATTAAGAAAAGAAGATTAAAACCTAATATTAACCCTAATTAATTTACATGCAAATTTAATTATAAAAATAAATATTTAATTAGTTAATTATTATGGAATAAAATAAAAAAGGATAAAAAATTAATATGAACCCTAATTCTATGTTTTTTAGATTTTTATTAAAAGAATTAAAATTAAACCTAATTTAACACTAATTGATTTATGAATTTATTTACAAAATATTAACTAATTAAATATATTTAATTTTTGGTCTTTTCTGATTTTTATGGTATTTTGTGATTTTATGAAAATATAATTAAATTAATAGAATTAATTAAAAATAATAATTGAAAGTAAAAAAGATAAAGAAAAATAAAGAATAATAAAAGAGTTTGCAAACCTGGGGGTTCAGACCCCAAATAGGAGGTGAGGCCTTTAGCAATCTGGCCCATTTAGATTCTTGGCCTTGGAGACTTTTTCACTCACGTACAGAGGCGTTGACCAGGGTTCATCATATTCCTTAGATCTGAGCCTTTGATTTGACGCCCTTGGACGCGTGGACGCTTGATTATGGAGGCGTATGGTATGTCCCTTAGGCTGAAACTACACGTGAACGTAAATTGAAAAATAACATTGAGATAGTGAAGACCTGGGGCTCGAACCCAGATCATTAACATTACCAGCCAACACGTATGCCACTAAGCCACTTCGTTCATCTGTAAATTAACATAATAAACAAACATAATAAAACAAACGCGTTAATGTTTCCTTTTTTCGCGCGAACTTTTGAATTCACCAATCAGCTTATGCCACTTCATCGTCTCCTTCGCTTAGTTTTATTTTCCTGAAACATATAAAACATTGGCAACGGTTTTCACACGTTGCCACAGGCATGATACAAGAAAATAGCGAATAGGCCATTAGGGCTCATAAATTGAGCGCGAGGGTGCTGTCTTCTTCGTCCAAACGCGTTGAATTCAATGGCTTTGGTCTCAGCCTCCAATTTTTCCTTATTTCAAAACCCCCAATTTGGAGCTTCCTGAACCCTAATGAACAACAATGGCATAATCGCGTATGATGCATAAAAATACAATTAAATCATTGGGTTAGCTTCAGAACAAAGTAATTAGTACAAAATCATGAACAAAATGCAATGATATGGTCTAAATCATAGAGTACGATTATGCAAAAAGAGTGATACAGTTCACCCTCGATTTACCAATTCCTGATGTTTTGATGAATGTTTTTGATTGGAAATCGTTCTGTGAACCTCCAGAAAGATGTTTGAACAGCTATTATGCCTTGAATCACCCTGCAAAAGTGTTTTCAGTTTTGAATTTATTTGCAAAAATTCCAAGTTTGATGATGGGTTTTCTGCGCAGCTTAATGGTTAATGGCATTAGGTTTTGATTCTATACTTATGTAAGAGTGAATTAGGTCAAAAAGAACCATCCAAATATCTTGCATTCATGGTTTTTGAAATTTGATTTTCAAAGATCTTTTTCAATCTTTTTTCATGTGTTTTTGTACAAATCATGATCAATTCTCTCCAAATCTTTCCATATTGGATTATGCACGAATTATTGAGTAGATTTCATGCACAAAAAGATTGTAAAGCTTAGGTTAAATATTTTTCATGTATTTCATTTGATTTAAATGAATTATTGTTAATAAAAATTCAAATAAATAAATAAAAAATGAAGAAATACCTCCCTTTGGGCCAATTGGTCGTGCACATGCTTGGGATAATGAATTATGGAAGAAAAATGGGCCCATTAGCAATTTTAGGTCATTTGAACCAATGTTGACTTTTCAAAATATCCAAAAATTTCCCAACTTCCACAAGGCATAACTTGCTCAAATTTTAAGCTTTGATCATGTTCTTGAACATTTTGGAAAGGTCTTTGAGTCCTCTAACCAATGCCTTTGGTCCCAGGTAATTTTGATTTAGCAATCACAAGTTATGGCCTTTGACTTAAAGTCCCTTTTTGTTGACTTTTGAAAATGACCTATAATGTTGAAATTGATAACTTTTTGTGAGAGCATTTCTTGGTCTTGAAGTATGAAGATGAGTTGTAGGAAATGTCTTTCTCTTCAAAATGAGCTTTGGATGGAATTTTTCTGATAATCCATGTGAAAGTTATGCCCTGGTCAATTTACAGTTGACTTTTTCAACTGTCCAAATAAGGAAACTTTTGCATCTTGATGATTTTTGAGCCAAACTTTGAGAATCATGATCAAGCATTGATCAAATGATGTTTAAGGCTTCAAAATGAGATGTTGACCAAAAATTTGAACTTTTGACTGTCAAATGACCATTTTGCCCCTACAGTTGACTGTAGTGCAATTAGGGTTTTGACTGTGCAATTTTGAGCTGAATGTCTTGAAACTTGGTATGAGGATGCTTGACCATATTTGTAGGCATATGAGACTTGATTGGACCTTTGGAAACTTCATTTTCTTGATCAGAACAAAAACCCTAATTTTGACTGTTCAGGAGACCCTTGCACTGTGCAATTTTTGGGGAACTTCTGAAGCTTGACTTGGCAATTTCTTGAAGAATATGGGAGGGAAAATTTTGGGGTACAACACTTGCTTACAAACATTTCAAACCAAACATCTTTCAAATACACCAACACTTTCCATGAAATATTTTTAAAAGTCAATGCTTTGTATACATTCTTATAGAGATAAGAATCATTACAAAGTTCACCTAAACGAAGGCACTTTTCAAAAATACTTTCAAAAACCATCACAAACACATTCCAAACAAAGCATTTCAAAGTGAGCTAGCAACTAAGAGCCCGTAGATAACTATGGGTGAAAAGGGTGTTAACACCTTCCCTTTTAATAACCTACCCCCTGAACTCAAGAAATTCTCAAAAGGTATTTCATGTTCTTTTCACCCTTTCCTTTATTGGACAAAAGAAAAGTTAGTGCTGACTCTTGTTATCCACAAAAATTACAATAAAACACAAAACACCCAAGTCAGTTCTCCCACCGTATTACAAAACTGGCGACTCTGCTGGGGGTCATAACTTAAAAGTGGGGTTACCTTAGAGACTAGATCACCTTTAAACGCTTTCATTTTTTGACTTGTTTGCTTTACATTTTGGGTCCTTGTTTGGGTTTTATATTGATCCTCTACCCGTATCGGGGAACATTATTAGGTAAGTAGAAATAGATCATGGGGACTGTGCATGGTATACCGACATGGTTGAAGCGATGGCTATGTTAGTGTGACACATTTGTTTGTACAGGTATCCCTTGTGTTGAATCAAGGAGAATACGGGGCCACTGTGTGGTGACATGGAGCACTAACTGACCATAGAACCTTTAGTTGAACAACTTGGCCATTAGGAAGTAGTGAGATAACCAGCTTTGGTATAGAGCTGAAGACTGGTTGATACTCGATGCTACGCTCATTGAGATCAGACTTCCGGGATATTTCAGTTGCCAATAAAGAGGCTTGTACTGAAACAATGACCGATGAAAAAAGATCAGTGATATTGAGATTTCCTAGAACCCGGTTACTTTTGTTATGACAGTTTGAACCAAATAAACTTCAAGAGGGTAATTACCTACAAACCCCATGCAAGCCTAAACCTAAGGACTTGTTTGCTTTGCTTGTATATGTTTATTTGCACATAACATCATGGCATCATACCATAGCATTTTCAATAACCATTTTAAGGGTCTCAAGGGTTTATGATGTAGGGATATATTGAACCAGATGTCTATCAAGGGGCAAGAGGATTTATTTTCCTCTAGTCAAATTTTCTCAAAAATCCAAAGAGTCAAGGGTTATAACCCACTTGGATTGGTGAGCTTGATTCTCATGGAAGGACATTCAACGATACGAAGTTCTCCAATCAAAGTTATGATCAAAATTCAACTCCTAATATCTTCTTGTGTTTACCCCACGAGATCTTTGAAAACATCGCATCCGCATATCGTGCATCATATCATGACAGGTTTCCCCATACAGGTTTTTTTCATCCGCTTACTGTTTATTTCAGTAAAAATGGCTCTCGAGCAGACTGTCCAAGATCTTCAGACCCAAAATGATCAGCTTCAAGATTTGTTCCTAAACCCGTCCAAGGGGCAAGAAGAAGTGAAATCACTTCTCATTGAGAGCCTGACCAATAACAATCCTGAAGACGATAAGGAGGGCCAAATGAGACAAGTGCAAGCGGAGATAGAAACAGTGAGAATTTAGATGTTGGGACAGATAGCTCTTATCCAAAACTTAGCTCGGGGACAAGAAGAGTTGAGAATTCTCATCAATAAGCTTCATCAAGACGAATGCAACCATATAAAATAAACAGTTAAGTTTGGGGATCAAGTCATTAATCAGCCCCCAATGAGACAACAAGTTGGCTTGGTGGATAATAGACCTTTAAAAATGGCTACTACATCGCGAGTCCAATAACGACCTCGCCAACAACGACATAATAGTCAGCGTAAGCAAGATACGCCCAAAAGACAATTTACCGAGATCAACATGTCCTTGGTTCAAGCATTGCATCATGTGTTGGAAGCCAAGTTGGTTGCATTGAGGGAGCCTCCTCAAAAACCTAATACTTCCTCTCCCCATTACAAACTTAAAGAAAGATGCGTGTACCATTCCAACAGTCGTAGGCAATATACTAATCACTGTTGGGCATTAAAGAACAAAATTCAAGACCTGATTGGCGAAGGAGTTTTGGAATTTACACAAGATGGTCAACTTGAGTTTTTCTGTCACCCCTCAAAGGCACATCATCTAAAGTGACAAATTTAGGTGAAGAAATTTGTGTTCATTTGAATTTTCAGTTGTAATTTCTTTGTTTGTTTAAACATTTGTCCTTATGTCAAACTTTGGTTATTCTCACTAATGCATTGCATATGTTTGTCTTGAGTTAATACATTCGTTTTCACTATATTTAAACTGTGTTTTTTACTCCCTTTTGTGATATTCAACTCTTGTCAAAAGTTATAAGCGTTTAGAGGAAAGATGACGAAAATAATACCATAATCTCATACAATATGCTTTTGGACAGACTTTGCTGACTATGTACAGGCGTTGTTTCAAATCCCAAATAGTGGAGTTATAAGGAAGATAATCCCTAGTCAACCCCTTTGAGCCAAAGAAGTAGGAGTTTTATTTTTCACACAAACTGAAACCTTTAATCATAACCCGGGGCAGGGTAGTTTATCAGTTAATTTGAATGCGCATTCAGTCGCAAGTTGTCACTTCACAACAAAAACATCCTTCTGAATCAAAAAATGGTGTTGGTTCCCCATGAAATAGGCAGTCATTATCTCTCAAAAGAAAAGCCCACTAAGTCAAAACCTATAAAGGAGACTTAAGAAAACTGGGGCGTCCTGCTGGCTGTAACCTTAAAACAAGAAGCTGTCAGGCAAAAAAATCAGGGAAAATAAAAGAGGTCGTTGTAAATCCTCAACAACAGAAAAATGTTGCAAAAATGATTGTCTTCTCAAATAAACTTCCAGTATCCGAACCATCACAAAAATATAATTCCAGATTCAATTGGAATCCAAACACGCAATTAACTGAGTATATGACTGGAGAACATCGTGGAGAATGGGTTGGGTACAAATAAACTTTGAGCCTTATCCTTTGTTTATTAAACCATGAACCATGCCACGTTACAACCCTTTAAAAGTCCTACTTAAAGCATAGGTTAGTTCAAAAGCATATTGTTACAAAAGGTATCCGGACTCCTGTAAGGCTTATTGTAAATCCTGAGTTGAATTCATATTCTTACAAAATTCTTTTATTTGCTAAAAATGCATTTTTCAAATTTTTTTCTCAAGATAGACATAAACTCTGCATTGTTTGAATACCACTGTTTGCATATAGCTAATTGTTTGACAACAGAGAAATTCGTACGGCAAATATCCAATGAACGGAAATTCTCTCAAGAAACATAATCACTTTAAATTGGAAGACACTTACAATGACAAATCTCTCATAATCAAGGGGGCATGACATGTTATTGTCCAACTCATCAGTGGCAGTCAAGTCAAGATTTCAAGAAATATCTCATAAAGTCCTAAATAGCCAGGGGCAAGTCTCCATCTGAATCACTTGAGGCATTGAACATGAATTCCAGCAAAGGGTCATGTACGACCAAACAAACATTTTTCTTTTATTTCTACAACACTTGTTATCATAGACAGTGACAACTCTTCACGCAGACATAGTTAAAAAATACTACGCATAAAAGAGACCTGCTAGGTTGATACACCTAAGAAAAAATAAGGGCATCCTGGCGAACCAAAAGGTTCGGGAAAAAATTAGGGATATATATGCAAAAGATTGTACACCCGACAAGTCGAAAACCTGAAAAGGAGGCTTGGGCAAAAAAGGGTATTCCGTTGGACTGAAAACCCGAAAGGGCGGTCCAAGCAAAAGTTAGGGATTAAAGCGTACGACTATGTCCCGCTATCTCAGCATTTTGTCTATCAGTAAAAGATTTGTCACTCTGATTAACATTTACTAAGGAATCTAGGAGAAGATAGAGTTTAAGTTGTCCACAAACCCCCACAAGGACAAATTCATGGATATCCCCACATAATCACTTAAATAAGATTATCCCCCAATCAGAGTTCCAATCTCTTAAAAAAACCCTCTCCCCAGCTGAGTTGTTCTTAAAAGGAGAAGCCTTGTGGAGTTCTTCCTAAAGAATTCACTTCCCCAATAGGACGTCAAAATATTCTCTTCAAAAGGGTTTATTTCCCTAAGAAACTACAAATTCCCCATCTCGAGTTTACCTCTCAGACTAATATCAATGGACCAAAACCTCTAATCCCCGGAAAAATCATTACAATCCTTAACGGAGTCATTACTATCACTGCAAGTTGCTGCAAAGCCTGGAATCCGACCAGATAACAGTTCAACTTCATCCTTTCAAGGAAGTTACTATGAAGCCTGGACCCGACCAGGTAGTAGTTCAACTTCATCCAATCCAAACAAATTACTGTGAAACCTGGACCCGACCAGATAATAGTTTGAGTTGCTGAAACCTTGACCCGACCAGATAACAATTTGAGTTGATGAAACTTGGACCCAACCAGATAACAATAAATCTCAATTTAAAATTACTAAAGCTGGGACCTGATCAGATAATAGTTTAACTTCTTCAATTGTTGAAACCTGGACCCAACCAAATAACAATTTGAGTTGCTGAAACCTGGACCCGGCCAAATAATAGTTTAAGTTGTTGAAACCTGGACCTAACCAGATAACAGTAAATCTCAATTTTAAGTTACTAAATCCTGGACCCGACTAGATAATAGTTTAACTTCTTCAATTTTTGAAACCTGGACCTGACCAAATAATAGTTTGAGTTGCTGAAACCTAGACCCGACCAGATAACAGTTTGAGTTGCTGAAACCTAGACCCGACCAGATAACAGTGTGAGTTGCTGAAACCTGGACCCGACCAGATAACAATAAACCTCATTTTTAAGTTAATAAATCCTGGACCCAACCAGATAATAGTTTAACTTCTTCAATTGCTAAAACATGGACCCGACTAGATAACAGTTTGAGTTGCTGAAACCTGGACCCGACCAGATAACATTTTGAGTTGCAGAAACCTGGACCTGACCAGATAACAGTAAATATCAATTTTAAGTTACTAAAGCTTACACCCGACCAGATAATAGTTTAACTTCTTCAATTGCTGAAACATGGACCCGACTAGATAACAGTTTGAGTTGCTGAAACCTGGACCCGACCAGATAATAGTTTAAGTTGTTGAAACCTGGACCTAACCAGATAACAGTAAATCTCAATTTTAAGTTACTAAATCATGGACCCGACTAGATAATAGTTTAACTTCTTCAATTGTTGAAACCTGAACCCGACCATATAATAGTTTGAGTTGCTGAGACCTGGACCCGGCTAGATAACAGTTTGAGTTGCTGAAACCTGGACCCGACCAGATAATAATAAATCTCATTTTTAAGTTAATAAATCCTGGACCCAACCAGATAATAGTTTAACTTCTTCAATTGCTAAAACCTGGACCCGACCAGATAACAGTTTGAGTTGCTGAAACCTGGACCCGACCAGATAATAGTTTGAGTTGTTGAAACCTAGACCTGACCAGATAACAGTAAATCTCAATTTTAAGTTACTAAAGATTACACCCGACCAGATAATAGTTTAACTTCTTCAATTGCTGAAACCTGGACCCGACCAGATAACAGTTTGAGTTGCTGAAACCTGAACCCGACCAGATAACAATTTGAGTTGCTAAAACCTGGACCCGACCAGATAACAATAAATCTAAATTTTAAGTTACTAAAGACTGGACCCGACCAGATAATAGTTTAACTTCTTAAATTGCTGAACCCTGGACCCGACTAGATAACAGTTTGAGTTGCTGAAACCTGGACCCGACCAGATAACAGTTTGAGTTTCTGAAACCTAGACCTGACCAGATAACAGTAAATCTCAATTTTAAGTTACTAGCCTGAACCCGTCCAGATAATAGTTTAACTTCTTCAATTGCTGAAACCTGGACCCGACCAGATAACAGTTTAAGTTGCTGAAACCTGGACCCGACCAGATAACAGTAAACCTCAATTTTAAGTTACTAAAGCCTGGACCCGACCAGATAATAGTTTAACTTCTTCAATTGCTGAAACCTGGACCCGACCAGATAACAATTTGAGTTGCTGAAACCTGGACCCACTAGATTCCAGTTAACCTCAAGATCAAATTGTTGAAACCTGGACCCGACCAGATGACAGTCTGAGTTGCTGAAACCTGGACCCGACCAGATACCAGTTAACCTCAAGACCAAATTGCTGAAACTTCGACCCGACCAGATAACAGTTCAAGTTACTGAAACCTGGACCTAACCAAATAACCGTTCAAGTTACTACTAAACCTAGACCCGACCAGATAATAGTTTAACTTCTTCAAATCACTAACAAAACTCCTCTTCCCCAGTAAAGTTTGCCACTATCCCCAGTGAGTTGCTGTGAAGCCTAGAATCCGACCAGATAATAGTTAACTTCTCTATCCCCAGTAAGTTGCTGCGAAGCCTGGAATCCGACCAAATAATAGTTAACTTTTCCCTCCTCAGAAAGTTGCTGCAAATCCTGGTATCCGACCAGATAACAATGTAACTTCATCATCTCCAGAAAGTTATTGTGAAGCCTAGAACCCGACCAGATAATAGTTAACTTCATCCTCCCCCAGACAAGTCGAAAGTTTAACCATCTCTTTTATCCCCAGTCAGGGTAAATAAGAATTAAACTCCCCGTAAAGTAATGGACAAGCAAGGTTCCTGAACTCTATCCCTCAAACAGAAATCAGCACATCCCCAACGGAGTTTCTTCAAACAAATAAGCAAAACTCCCCAGCAGTAGTCAGGAATTTATTTTCCCAGATAAAGATACACTTCAACCACATTTCACATTTCATACATCATAACATATGCATACAAAACACATATAGAATTCTCATTCATTCTGAGAGCATCATTACGCAATACATACATCATGCCCTTGCATGAAACTAACTTTATCTTTTCAAGCCGGTTCCCGAACAGGTAGATCTCGTCAACAGCCTATTATCTGTCAAATACAATCAACCAAAGATTCTCTTCTAGAAACGGTTCAGATATGATCCAGATACGGATGACATTCTGATACTTATTCCAGATTCTTTTCTAGAAACGGTTAAGATACGATCCAGATGTCATTCTAACACTCATTCAGTATAGTTCTCAAACACAATTCAGATACAATCCAGATACGGATATCATTCTGACACTCATTCATATACATCTTTCAAATACAATTCAGATACGATCCAGATGCATATTTCATTATGACACTCATTCAGTACAGTTTTCAAACACAGTTCAGATACAATCCAGATATGGATGTCATTCTGACACTCATTCAGTACATTTCTCAAATACAGTTCAGATACAATCTAGATACGAATGTCATTCTGACACTCATTTAGTACATATTTCAGATACGAGTCAGATATGATCCAGTTATGGATATTATTCTGATACTCATTCCACTACATCTACTATTTCAGTATAAATCGACCAAAGATTTATTCTGATACTTCTTCTAATTTCTACCAACAGCCACTCTGGTTGGCATCTGTAAGCCCATATCCGAAAAATTCTTTATCACTTCTCTAAATGGCATATTTAAGCCCATTCCCGACACAATCAATCAACACATAGTCAAGTTCACATTTCAAGGCACTTTAGCGTTCAATCATCTTCCAAATTAAAGTCACGAATGTGGACTCGCCAATCTAACTCTTCAGGTTTAAGAAGGTTGAACAGAGGAAGCTGTTGTACCCCAAAATTGTCCCTCTCTTTTCTCAAGACATTATTCACAAGATCTTCAATAGCTAAAGCTTGTACAATTATGGACTAGGTCAAGCCATCTCCTCAACACTGATACCTCAAAATTAGGGTTTGAGCTTGCACAAGGACAATTGGACTTCTAATACTTCAAATGACTTTCATGGATCATTATGGACCTTCAAGAATGCTCATGTCAAGTTTCAAATCTTGTATCACAAATTTTGCTCAGTCAATTGATCAGATGACCAAAAATCAGTTGTACTGATGAAAAGTCAACTAATACACCAAAAGTCAAACTTTGACTTTTAGGTCAACATTAAGTCTCAAAGATCAAAATTCATCAAGACATTTAATAATATCAATCTTAATCATCAAAAAGTCAAGAAAGTCAAAAGTAAATTTAAAAAGTCAAACTTTTCAAGACTTAGGAATTTTTTTAAGTGTTTTGCACATGTTTATTTCATAACTTCATACCAATTTTTCACCATGATGCAAAATGACTCAAAGGAAACTTTCAACATGTAAGTTATAGATCTTGATGAATTCTACAACATTTTATTAGAGGGTTGATGTTTAAAAAATTCTTAGATTTGAAGATATGAGCCCATGAAGTCATGACATTGTTATCCAACACTTTGAGAAATTTTCAACAGATTTTGGTCAGGATTTTATCCCAACTTCTTGGCATTTTTTCACATAGTTCCAAGATGATTTTGTCAAAATGGTCAAGATAAAAGTTATAGAGGATGTTTCAAGCTTTCTCAAACATCCAAGAGCATGACTTTATCATACTTGAGCTAGGAGATTCAAGGGCATGAAGCTTCCATTCTTGAATTGCAAGTCCTTTTGTTGAAGAACACATAGCAAAATCCTTATGCTATGCTGCATAATATTGTGTTGCGGGCCTTCTAACTTGCCAATATCACCATAATTTAATGCTTACACCTACGTTTGAGCTATTACCCAAGTGTTTTAGCCATTGTCCAAAATATCTTTCCATTTATGGCATAAAGGCACCATTGTTATTCTTGAAAAGCAAGCTTGTCGGCACAAAACTTATCTTGAGCCCATATCTTGTTTGCTTCTGATTTTACTCCACCATGAATCATGGAAAGTAGCCCCTCTATACCAACAACTTTGGTACTTCATCTTGGAACCATGGAATACCTGACATAGTTTGATATTTGCATCCCAACCAAACCATAACACGCTGTCTTGTAAACCTATTCAGTCCTTGTTCACAAATTGTTTGCATATAAATAGAGGGAGCATAGAGAAAAGGTCATAGAAAAATAGAGAGATTCTTGTGTATTGAAAAATCCTTAACCCCCCCCCCCCCCCCCTCATACTCTAAAAACTAGAACTGTCCATAAAACCTCCATCTTTGAGCTTTGAAGTCCAAAACCTTTGAACCTCTCACACCTTGCAAGTTCTGTCCAAACAAACCATCCAAACACTCCACATACAGCATATAGAAGTTTTTCAAACTCAAGAACAACTTTTGTAACATCACTATTTTCAAAACTCAAAAACAGCCACCTACAACTTGATTTCTCCAACTCAAACTCAAAGCATAAATTTTAGTTTCAAGGTAAGTTTTTTCTTGACTTTGAACTCTTCATAAAAAGTATCATTAATGGTTCATTTGTGAAGATAAAATGTAGATATCACTGCCTTGATTCTAACCATTTGCTTGTTTTTCATTTTCACTAACCATGTGTTGAGAACTGACTTTTACATGTAGCAAAACAATGACAGAAGTAAAAAATAGCAGTATGAGTCGATACGAAACACTACGAGTCGACACATATTATGTACAAAATAGGTTATGAGTTGACATAAAACGCGTATGTGTCGATACATAACAGTATGAATCGATACAAAACCCTTATGTGTCGACTCATACTGAGTTATTTTAACTTCCAGGAGCTAGAAATGAGTGTGAGTCGATACAAAGCTTGTATGTGCCGATACAAATCAGTATGAGTTGATACAAAACCCTATGTGTCGACTCATACTGAGCTGATTTTGATTTCTGGGGGAAAAGAGATGATATAAGACAATATAAAATAGATGTGAGCCAACGCATGCATCAATACATAAAATTTGCGTATCAACGCATAAGCTCATGTGTCAATACATGAAAATTTTCTTTAACCATTTTTTTTCTTTTTATACATTATCTTTATATTTATTTATATTTTCATTGTCATTCAATATTTAATATTGTTGTAATAGTATAATTAGAACTTTATTGCTTTCATCCCTTCATTCATAAACTTGTATCCCCATCCCCAAAAAAGATGTAATAGTGTAGAATTTACATTTCCGTAATTTACCGCTTTCAATATAATTGTTAGTAATTAGGGTGTGTATGGAAAGACTTAAAATCAACAAGTAGACAACCCTAATTCAAGACAAAAATGCATGAAATCAATACACTCGCACACGCGCACCTCTAGGGTAATCCACACTTGTTGCCTTGAGAAAAACAGTCATGTCCCTCGAACGTGGGATGCTTTAGCAAACACCCTCAAATACAAGATCGTAGTCCCTCAATGACCCTTCAATTCTGCCTTATATGACTACAGGACAACCCACGCCCATCCCTTCACATCCAATGATAGGACTTCTTACCAATCATTTGTGTTGTACCCCAAAATTTGTCTTCTTATGTTTCCCAAGGTTTTTCTCTTATATGGTTGGTTACAAGCATTTGCCTAAAGAAAATGAAATTTTCTAATGTTAGAAAAGTGTCTTTCGATTGGAAATTCAACAATGTCCTTTGATTGGCATCTGAACAGGTTCTTTCGATTGGCATGAAAACAATGTCTTTCTATTAGCATCTGAATAATGTCCTTCGATTGGCACATCAGAGCACTGTCCTTCGATTGGTACATCAGAGCCGTTTCCTTCAATTGGCATAATGGAAAGCTTCGATTGGTCTCCTAAAACCCTTCGACCAAGCATTGGCCCATCAGCTTCAATTGTGTGTTGGTTCCCCTTTCAAGCAAGCATTGGTCCAAGTTTCATATAGGCAAAAACCCCTTACAAGTCCCTCTCAATTCACCAGTAGTGGCCTGTACGTGCAACCTTAGACTCACTAGGCAGAGGCCTCTTCATGCTTGCCTTTAATTTGCTAAGTTAAAAGCTTCCCCTAACTGGCCTTCGATCCACAAGGCGAGGCTTCCTCAGAACTATATTGGATTCACAAGGGCAAAGGTTTCTTCTATAATTTCCTTCAATGCACAAGCCAAAGACTTCCTCTGTGTTTTCTTTCAATGCACAGAGCCAAGACCCCTCAACATAGTTTTTGCACTATGACACCCAATATGACCCCTTCAAAAGAGTACTCCAAAGGCCCATTTGAAGGACACACATTGGTTGCCCATTCGAAGGAGGCAACAAAAGACTATTCGAAAGACACTCAAATAGTCCATTTGAAGGAGGCCATGAGAGCCATTCGAAGGAGCTGAATCAGAGCCATTCGAAGGAGGCAATCAGGTCCATTCAAAGAAGCATTCAGAAGGTCCATTCGAAGGGTGCACAAGAAGTCCATTTGAAAGAGGCAATCAAATTCCATTCGAAGGAGGCCATCAGAGCCATTCGAAGGAAGCAATTAGGTCCATTCGAAGAAGCATTCAGAAGGTCCATTTGAAAGAGGCAATCAGAGTCATTCGAAGGAGAGCATTCGAAAGTCACAGGTCCAGGTTCATTCAAATTCAAAAAGGGACAAGAAACCATGTCTTTTGCAACATTTCAAAATGATATTCATGGCCTTAAAACACCAACTTAATGGTTGTTTACTCTTTTTCCTTCTTGTTCCCTCCATCCCCTCTATATAAGGAGACTACATACATACGCCCAAAAGGAACACGGAGACCACCAGAGAAAATATATCAAAATTCTAACCAATTTGATAGGTACCCTCAATCCAGACAAAGACCATACTTGTGTTCCTGAGACTCCCAAGAGTCTGCTCCAAGCCAAGCCACGCCCAGAAGTGCCAAATAGAAGCATCTCATCCTTGGTAAACTTTCGAATTCATATTTATGTTTTCATAATGTACTAATATTTTCAAGTGTTTGATTTATGACTAGGGTATTATATAGCACAGGGTTCACATGGACATACAAAGATAAAGGGAACGATTTGTGCTTTTCATTGAATCTCAAGAAACCATGAGTTTTAAGGAAAACAAACCCAGATTTAAACTCAAAGGAGTCGAATTAGCGGGAGGTCGAATTAGGAAAAAGACCTGGGTTCACACCCAGGTCATGCTTTTGTTTTGTTGACACTTTTTCTTGTAGGTTTCAGTGCTTTCCTCCCTAGGCAAGTCATCATATGCCTCCAGCAACATTGTTTGCTGGATCGAAGGTTTGTCTTCACATGATTGAAGGCTATCCTTCGCATGGATCAAAGACCACCTGTCTTCATAGGACCGGAGGCCATCCTTCATGGATCGAAGACCATCATTTCTTTGATCGAAGGATTCTTTTTATTGCATTTATTCTTATTTTTACTCACTTCTTTTAAATCAAAAATCAAATAAAAAAATCACAAGGAACTTAGGATTAGTTTTTTTTATTAATTAAATAAATTTATGAAATAATTAATTAATTGATTTTAACATCCTCTTTTCAAAAAGAATTAAAATAAATTAGAATGTAGGTCTAATTTTATTTTCTCAATTTATTTTCTTTGCATAAAAATCAAAAACAAACAAAAATATTTTTATTTCTTAGGATGTTTTTAGACGTTATTTTCAATTTCATGTGCGTTTATTTAATTTCACATTTTTATTATTAATGTACTTGCTCATGGTCTGTAATAGTAACCAGGACTTTACTTTTCGCATTTCTATAATGTACCTCTCACAAAGCCATGTAATAGCGTGGGATTTACATTCCCGCACTTTACATTTCTACACTTTAAATTAGTGTATATACTACTGTTAGTAACTAGACTTGTATAGAAATACTAATAACAAAACGCTAGCAAACCTAACAAAAAGACAAAAATAACTGAAACATAATACACTTACACATATACACCTCTAGGGTACCCCACTTTGGTTGTCTTCGGAAATAAAACAGTCATGTCCCTCGAGACAGGGACGCTTTAGAAAAGACCCATAAATCAAAAGATCATAGTCCCTCGATGACCCTACAGTTGCCTTTCGGTAAATGATCTAGTCCCTAAACAGAAATTGCTAAAGTGTCTCTACATTGTTGCCTTTATGACTGTATGTCCCCTAGAATGACCCTCATACATCCAACGATAGGGCTTCTTACCAAATCAATGGTAAGATAGCAACATCTAAAGGAGGAGGAAAAGAACGTTAGACCTTTTGAGTAGGTAGGATGCTCATAGTTGCTCCCTTGCTCACAACAACAAAAAATCATTTTTACACATACACTTTCAATTGAAACATTTTCAAAAGTCAAAACCCTTTGTACGCATTCTTGTAGAGACGAGAATCATTACAAAGGCACTTTTCAAAATAACTTTCAAAAACACCTTCCACAAACACTTCTTTAAACTATTTTCAAAACCAACACTTTGTACGTGTTCTTATAGAGACGGGAATCATTACAAAGACGTTTTCAAAATATTTTTAAACCCACACCCCAAAGCATATTTTCAAACAAAAGCAAAGTGAACTAGCAAGCAACTAAGAGCCCGTAGATAACTACGGATGGAAAGGGTGCTAACACCTTCCCTTTCCATAATCTACCCCCCTTACTTAGAAAATTCTCAAAAAGGTCTTTTATGTTCTTTTCACCATTTCTTTAATTTGGATAAAAGAAAAGTCGGGGGCGACTCTTGCTTACCATAACATTTGCGAACACAAATGTAAAACCAGTATAACAGTCGGTTCTGCCACCGCATCACAGAACTGGCGACTCTGCTGGGGAATTCTTAGATGTGGGGTTTACCTTAGAGTTAGTTTATTATTAAACTGATTTTTTGTGCTTTGTATGCTTTATCCTTGGAGGGTTGTTTGGGTTATTACTATTGATCCTACACCCAGATCTGGGGGCATCTTTTTAGGTAAACAACAATTGATCGTGGAGACTGTATGGCGTAGACCAATATGGTTTAAGCGATAACTGTGTTGGTGTGATACTTTAGTTGGTATCAGTATCCCTTGTGTTGAATCGAGGAGAATACGGGACTGCCGCGTGGTATCCTGAAGCACTAACGGATCTTAGAACCTTAGTTAAACAAAATTTGCCATTAGAAAGTAGTGAGATATCCGGCCTCGGTGTAAAGCTGGGGATTGGTTGATACTCGACGCTACATTCACTGAGATTGGACTTTCGAGATATTTCGGCCGCAAGAAAAGATTGCTAAGCTGAAATAACGCTCAATAAAGAAAGATCAGTGATATTGAGACTCCTTAGAACCTCGGTTACTATTGATAGGACATGTTGAGCCACTAAACTTCAAGAGGGTACTTACCTACAAACCCCATGCAAGCCTAAACCTAAGGCTGCTTGTGTGCCTTGTTTTCTTTCAACTTGACTACTTGCAGGGTTTTATTATCTAACAACGTGATTTACTTGTAGGATTTGTTTACAGTCATTATCCAATAAATTGGTTTTCCCGCGAGACTCACTTGTCCTCATCACCTTACACTTTTGCTTGACACATAGCATACACATCATAACATCATACCATAGTATTTCCGTAACCATTTCAAGGATCTTAAGGGTCTGTGATGCAGGTTAGGCGTCTAGCAAGGGGCAAGGGGATTTATTTTCCTCTAGCCAATGTCATCAAAATACTAAGACAAGACAACTTGAGTCAGTGGCTATGAGCCACTTCGTATGGTGAGCTTGATTCTCGTAGAAGGACATTTAACGATACAAAGTTCTTCCATCAAAGTTACATTCAACTTCTGACACTTTCTTATTTAACCCGCGAGATCCTTGAAAACATTTGCATATCATACATGACATTGCATAACATGTATTCCAAGGACAGGCTTCTTATCCCTTCGTTGTTTATTTTAGCAAAAAGAATAGGCTCTTGAATAGAAAGTGAAGGATCTCCAAACTCAAGATGCTCAATTCAATGAAATTTTCCTGAATCTAGCCAAGGGGCAAGAAGAATTGAAAACATTCCTCGTCGGGAATCTGACCAAGAAACATCCTGGCAACGACAAGGATGAACAATTGGAACAACTGCAAGTTGAGGTAGAAGCAATGAGAATCTAGATGCTGGGGAAAATGGCTCTTATCTAAGGCCTAGCCTGGGGACAATAAGAGTTGAGAGGCATTGTCAATAAGCTTCATCAAGACGGATGCAACCGTATGAGGCAAATAGTCGAGGCTGGGGATCAAGTCATTCATCAACGTCTGATGGGACAAAAAGTTGGCTTGGAGAGTAGAGCTTTCCAAATTGCTGCTACGTCACAAGCCCAACCATAACCTCGCCAACAACGATGGGGGTAATCAGCAAATGCAAGATAAGCCCAAGAGGCAGTTTACCAAAATCAACATACCATTGTCTCAGGCATTGCAACATATGTTAAGGATGAATTTGGTTACATTTATAAGACCTCATCCAAACCGCAAAAATTCTTCTCCTAACTTCAATCCTGATGTAATATGTGCCTACCATTCTGATAGTCCTGGACATGATACGAATGAGTGTTAGGCATTGAAAAATAAGATTCAGGACTTGATCAACGAAGGAGTGCTGGAGTTCATACAAGATAGCCAGACTAAATTCTTCTATCGTCCCTCAAATACACACCATCTGAAGTGACAAGTTCAGATAAAGAGGCTCTTTTTTTATTTGAATACTTAATTTGTAATTTTCTTTTGATTGTTAGAACATTTGTTTCATGTCAAACTTCGTTACTTTATCAATGCATTGCATATGTCTGTTTTGAATCAATTCATTCATATTCACTATATTTAAACTGCTTTCCTTTTTGTGACATTCAACTCTTGATCAAAAGCTCAAAGCCTTTAGATGGAGGATTACAAAAATGATACGACAGTCTTTATAGTATGCTTTTGAATAGACCCCAATGACGATGTACAGGCGTTATTTCAAAATCCTAAAATAGTGGAGTTATAAGGAAGATAATCCCTAGTCAATCCCTTTGAGCCTAAGAAGTAGGAGTTTTTCTTTTCACACAAATTAAAACCCTTAATCATAACTCGGGGTAGGGTAGCTTTCTCAGTTAATTCAGAGGTGCATTCAGTTGCAAGTTCATCCTTCATACACGACAAATAGTGTAGAAGATGTCTTCTAGAAGATGGTGATGGTTCCGCATAATCATTAAAGCCGACAGTCATTATTTTTCAAAATAAAAGCCCGCTGAGTCAAAACCTATGAAGGGGACTTAAGAAAAACTGGGGCATCCTGCTGACTGTAATCACAAAAGAAACAGTTCAGGCAAAAGTAGGGATAACGAAAGAAAAAAAAAAGATCCCAAAAATCCTCAACAAAAAATAAAATGTTACAAAAATGACTGCCTTCTCAAAAGAACGTTCAATTCTTGAACCATCACCGGAATATCAGAGCAAAGACTCAAGAGGGAGTTAAACACACAATTAACTGAGCATAGGACTGAAGAAAATCACGAAGAACGGGTTGGGTACAAATAAATTTTGAGCCTTTATCCTTTGTTTCTTAAACCGTGAACTAGACCACGCTTTAACCCTTAAAATTCCTAGCTGAAGCATGGGTTAGTTCGAAAGCATACTGTTACAAAAGGTATCCTGACTCCTGTAAGGTTTGCTATAAATCCTGAGCTGATATCACATTCTTACAAAATTTGTTTGTTTCACAAAAAGAAATGAATTTTCAAACTTCAAGATATACATAAGCTTTGCATTCTTAAAATACCATTGTTTGCATATGACTATATGTTCAATAGCAGAGAAATTTGCACGACGAATATTCAATGAACGAAAATCCTCTCAATGGAAAGAATCACCTCAGATGGAAAAACATTCCAGTAATAAGCCATTCATAGTCAAGGGGAATAACATGGTGTCCAGCTGATCTGGGGCAGTTAAGTCAAGGTTCAAGGAATCTATCAAAAATGCCAAATAGTCAGGGGCAGATCTCCATCTGAATCACTTGGGGCGTTAGACATGAATTCCAGCAACGAATCATGTACGATCAAACAAACATCTTCTGGCAGTGTGGCAATACTTACTACTATGGACAGTGAAAATTCTCCATACCCGGTGAATGTGGACATAGTCAGAAAATACTATGCTTGAACAAAGACCCGCTAGGTTGACTAGCCTAGGGAAAAATAAGGGCATCCTGGAAAACCAAAAGGGTTCGGGTAAAAATTAGGGATATACATATGAAAAATTATGTACACCTGGAAAGTCGAAAACCTGAAAAGGCGGCTTGGGCAAAAAAGGGTATCCCAGTGGACTGAAAACCTGAAAGGGCAGTTGTTTACCGTGGTGATTGGTAAACAACTGTTGATCTTCCAAAAAGAGTAATGTGTTGGTTACTCGCAGGATCGATCAGTTTGATCCTAGAGCATATGCTAATTATTGGTGTTGTTTGGATATAAATGCTATTAATAAAGAACGCATGTTCGACTGAGAAAGGTTGAGGTTTGAGATGAGTTTGAATGTAGAAAGTAAGTAGAAAAGGGGTTGAAAAGAGTTTAAGTGCAGAAATCTGGTAAAAATTGCAAGTAAAATGCAAGGGAAAATAAATTTTTGCAAGTAAGATAAAAGGCAAGGGATGTAAAGAGGAATGTAAAAGACTTTGATTATAAAATGTTGTGTTTCAAACATACATTCTCAGTATTCTTTCTCACGCAGCGGGTAGTCGAATAGTATTGAATGACTTGTACAGTTAGTTGAACACACCCGAAAATCTACATAAACTTCCTATATTTATACTAGAACTAGGTAACCGTCATGGAGTTTCCTTGCTCTAAGATGAGGATAAGTGTCCTCTGCATGTTCTTAGACCTCTATCTTCATGCCACATTGCTTTCCTCAACTGCCAGACGAACTGCTTTTCCCTCCTTTCTTCAGATTCAAAATCACTTGTTGCTGATATGAGGTTTCCTTTTAGTCGAAGGCCACAAAAGCCTTTCAGTCGAAGGCCGCAAGAACCTTTTGGTCGAAGATCAACTTTAACTTAGAAATCTCTCTAAGTGTTTTCCCCATCTGTCGAAGTATTTCCAACTTAGATTTGTTCAATCTATTTTTGGCCCATAAGGCCAATACGTTGTGGGTGTCAAATTTAGGAGCTAACAAATTTCCCCCCAATAATGTCAATTTCGACGCAAGAAGAAATGGTCATTCTTTGATATTCCCATTCGACACCTGTCTTCTTTTTGGCCATAAAATTCAATCGTGCGCTTTTCACCTTCTACCAACCACTGCTGGTATTTAGAGTCATCATTACCCTTTTCCCAAGACGTCGTTGCCAGTCAGCCATTACCATGCTGCCATGATTGCCATTATCCCTACAACCTAGTAAAGTATAGCAAACATTTCCATTACCTGTACGATAACTGCCTCAATGTTTGCCATGTGCCCCACTAACTCTGTAACATTAAATGGTCTTGAGGAAAAACACTCTTCCCTGAACACTATAAATAGCCACGAATCCTCTTCTTTGGAATTTGTACAACTCCTAATATTCCTTATTTCCTTGCAAAGATAAATCTTAAGAACTTCATCTTCTCCGTTCTTTCATTACCTTCAACCATGGCTTTCCTTTCAAACGCACCAAACAATCCCAAAACTAAGAATGTTTCTGACCTACAATGACAACCAGAGATCTTCTCCACTAGTCATATTCCTGTTTCGACTGGGGAGCGAAGGGTTGTTTCTGAACCCATTACCAGAGAATGGCGTGAAGCTTATAACTCTTGGTTAGTTATTCCCATTAAGTATTCTGGGCACATGTACGCCATGTCTGGCCCACTATCTGCATGCTTCGAGAACCCAAAACAAAATAATGCCTTCTTCCCAACTCACCCTAGGCTCAAGCCTATAGGTTGCACGAAGAAACCCAGAAATGACCCTAAGGATGCAAACCCCTGCTAACCAGCAACACTCTTAAACGAAGGAAGACATCAACCTTCAGTTTATGAACAAGGGGAATAAGATCTTTTGGCCTTTCCGTAGTCTTACTTCAGAGTATTTAGAATGGCTAAGTAAGATGGAAAAAGTGCAGGCCCAAATCTGGAAGGATATGGGGATTTAAGACTTGGTCATGTTGTCGAAGACTGGGTTACCTTATTGCTCTCTTATGTTGGTATCTTCGCTGTACTTTTGGGATAGTACGCATTACACCTTTCATTTACCCTGTGGAATAGTGACTCCAACTCTTTTTAACATAGCAGCCATTGCTGGTCTTCGACCAACTGGTGACTATTTCGACCCTGGAGACACTATGCCAAACAAGGGACTAGACAACACTTTTTTAGGCCTTTAACAGCGCTTAAAAGCGCTGCTAAAACCTCCGCTGCTAAAGGTATAGACAACGCTTATGTAATTTCAAAAGCGCTGCTATAGGTACCCCCCTTAGGAACCCCTTTAGCAGCGCTTACACTTTAGACAACGCTTTTAATATGGAACTTTAGACAACGCTTGGTAAAAACGTTCTCTATTCCCCCCCTTTAGCAGCGCTTTTCCTTATTATTTTTTAATATATATATTTTTTTCAATCACTTTAGACAACGCTTTCATGAAAAGCGCTGTCTATTCCCCCCCTTTAGCAGTGCTTTTCCTTATTATTTTTTAATTTTTTTTCAATCACTTTAGACAGCGCTTTCATGAAAAACATTGTCTATTCCCCCCCTTTAGCAGAGCTTTTCCTTATTATTTTTTTAATATATATTTTTTTCAATCACTTCAGACAACGCTTTCATTGAAAGCGCTGTCTATTCCCCCCCCCCCCCCCTTTAGCAGCGCTTTTCCTTATTATTATTTTAATATTATTTTTTTCTAACACTTTAGACAGCGCTTCTCATTAAAAGCGCTATCTATTCCCCTCCCCCCCCCCTTTAGCAGCGCTTTTCCTTATTATTTTTTTAAATATAATTTTTTTTTTCATTTAAAATAAAACGCTGCCTATCAAATTTAATCTCACCATTTTTGCACCAGAATTTATAGCTTCATTATAACATTTTAAACAACAACAACATCAATATACCACAATGAAACAATATTATAACAATATCAATATTCATCTCTTAAATCCTTTTTGCACAATATACACAACAACAACATTAGTATATACCACAATGAAACAATATTATAACAACATCAATATTCATCTCTTCAATCCTTTTTGCAGAATATACACAAAAACAACATTAGTATATACAACAATGAAACAAAATCAACAATGAATTACAAAATAAATCTATCTTCTACATCGAGCTGCACCTATATAACCTAAAACAAAATCAAAAAATCAAAATTCATACAAGTTACCAAATAACAACAACAAAAACAATAATATTGTAACACAACTATAACGACATATATTATATTCTTAAAACTCAAAGTTATACCTTATAATAAAACTCTCAACTCCATAACAAATTGGCACCAATCCTCCATAAGTTCATCCAATTGATCTTTTGAGTATGAAGCACACTTGAATTCATCAAAGTACTACATAATAATATAACATAGTATAATTTAATTAAAATACTAAGTCATTTTATGAGAAATATGAAAATAATTCCTAAGTTAGAAATTCATACCATGGATGGAATCTCTAATCGGTCCAAAAGAATAGTTTCTTTCATAAACCTCAACATAAAATAACCGCAATCTACACCATTGCGCTGACGAGGACACTACACATGGAAAGAAAATACGGATATACATCAAGATATACACCTTAACTTGTTTTATCAAGTATCATCGCTATATAATCAAAACTGTGAAAATCTATACCTCCACTTTGATCCAAGAAATATTGTTGACTCTACTCCTTGGTACTTGAATATCTCTTTGTGCTCGAAAACTTTGTAGAATGCTATAATAAAATAATAATGAATATTTAGAACTATCGCACATAAAGAATTAAATATACACAGTAATATTTTGGAACAATCTCACTTACGTGTCAATCGTCTTCTTCATATCTGGGTATGTTGTCCAATCATTTCCCACTAAATCCAGATAATATACAATTTCTCTCACAGGATTAATTGCAACCAATAACCAGTTTCCACTGGAATATTAAACAAAGGTTAGATGGAAATTTTCTGCACAGCGTTAAAAAACGAAAAATTATAATAGAGGAAATTTAGAATGAAAATCTTACTTGGGACCAGTATTATATGGTAAAAAGAACAATTTTTCTGTATCTTTGCTGGCCATAAATAAACTGAGCACAAATGCTATTACTTCATCTGGTTTTGAGATGATTGACCCTGCGTGGACAATGTTGGGATTTATGAAAGCGAATCTGGACTCTAATCCACGCGGGCGAATCAACTTGTCATACAGAAACCTTAAATAAAAACATCATTAACATTAATTATTCATTGAAATGAGTAAATAAATTCTGCAATTAATTAAACAAAGTTGATTGGAGTATACCTGATGTATGTATTGATAACAGCCATGCCTAATGTCAAGTGTCCAAAAACTTCTTCTGAATCCTCCTTACCAATTGTTGTCATGCCTTCAGAACCATAAATCCCTTCATCCAGGGGTATAAGAGAAGTACCAGCTTGCGAAATAGTTGTGAAGCTTATAAATGTCTGAAGGCACGACCTATATTGTGAAGTAGTTTTCTTTCTATCCCCGGTCCTCTTAAAAACACTCTTTGTTTCTATGGGAACGTTGCTAATTACAGGCTCCTTACCCATACTTACAGCTTCAATCTCTTTAGCAGGAATAATCTAAATATCATAAAATTAGAGTGGTCAAGTATAGGACGACAAATTAACATTATCTAAGCATAAATATCATATAATTGTGTTGTACCTGTTTTTTTGCTGTCACTGACTCCTTTGGCCGCGTAATCCCTTTATCTTTTGGTTTGGGTTTTGTAGGAGTCTAACATTACCATGCAAAAAAAAATGTAAGTAAAACGAACGTAAAAAATTTGAGTACTAAAAGGTTCATAACGGTTTTAATTATACCTCATCATCTATGCGAACGAGTCTTGACGGCCATGCAACAAACGCTCCTATTGCCTCTCCCACTAATGTTGCATCCGAAACTTCATCTGGGATTGGTAATAACGCACCCTCCTCTAAAGCAATATCAATCAACACTTTCAAATATCCATAAGGGAGAGGTTTATGATGAAGTACTTCTCCCAGAGTGTTATGGACTTTTCCCTTGCCAACCATGCGATAAGTTGGTGTCTCTAAAAAGAGTTGACAAGGTGAAATGCCCTAAAATCAATAATAAATATGACATTGTTAATGTGTATATATGTCAGTTAAATAAATTACACTAATCTAATTCCATAATAATATATGTAAGTACCTCGGGAATACTCGGTTGAGCTGCACAATTGACACTAGCTATGTCACTAGCTTCTTTAACACCCGAAGCTTCCCTTTCTGATTGGTACTGTCTTGCTTTTTCCTTCCTCAATTCAAGAACTCCAGCTTCTAATGCATCTAACCTTGCCTGCAGTTCTTTATTGCTAGCAGATTTTGTCTTTGGATTGTTCTTTTTCAAGGAGCTTGGAGTAACCCCATGTCCTTTACCCCTCACCCGACTAGAATACTCATGAACATCTAATGCTCGACTAAGTATGCTTCTGCAATCATCTGGTGGAGATGTAGACTGAGACATACTCTCCTGAAATTCATATGAATATTGGAAAAACATGAATACTATATGTTAATAAAATTTTGATTTAATTAGAATTAATGTTATACTTACGCATTTTTCAAAAATTTGTTGTACATCTTCTTTAAGAACTCCATCCTTACCCACACGGGCAGCCTTCCACAAAACATGCTCCGGAAGAGATGTTTCAGAAGTACTCTCCTCTTTTAACTACACATTAACATAAAAAACAAGCTCAGTTATAACTATTGATGAACAAGTATATCATTGCAATTTATAAATACTTAATATTTTTTATTCTAATCGTGCATATCCCAAACGCCCTTTTTTGTATGGATATGCGGGAGATGATGCTCTTTGACGATTTACTTCACTTACACTCTGCAATTTTGGGGTTTTCCGTTTGGCTTTAAAAACATCCCATTCTTTAATTGAAATCACATCTGCATATTCTGCTGGACGCTCTACATCAACAAATTTTTTTTCGGCATCTCTAAGATATTTTCTGTTTAAATATGTTCTAAACCCTCTTAGTATTTTGCCGGCCAATCCAAGACAATAATCTTTTCTTCTGTCATCAATGTTGAAAGACCTCTACAAAAAACATACACAAAGTGCATTAGTATAAGTAATTTAAAGACATAATTTAAAGTACATAATCGTAATTTAAAGACATAATTTAAAGCACCTGTATCTCACTCCAGATTTTGTTTTTAGCATCATCCAGCTTATCATCTCTCCACTCATCACAAGTTATTGGAATTTCTATCCTTACAAGTGTACCAATGTAACTTGTCAATTTAGAACCGTTAGGCTCAATTAATTGGTCATTTGGACTCCAATGCACATCATATTTTATATTTCTATCTCTATCATGAATGATATTCTTCATAATAGTTTTTCCTCTTTTAATTTCTTTTTCCACTCCCTTACTGGATTTTCCTCCATCATTGTCTCCATCATTTATAGAATCATCGTGTGGATGCTCCTCGTTACTAGCCATCTAACCTGTAATAAAGAAAAACATTAGTATCTAATGACAAATATTTAATTCCAAATATCTATTCAGTATATAAAATAACAAATATCAATTGAGTATATAAAATGACAAATATATAATTTATTAGAATTTTTCTAAGTGTTAACAGGTATGGAGGAATATATATTACCTCTTTCACTAACATCTCTTTCTTTTCTTGGTTGAATTCTGAATTACTTGTCTCTTAAGAACGCGGACGGAGGGATTGATCCAAATTCCCTCATCATGATCTTTTCTGATATATAATTCATCCGCTGTAGTATTTTCATCTCGATCGTTTCTAATATACGACTCATTCTCAACATCAACATCAACTTGATCCACACTTTATCATCAATCACTTTGTTAGATAAAAGCACTATAGACCATTTTGTACTATTCGGGTCTGTGACATAGAACACTTGTTTAGCTTGAGAGGATAGAATAAAAGGCTCATCTTTGTACCCCACCCTACTAAGATCTACTTGCAAAAACCCTGACTTATCCATTCGTATGCCACTAGTATGTACCCACTTGCAACCAAAGATAAGAATCTGAAACTTCTCGTAATCAAACACCCAGATGTGATTGATAACCCCAAAATATGGCAAATTTTCATATTTGGGGTTTAAGTCCTTCATACTAGAAATGTGCATTGCTTCACATACCACCGTGACACCACTATTTTGCATGGTACTTTTCTCATCTTGTTCTTTGGTATAAAATGTGTATCCATTAATTTCGTATCCTCTATAAGAGAACACAATCGAACTTGGATCATATGCCAAACATCTCAACTTGTCTGATATTGAAGCGGATTCTGAATGAAACTTTGAATATATATGATCCTTAAACCACTGCATAAAACTTTGATTGTGCTCTCGTACTATCCAATTTTCATTTCTACTTTGATTCTCACCTCAGAGTATAGCCTTGTGCATTTCAACAAACGGCTCAACCTCAGTGTCATTGTGCAGAACATACAAATGCACTTGATCCCGTTCATCCCTTGATACTGTCACAATTTCATTTCCAATTAATTTTTTACCTTCTTTTTTTTTTCGAAAAAATGAGATTTGGGGAGTCCAATGGATTGCACATTGGACAAAAAATCAGTATAAAACTCAACCGCTTCTTCAACAATGTATCGCTCAATGATACAACTCTCTAGACGACTTCGGTTTTTCACGTAGCCTTTTAATATTTTCATATAATGTTCAACAGGGTACATCCATCTCATATAAGCTGGTCCACACAATTGTGTCTCTTTCACAAGATGAACAACAAGATATACCATAATGTCAAAAAATGATGGAGGAAAATACATTTCAAGGTCACACAGAGAAATAACGATTTCTTTTTGTAATACTGGTAAGATCTCATGATCGATCACCTTACTAAAAATTGACCTGAAAAAAAACACAATTTAGTTATAGCGCTTCTTACTTTTTCTGGAAAAATAGAACGTATACCTATTGGTAGAAAATGTTCCATTATGACATGGCAATCATGTGTCTTCAGACTCTTTAACTTGAGGTCTTTCATGGACACAAGTCTTCTAATGTCTGAGGAGTAACCTTCTGGAACTTTAACTTCACTCAGAAACTTACACAATATTTTCTTTTCCTTTCTAGATAGAGTACAAGCAGCAGGTGGTAGATATGTTCGTCTTCCTTTCTTCACGGGTCCTAATTCAGTTCTTATTCGCATCTCTACCATGTCCTGTCTTGCTTTAAGGCCATCCTTAGACTTTCTTTTTATATTGAGTAACGTACCAATAACACTTTCAAATACATTTTTTTCAATATGCATAACATCAAGAAAATGTCTTACGTACAAAGATTTCCAATATGGCAATTAAAAAAAGATTGACCTCTTCTTCCACCCACCTGTGACAACTTTATGTGCAAAAGGCTTTCCAAACTGAATACTCACATCTTTCACCTTTTCACAAATTTGATCACCTGTCAATCCAGGTGGAGCTCTACGTTGTTCGGTATTTCCATTGAATGCTTTTCTCCATCCACGATATTGATGTTTTAAATTTAAGAATCTACGATGACCGAGAAAGACATTCTTCTGACAAAGTTTCAATCGTGTCGTATCGGTTCCATCTTCACAGACAGGACACTCTTTTTCACCTTTAATGCTATACCCGGATAGATTTACATATGCTGGAAAATCATTAATTGTGCCAAACAACATCGCCCTCAAATTGAAACTTTCTTTCCTATATCCATCATAAACCTCCACACCATTCTCCCACAAAATCTTCAAATCTTCGATTAAAGGTTTCAAGTATACATCTATCTCATTCCCTGGTTGTTTAGGCCCAGAAATTAACATAGATAACATCATGTACTTGCGCTTCATACATAGCCATGGAGGTAGGTTATAAATCATAAGAATCACAGGCCATGTGGAATGTGAGATACTTTGAAGACCATGCGGGTTCATTCCATCCATAGATAATGCCAAGCGAAGGTTTCTTGTTTCTCCTCTAAAATCAGGATAATCATTATCAATTTTCTTCCATTGTGGTGCATCTGCCGGATGTCGAAACTTTCCATCGATAATTCTTTCATCTGCATGCCAAGTCAAGTGTCTAGCATCAATTTCACTATGAAACATGCGTCTAAATCTCGAAATAATAGGAAAATACCATAAGACTTTCGCTGGAGATAATTTTTTCTTATATCGAGATAAACCGCACTTTGGGCACTCATTCAACGATGCATATTCGTTTCGAAACAAAATACAATCATTTAGACATGCATGTATCTTATCATAGCTCATGCCAATAGAGCACAACATTTTTTTGGCCTCGTAGGTTCGATTAGGAAGAATATTATCCTCAGGAAGCATATCTCTCAAAAGGGCTAATAACTGTGTGAAACTTTTATCCGACCATCCATTGCGCGCCTTTAAGTTGTACAATTTTAATACCGCAGACAATCTTGTGAATTTGGGGAAATATTTATACAACGGTTTCTCTGCATCGCTTACCAACCTCTCAAACATTTTGGGACAATCTTGAAGATCTTCTTCAAGTGCTTCTGCAATCTCTTCAACTCGATCACAATCATATGTATCTGTGGCATTGTCGTACGAAACATAGGTCGCATTACTTTTCACCCCCGGTTCAACATTCTCGATGCTTTTCTCACCATGAAATATCCAAGACGTATAACTTCGATCAATTCCGGGTATTAGTAAATGTGATTTCAATCCATCTGCGTCAACCTGACCCACATAACAACAACCCAAGCAAGGACATTTCATTCTATTCGGGTCTTCAGCGTGTTCAACAGCAAACTTAACGAACTCTAATACCCCATTCTCGTACTCTTTTGACAATCGATCGACACATATCCATTTTTTATCCATGGTTTTAACTATTATCTAAGTTAAACAAAAACACTAATTAGGGCACAAAATGGTATAATGTGTTTCTGCCAAAACACAAAGTATACACTGATTTTATTATTCAAGTGAATATGTCATTGTTACGTGAACCTCTTGTGTTGATTATTACTAACTTGTATTATAAGCAATATGGTGGGAGTACAATGAATTTAAAGAGTCTGTGTTGTCAACAAAAATCAAACATGTGATTAGAACAATTCTAGAAATGAGGATTGTAACTTGTGAGTGAAAGGAGCATAGCCACGAATGTGGTCTAACCTTAGAGGCATAGTTCATGTTACTGTTGTGGTCCTATAACATATTCAATCAATGATCATCAACGTTACAATTTTAGAGACATTAGCTTAGTTGTGAACTCATTCGAAGATTCATGATTTGTGTTATTTTTTACTATTACTAAGTTGAATACTAGATTGAACAAACGGAAACCTATGATCCAAACTCAAGTAAACCGGAAAAAGTCCTCTCGCCGTGATAAACTCATTGAAAGGACCATTAACATTAAGAGTACTAGTAATCACGGTAACATTCCTCTCAGACATAACCGCCGCAAAAGACCCCGAACCAATTCCAATATCAAAACCTATTCTAATCCAACCATTTCCTAATTGTAAAACATCATCAACAAGAAAATCATTCTTACTCTTAGACTTAACAAATCTTTAATTCTCATATCCATTAACCAAATCAAAGCAATGAACACAATCTCTATTCAGTTTCCTACCATTCAAACACTCGAAACTCTTGCAGTTAAAACCATTCCAATTCACTATTTTATTACTAACAGGCTTCCATAGTGAAACCGGAAAAGGATGAAGAAATTTTACCTTAGATGAAACCGATTTTGCGAAACTTCTTCTTCACGAGGAGATGGTGGTGTGCCTGATGTTGTAAGTCGTTTCCTAACAACAGTCGCACTATGACCCTCACGTGCCTCTGGCCCTTGCCCTCGTACAACCGGAGAATCCCAAGTTTGCAATGAGACAACAAATCCGAAGCTTTCTGGCATGAACCACGGTTGGACGGTGAGGAGGGAGGAGACGAGTTGGAGAAGAAGGTGAACAGGAGCGTTTTCTGGGTGTGTGGGGTTTCGTTTGTATAAAGTGGGGTTTTTGAAATCTGATAACCAATTTAGGGATTTAGACACTATTTAATTACCTTAGACAGCGCTTTCAAGAAGTGCTGCTAAAGGTATTACCTTTAGCAGCACTTTTAGAGTAATGCCTTTAGCAGCGCTTCTTGAAAGCGTTGTCTAAGGTATACCCTTTAGCAGCGCTTCTGGAAAGCGCTGTCTAAGGTATACCCTTTAGCAGCGCTTTAGGCTTTAGCAATGCTTCCCAGAATAACACCTTTAGCAGCGCTTTTAGTAAGCGTTGTCTAAAGTATAACCTTTAGCAGCGCTTATTCTAATTTATTTATTTTTACTGAAAACCTATAGCAGCGCTTAGGGAAAGTAAGCGCTATTGTTGTACCCCAAAATTTGCCCTCCCATATTCTTCAAGATTTGCCAAGGTCAAGGTTCAAAATCTCTCAAGAGTTGCACAGTCCAATTGCCTCCTAACAGTCAAAAATTAGGGTTTTGGTTCTGGCAAAGAAATTGAAGTTTCCAAGGGTCCAAACAAGTCCCACATGCCTATATACATTGCCAAGCATCCTTATGTCAAATTTCAAGACTCACAGCACCAGATTGCACAGTCAAAAACCCTAATTGCTTCACAGTCAACGGCAGGGGCAAAATGGTCATTTGACAGTCAAAAGTCAAAAATTTTGGTCAACATCTTATTTTGAAGCCACAAACATCATTTGATCAATTCTTGATTATGATTCTCAAAGCATGGCTCAAAAAGTCTCAAGATGCAAAAGTTTCTATTTTTGGACAGCTGAAAAAGTCAACTGCAAATTGACCAAGGCATAACTTCCACATGGTTTATCAGAAAAATCCCATACAAAGCTCATTTTGAAGAGAATGACATTTACTAAAACTCATCTTCACACTTCAAGTCCAAGAAATGCCCTCACAAAAAGTTATCAATCTCAACATTATAGGTCATTTTCAAAAGTCAACAAAAAGGCACTTTAAGTCAAAGACCATAACTTGAGATTGGTAAATAAAAATGACATGGGACCAAAGACATTGGTTAGAGGACTTC
Organism: Vicia faba; assembly: GCA_948472305.1. Lineage (NCBI taxonomy): Eukaryota > Viridiplantae > Streptophyta > Magnoliopsida > Fabales > Fabaceae > Vicia > Vicia faba. Next base: position 908,469,644 of record OX451739.1, on the reverse strand, counting down.
AAGACCTTTCCAAAATGTCCAATAACATGATCAAAGCTTAAATATTGAGCAAGATATGCCTTGTGGAAGTTGGGAAATTTTTGGGAATTTTGAAAAGTCAACTTTGCTTCAAATGCCTCAAAAATGCTAATGGGCCTCAATTTCTTCCATGAATCATCACCCAAAAGCTATGCACGACCCATTAAGCTAAAAGGGAGTTATTTTCTTATTTTTAATTAATTAATTGAGTTTTTAATCCTATTAATTCATTTAATTAAAATTAATTATGAAAAAATACTAAAATAAAGGTTTTGAATCTTTTTGTGCAGCATATTCTCCCATTAAGAGCTCAATATTTCGTGCATCCCTCAAAAGGAAAGAATCTTCCATGGATTGGCATAAGAAAGGCATGAAAAAGATTGAAAAAGATCATGAAAATCAAATATTCAAAATCATCAATGCAAAGGCTTTGGGCTTGATTTTCTGACCTAATTCATTGACATACATAAGCATAAGTGAAACCTAATGCCAAGGACACAAGAGCTGCGCTGCAAGATCAAGAACACTTTGCAATTTTTTCACAAAAATCTCAAAACTGAAAACCTACCTAGAGCTTGCTTCAAGGATCAAAAAGCATTCCAATAGACTCCTGATACTACCAGGAAGCTGTTCCAATCAAAACCACGCCTCCATACTCAAGCAATTGGTAGATTGAAGTCTGACTTTTCTTTAAAATGTTCATAATCGTGTTTCATTATCCAAGCATTATTTGTGATTTTTAATTATTGATTTGTACTAACATGATCATTCTGAAGCTAATGGTACCATTCAATTGAAGAATGGTTGCCTAAACAAGAATCCACCATGAACGTAGGTTAGGGTTTCAGAAATTTCAATTTGGGGTTTTGAATATCTGGAAAAATTAGCCCTTTAGACCAGGACCATTGGATTCAGGACATCCAAACGATTTGAACTCACCCCTCGCGCCATTTTTATAATTGCTTATGAGCTAATCGCTATTATTCCATGGCTGTTTTAGTGGGGGTTTAAAACCCCCGCTATCTATTCTTATTTTTCAGGAAAAACGAAGAAACCGCGAAGAAGATGCTGAGTTGTTGGCACATGACTGGACAGTTTGAATTTAGCGCGTTTTTGTTTTGCTTCAGGCCACTAGCGCGTTTTCACATATGTTGTTCACGTCCCACTATAATATCAAGATAACGCGTTGGCTCAGCTGGTTGGTATGTTGTCCTTCAGGTATTGGGACCTGGGTTCGATTCCCAGGTCCCCCACTTCTTATATAATTTTTTCTTTAACATGATTCTGTGCAGTACGCTCCCAGTGACCCACCATACAACGCATATGCCTCTACTTGCCACACGCCCAGAAGCCTCAATCTGATGGCCATCACAAGCAGTCCACCATTAACACTGGTCAAACATCCCACACACAAGCGCCAGAAAGTCAAAAAGGCCTGGAATTGAATGGGCCAAACTGCTTGCAACACCTCCAAATTGGGCAGAAACCCCCCATTGTTTGTATTCTTTTTTTCCCTTTTCTTTTCTTCTTTTTTTATTTTAATTGTTTTGTTATTTAATTCATAAAAATAATTTTTACAATACAAAAAATCAGAAACCACAAAAACAAAAAGATGTTTTATTATTATTAATTTAATGCATTAATTATTTTGTAAATAAACTTGTAATTAATTAATTTAGGTTAATTTAGGATTTCAACTTTAATATTTTCTTAATAACTAAAAAAAATGTAGAAATTAGGTTTTAGCATTTTTATTCTTTTTGCTTGATAAATAATTTTCTTATTACCATTATTATTAACTCTTAATTATTTTGTAAATACTCATGTAACTAAGTAATTAGTAAATTAGGTCAAAACTTAAATATTTTCTTTAATAATTAAAAACAATTTAGAACTAGGGTTTTATTTCTAATCTTAATTAATTTCCTTTTATTTTCATAAATACAAAAAAAAAGCATAAAAAAACAATTTCTTTTCTTATTAAATAATTAATTGCCTCTTAATTTCAATTTAATTTCTTTAAAGGGTCCAACGCCCTCGCATATTCAATTCTAATTTCTTTTTCGCGCGTTTGTCTTTATTTTTTGGTTTTCAATATTATGTAATTGTCCAAAGCCTTGTAATAGATAATTAGGAACTTATTTATTTTCCGCATTTTATTTAAAATCGGGTCTTTGTTAATTTGGCGATGTATAGACCCGCGCCTTGTAATAGCGTAGGACCTTTATTTTCCGCATTTTAATTTCCGCACCTTTTAACTGCTAATCACATGAAAGAATGTATGCCTAAATTAAAAACAAGCGTAGATCACCTAATGCATGACAAGACAAAACATAACTGAAAACAATACGCAAATTCACACAACACTTCTAGGGTACGCCTCACTGTTGCCTTGCCCCTCGAAACGTGGTCGTCGAGTATAGGACGTTTTAGTAAGTCCTCATGTCCATGAACATGGCATGGGGGTAGCTTCTAAGGTGTCCTACTGTTGCTCTGGTGACCACACTGTCCCTAAAAACGAATTGACCCGAACACCTCCAACGGTGGTGCTGCCTACCTCTCAATGGTGGGATGGCACTACCTTAAGGATATTTACACAGCCTAATTCCTTAGGGTAGGTGGATGACTCGTAGATACTTGCTCTAATTCAAAACAAATCAAAAAACTTCTTTTCACACCGACACTTTGCAAAAAGCTTTCAAAAACAACTTTTCAAACACTCTTGAGGACTGATACAAGAGTCGATCTGAAACTTTAAACGAAACTTTTTCAAACCCACTCACAATTGAAAAGCAAACGAATATTTTGAAAACACAAATGAGCAAGTATCTAAGAGCCCGTGGATAACCACGGATAGAAAGGGTGCTAACACCTTCCCTTTCTATAAATCTACCTCCCAAACCGAGAACTTATCTCATAAGGAATTTTTCTGTGCTTTTGTCCTTTCCATGTTGGAGAAAATAAAAGACGGTGGCGACTCTTGCTTCCGCGACATTTCGCGAACCAACATTAAACAGTCAGTTCCAGATCCACCGATCACAGAACTGGTGACTCTACTGGGGAAGAAGCTTATAAAGTGAGGTGTACCTTAGGATAGTTCATAACTATGTTTTCAATTGCTTTGACTTGTGTGCTTTATTATTATGGGACTGTCTTGGGAGTTACATAGATCCTAACCCGGATCTGGGGATACCTTGTTTTAGGTAGCATAAGCTGTGAGGGACCTGTCCGGCGTAGACCGACATGGGTGAAGCAGTGGCTACATTGGTGTGGCACCTTGGTCTGTACCGATATCCCTTGTGTTGCAACGAGGAGAATATGGGTCTTCTGAGGAGTCATTAAGCACAAACCGACCTTAGAACCTTAAATGACCCAACTTGGCCAATAGAACAGTAGCAGTATGCTACGCCCATTGAGGCTAAACTCTCGTGATGGTTCTGGCCGCAAGAAAAGATTGCGATGCTGGAGTTATGACCGATTGAGGGTAGTCAATGACATTGGGATCCTCTAGAACCCGGTTACTTCTGATAGGACAGGTATGAACCAACAAACTGAAAGAGGGTAACACCTAGACCCCATGCTGGCCTAAACTCTAAGGGCTTGTCTTGTGTGACTTGTGTGCCTTATCATGTTTGCCTTTGTAAATATTTGTGGTTTGCTTTATCATAACATCATGCCATCATAAACATTGCATGCATCCTGCATAAGGACTGACCATTTCAAAGACAAGAGGGTTTCACCTTTGCTCTGTTTTGTAGGACATCATGATGCCTATGCGAAGGAATACTATCTGGTTCAACTTTGTTCACCCACCTGAGTTGCTTGAAGAGTTGGTTAGCAGAATTCCAAATACTACTTCTTTCATCCAGAGGCATGGTTCTCTTCTCAGTTTAGTCACGGCAAAGTGGGACCAACAGTTGATGAGTGTCCTAACCCAGTTCTATGACCCTCTGTACCAGTGCTTCACCTTTCAAGACTTCCAGCTGGTCCCTACCCTGGAAGAGCTCTCTGATTTGCTTGGCATCCCTATCTTGGATCAGACTCCCTACACTGGTTGGGAAAAGACCCTTAGGCTTGAGGAGGTTGCTGCAGCTCTTCCTTTGACCCACCAAGAAGTAATGGACAACTGGGTGACTAGAAGCGGAGTTAAGGGTTTCTTGGCCAAGTTTCTGATTGGTAAAGCTAACAGTTTCTGGAATTACTTGGACTTTAGGGCATATGAAGACATTCTGGCTCTCTTAATCTATGGTCTAGTCTTGTTCCCTAATCCTGACAACTTAATGTCACTGCCATAAGGATCATCATGTCTCGGAATCCTGTGCCCACTCTCTTGGGTGACATCTTGCAACAACTTTATGCTCGTACAGCTCGAAGATGAGGAACCCTGTGGTGTTGTATCCCTTTGTTGGTGAGGTGGTTTATTTCGCACCTCCCCAAGTTCGTGCTGAAGAACAAAGAAGGAAGAGGTTGGGCTCATAGGTTAATGTCTCTCACTGATAAGGACATCATTTGGACCCTCAGAGGTTTGGATGAGATAACTGTTATTGATCATTGCGGAGAATACCCCAATGTTCCTCTGATTGGTACCCAAGGAGGAATCTCTTATAATCCATGTCTAGCTCTCCGTCAGTTTGGAAGAGCCAGAAGAGCAGGGCCTCATGAGATGTTGGTGCCTCACATCAGTTTTGAGTTTCAGGTGGATAGTGACGAGTTGCGTCGTAGGTTCATCAAGGCTTGGGACAGAATTCACAAAGCTGACCCACAAGAGTTAGGACCAAAGACCTCTCTACCTATGGAAGCTTATTACAAATGGGTCCGCATCCGTGCTCAGAAGTTAGGTATGCCGTACGAGGCTGTCAGACCCATCATCCTTGAGTATCCTGACAAAGATGGGGTTCCCCCAACTGTTCTCCCTCCTCAGATACCTACTGATTATGAGACATTAAAGAGGTCTTGGGCGCAACTGCGAGAAGAACGGGATTCTTACCGGGAAAAGTTCAACGAGCAGGAACTGAAGATCCAGAAGCTGACAAAGCAGTTGGAGAATGAGCGGGATTTGAATAACTACATCCGTACTGAGAAGAGGAGACCCTGGGATCAATGAGGAGATTTGGATTTTCTTTTACAGTTTTATTTCCCTTTTCAGTATTTCCATTTTCTATGTAACGCCTAAGGGCAATCTGTTGAACAATTTAAATTTCAAAGTTGAATCTAATGAAGTGTGTTCCTTTTTGTTTACAAAGTTGATTCCCGATTGTCTTTGAAAACATAAATCATACGCATTCCATTCATCATGTGCATAGCAGGTACTCTTCTTTTCAGGTTGCTTACTGTTCTTCGCTGTTTATTTCAGCATCATGAACCCTGAATCATCTACCGAGCTGTCAATCAAGGCCCTTCAGGCGCAGAACGCACAATTTCAGGAGCTGATCATGGGTTTGGCTCAAGGTCAAGAAGAGCTGAAGGCTTTACTCCTGAAGAAGGAGAAGAAGAAGAAGAGAACTGTTCTATTCAACACGGGCCGGAGATTTGGTAACACACTGCAGAATGAGGAAGCTGGTTCTTCTGTAGGCAAAGACAGTCCCCAGGGGGGAAGGGCTCCAAGTCCGGTGGTCTCTGACAACGAGACTGATTTTAATGAGGAGCAGTATCCTCCAGCTGAAGACAGATACAAGCAGTTGGAAGACCGTCTGAACGCCATGGAGATTCAGCAAGTGTCTGGTTTGGATGGGTTTATCTTCTGGTGTGATCATCCCGCACAAGTTTAAAGCACCATCTTTCACCAAGTATGACGGGGCGTCTTGCCCTAAGCTACACCTCAGATCTTATGTGCGGAAGATTCAGCCATATACAGTGGATAAGAACTTGTGGATCCACTTCTTCCAGGAGAGTCTTTCAGGGACTCATCTCGAATGGTTCTATCAGCTGGATGGAACCAAAGTTCGTAACTGGGAGGAGTTGGCTACTGCTTTTTACAAGCAGTATCAATATAATGCCGACCTTTCTCCCACACGTACCCAACTCCAGGGTATGTCGCTAGGATCAGGCGAAGGTTTTAAAGAGTATGCGCAGAAGTGGAGGGACCTGGCTGGCAGGGTGCAGCCTCCGTTAACAGACCGTGAGCTGGTAGATATGTTCTTGGGGACCCTATATGGGCCGTTCTTTAATCATCTCATCGGTAATTCATCTGCAGGGTTCACTGACCTCATTCTGACTGGGGAAAGGATAGAGGTTGGTATGAAGTCAGGAAAGATTCAGAAAGGTGTGTCTTGAAGTGCTGAGAAGAAACCTTTTAAGAAGGAGGCCAGTGTTGTGTATGGGCCTAGGAGGCAAGATAAACCAGAGCGCCGCCAAGCTGTCAATGCGGTGGTGATTGCTAAGCATGTTGCCGCTCCTCGGCAAGCTAATCAACCAAGGGGTGAGAGACCCAGAAGAGAATTTACCCGGCTGAGTATGACCTTATCACAAATCTTGCCGCAACTGCTATCGACCAACTTGGTGACCGCCAGAGAAGCTCCAAAGGTTGTGAATACTGCATCCCCCAAGTATAATCCAAATGCCCGCTGTGCTTATCATTCCGATAGCCCAGGGCATTCTACTGATGATTGTTGGGCCCTAAGGAACAAGGTGCAAGACCTTATTGATGCAAAGGAGGTACAGTTTGAGGCACCTGAGAAGCCCAATGTAGTGACAGTTCCCCTGCCTGCTCATGGAGTGAATGCTATCAGGGATGATGACGAGGTGGAAGAATCTGAGTTCGACAGCTGGATTTATCCTACGGCCAACAGTGGACCTAGCAATTGGACTGCAAAGGACAACCTACCTGTTACTTTTGTTACGCAGTAATGAATTCCTTTGTTTTTGTTATTTGTAATAAACAATAAACTGAAACTTTATGGCCCAGTGTCTTACCCGGGGCACCGTTGGCTTCATTTGTGAGGGCTTATAACTGTCATTTCCATATATCATGAATAAAGATCTTGGACGTTTTTTCGCATTTCAAATCTTGTGCTCCCTTTCTTTCTTTCTTTATATATTGCAAAGCAGCTGTATTTACACACACTCACTCATAGAGGTTTCAATCCACTCCGGATCTCACTGGTAACGACTCTGCTACTGCCAGTTATGACTTCGAAAATCCGATCAACTTAGCCGAAGACGAAGGTGAAGATGATTGCGAAGTGCCTGGTGAGCTTGCAAGACTGTTACTCCAGGAAGAGAGGGCAATTCAACCACATGAAGAGCCAGTGGAAACGATAAATCTGGGTACTGAGACAGATAGGAAGGAGGTTAAGATTGGTGCCAATCTGGAGCTCAGTGTGAAACAAAGGTTGACTCAGATGTTACATGATTATGTGGAGATCTTCGCCTGGTCCTACGAAGACATGCCTAGGTTGGATACCGACATTGTGGTCCATCATTTGCCTACCAAGGAAGACTGCCCTCCGGTTAAGCAAAAGGTCCGCCGTATGCGTCCAGAGATGTCTGAGAAGATCAAAGCTGAGGTTATGAAACAGTTTGATGTCGGGTTTCTTGAAGTGACTTCTTACCCTCAGTGGGTTGCCAACGTGGTGCCAGTACTGAAGAAGGATGGTAAGGTCAGAATGTGTGTTGATTACAGGGATCTGAACAGGGCCAGCCCCAAGGATGACTTCCCCTACCTCACATTGACGTTCTGGTTGACAATACTGCTCAGCATAAGGTGTTCTCTTTCATGGATGGTTTTTCAGGATATAATCAGATCAAGATGGCTCCTGAAGATATGGAAAAGACTACTTTTGTCACTCAGTGGGGCACCTTCTGCTACAAGGTCATGCCATTCGGGTTGAAAAATGCTGGGGCAACCTACCAACGTGCCATGGTTGCTTTGTTTCATGATATGATCCATCATGAGATTGAAGTGTATGTCGACGACATGATTGCAAGATCCCAAACTGAGGAGGAACACCTTGACCATCTGCAGAAACTGTTTGACCGTTTGAAACTGTACAAGCTAAGGTTGAATCCGAACAAGTGCACCTTCGGGGTAAGATCTGGAAAGTTGCTAGGCTTCGCTGTAAGCGATAAGGGTATTCAAGTGGACCCTGCCAAGGTTAAAGCCATTTAAGAGATGCCAGTTCCTAAGACAGAGAAAGAGGTCAGAGGCTTCCTGGGACGCCTGAATTATATTGCTCGATTCATCTCGCACCTAACTGCTACCTGTGAACCAATCTTCAAGCTGCTGAAGAAAGATCAGGTAGTACGTTGGAACGATGAATGTCAGACCGCTTTTGATAGAATCAAAGAGTATCTCCAAGAACCACCCATCCTTATGCCACCGGTTGAAGGGAGACCTCTGATATTATACCTGACAGTACTTGACAGCTCAATGGGGTGTGTGCTGGGGCAGCATGACGAGTCTGGTTGAAAAGAGCACGCCATTTATTACCTTAGCAAAAAGTTTACCGACTGTGAGACCCGATACTCACTGCTCGAGAAAACTTGATGCGCTTTGGTATGGGCTGCTCGCCGGCTGAGACAGTATATGTTGACTCATACTACCTTGTTGATCTCAAAGATGGATCCAATAAAGTACATATTTGAAAAGCCTGCTCTGTCTGGGAGAATAGCAAGATGGCAAATGATCTTGACAGAATACGACATCCAGTACACGACTCAGAAAGTTATCAAAGGAAGTGTATTGGCAGACCACTTAGCACACCAGGCAGTAGATGACTATCAGTCAATGAACTTCGAGTTTCCGGACGAGAGCATCATGATTGTGACTGATTGTGAAGTACCTGGACCGGATGAAGGACCTGAGGAAGGATACCGATGGTCTATGCACTTTGACGGAGCCTCCAATGCTTTGGGTAATGGTATCAGCGTTGTAATCATATCCCCTCAAGGCACTCATACTCCACTTACTGCCCGACTATGTTTCAACTGCACCAACAACATGGCAGAGTATGAGGCGTGCATCATGGGTCTTCAAGCTGCGATCGACTTAAGGATCAAGTTTCCGAGTGTCTTCGGAGATTCCTCTCTCGTGATCAATCAGATCAAAGGCAAGTGGGATACGAAACATCCAAATCTTATTCCTTACAAGGAGTGTGTGTTGACATTGATCCCCCATTTCACAGAGATAACTTTTGAACATTTCCCAAGAGAGGAGAATCAGTTGGCGGACGCGTTAGCTACGATGTCTTCCATGTTCAAAGTCAAATGGGACAATGAGGCTCCCCGGGTCATTATCTGGAAACTGGATGAACCGGCATACTGTTGTGATCTTGAGGCTGAGGTAGTAACTGAAAAACCCTGGTACCATGAGGTGAAGTGATACTTGGAAGCTCAGGAATACCCCGAAGGTGCATCTGTCAATGATAAAAAGTTTCTTAGAAGGTTCGCATCAAAGTTCTTCCTTAGCAACGACATCCTGTACAAGCGAAACCATGATTCGACCTTACTGCGTTGTGTGGATAAGACTGAAGCAGAAAGGATCATGGCGGAGCTACACGAAGGTACCATCGGAACGCATTCCAGTGGACACACTATGGCAAAGAAGATCCTTCGGGCAGGATATTTCTGGTCCACTATGGAAGCGGACTGTTACCAACATTCTCGGACATGTCATAAATGCCAGATTTATGCAGATAAGGTGCATGTTCCTCCAGTCCCTCTGAATGTCCTGACTGCACCTTGGCCTTTTGCAATGTGGGGCATAGATAGGATCGGTGAGATTAAACCTACGGCATCCAATGGGCATCGCTTCATCCTGGTAGCGATTGATTACTTCACGAAGTGGGTTGAAGCAGCTTCTTATGCCACTGTAACCAAGAACGTCGTAGCACGGTTCATTCGGCACAATCTGATCTGTCGGTACGGCGTCCCTAAAAGAATCATTACAGACAACGGTACCAATCTCAATAACAAGATGATCACTGAGTTCTGCGAGCAATTTAAGATACAGCACCACAACTCTTCTCCTTACCGGCCGAAGATGAATGGGGCTGTAGAAGCAGCGAATAAGAATATCAAGAAGATTGTGCAGAAGATGACATTGACCTATAAAGATTGGCACAAGATGTTACCGTTTGCTCTACATGGGTACCGTACCTCAGCAAGGACGTCAACCGGGGCAACTCCTTTTTCCTTGGTCTACGGTATGGAGGCAGTCTTACCGATCGAAGTGCAAATACCCTCTCTCCAGATAATGAAGGATGCAGATATGAGCGAAGATGATTGGATCCAGACACGACTTGATCAGTTAAACTTAATTGACGAAAAGAGACTTGCTGCTATTTGTCATGGTCAGACGTACCAAAAACGGATGATCAGGGCATTTAACAAAAAGGTCAGACCACAAGAGTATCAAGTGGGGGATCTGGTAATCAAGCGCATCATCCTTCCTCAGAGTGATCCCAGGGGCAAATGGACCCCTACGTACGAAGGGTCATTTGTGGTTAAACATGTGTTCTCAGGAGGAGCCATGATTCTAACCACCATGGATGGTGACGACCTTCCTCACCCCGCCAATGCAGACATAGTAAAAAGATACTACGCATGATAAAAGACCCGCTAGGTTGACATACCTAGGCAAAAATTAGGGCTTCCCGGCGAACCAAAAGGGTTCGGGCAAAATGAGGGATGAAATAAAAAAAAATCTGTACACCCGGCAAGTCGAAAACCTGAAAAGGCGGCTTGGGCAAAAATGGGTATCCCGGTGGACTGAAAACCCGAAAGGGCGGTCCAGGCAAAAGTTAGGGATTAAAGCGTAATACTATGTCTCATTGGATCACCTTGCATCCAGAATCCGGTATCAACATCAAGTTCAAACGGCATCAATCAATCAGCTTCATCTTCAGCTAGGTCATCAAGTGATGAGACGCTCGAAGATATAAAGGCGATAGCAGAGTTAGAACCCAGTGGGATTATTCTTTTCACATAGCTTTTTTGTTTTCCCTTTTTTACAAATTGTATAAACTCTTCTATTCGGCGGCGTTCTCCTACTAGGACGTCAGCCTCTTGTATATAAACGCCTATTTACAGGCAAATTCAAAGATCAATACAAATATACTTTTCAGACAAATTGCCAATTGTTTTTCCTTTTCTGTTTTGTTTTGCGAAGAACGTCCAAGGTTCAATTTATGATATATGCATTTGACACTAATTGCTAACTCATAAATATTTTCATACGAAACAAAGGATTAATTACAGGTAACATTAGAAACAGGGGCAATAATGAGTAGTCTAAGCGATCTAATTGTTCTGTCCACCAAGGTACCAGGGTAAGTTCAGCCGAAGAACATAACCAATATACCTTAATTCCCCAGAGAGTGAGCCAGCAAGTCAATGCACTCTCCCCAAGCAAAGCTATATTATCAGCCTTAAGGAAATTGGGTATCCCCAGCAGATCTCAACATTCCTCAGCAGAGTACACAGACATTCCTAACAAGCATCCCCGGCAGTCTTGATCCAAGATTGTTCCCCGGCGGTCTACCAGACATTCAGTGGAGTCACTTCCAGTACATCTCAAAATTTCCCCAAGAGAGTCCAGCATAGTTCAAGATTTCCCCAGGAAAGTTTGAATCCATCTCCCCAGCAGTAAGCTTATCCCTAGTAGATTCTGGAAGCTTATCCCCTGCAGAGCACGAACGCGTCCCCCAGCTTTATTCAAAGGTTATTTCCCTACCAGGGTATAACTGGGTTATCCTCAGCCAAAAGCCACGGAAAGATCGTCCTCGACAGAGTCTTCTTATCCCCAGCGGAGTCTATTAAAACACAACATAACAACGGTATCCCCAGCGAAGTTACCATCAACATCTCAGCAGAGTATCTCTCTTCCCACAGAGTATTGTTCCCCAGCAAGATCGCTAGAATAATTTTATCCCCGCAGAGTAATCCATTCGCCAAGTTTATTCCCCAACGGAGTTATCTTCTCCTACCGGTATTCTTGCAACTATCATCCCCAGCGGAAACAACAAAGCACTCTCTTCAACCATCAGCCCAGGATTTAACTCCCGACATTCGTCAAGGATATATTTTCCTAGACAAAAATACATTCAAAAACATCACATACCTCATGATGCATGCATATACGCATCATATAACACAATCTCATTTATTTCGAGAACATCATTGTTTGATCCATATCATGCATTGCATATGAATGACCTTTACCTTTCAGGAAAGATGCAGTTAAATTCTGAACTATGTTGAAGACCTTCTCTGGTTCAGTCAGATCGATGCTAAGATCTCCCTGATTCTTATTCCAGTTGAAGATATTCCAAGACTTTAGTCTGGTTCAGTTAAATCGATTCTAAGATTTTTCTGATTCTTATCCAGTCAAAGTTAATCCAAGACCTTATCTGGTTCAGTCAGATCGACGCTAAGATCTCCCTGATTCTTATTCCAGTTGAAGATATTCCAAGACTTTAGTCTGGTTCAGTTAAATCGATTCTAAGATTTTTCTGATTCTTATCCAGTCAAAGTTAATCCAAGACCTTCTCTGGTTCAGTCAGATCGACGCTAAGATCTCCCTGATTCTTATTCCAGTTGAAGATATTCCAAGACTTTAGTCTGGTTCAGTTAAATCGATTCTAAGATTTTTTCTGATTCTTATCCAGTCAAAGTTAATCCAAGACCTTCTCTAGTTCAGTCAGATCGATGCTAAGATCTCCCTGATTCTTATTCCAGTTGAAGATATTCCAAGACTTTAGTCTGGTTCAGTTAAATCGATTCTAAGATTTTTCTGATTCTTATCCAGTCAAAGTTAATCCAAGACCTTCTCTGGTTCAGTCAGATCGACGCTAAGATCTCCCTGATTCTTATTCCATGTTGAAGATATTCAAAGGCATTCTCTTCTCCAGTTAAATCGATTCCTAAAGATTTTCCTAATGAAGACCCAGTTGAAGATTCCAAGACCTTGCCTGGTTCAATTAAATCGACTCCTAAAGATTTTTCTGATGCCGATCCAGTCAAAGGCCTTCTCTGGTCCAGTTAAATCGATTCCTAAAGATTTTCCTGATGAAGACTCAGTAGAAGACATCCAAGGTTCTCTCATCGTTACTGTTGAGGTAGTAATCGCCCAAGGTTCTCTCATCGTTACTGTTGAGGTAGTAATCACCCAAGGTTCTCTCATCGTTACTGTTGAGGTAGTAATCGCCCAAGGTTCTCTCATCGTTACTGTTGAGGTAGTAATCGTCTAAGGTTTTCTCATCGTCCCGTTGAGGTAGTAACCATCCCTGATTCATTCATAACCTTTTGAAGCTCCAGACTCGATTCCTGTATCTCGCCAGGGCACGTCTGAAGAGGTTTAAGGATTCAATTTCTGTAACCAGTCAGGGCACATCTACACAAATAGTTTGAAGACCAACTCCTGTAACAGGCCAGGTAATCATCTTTCTTTTTTTAGGTACGCAAGTTCTCGCTAAGGAAACTCTTATGCGATCGACGCCTAGATGACATCTATAAGCCCATCCACATACCAACAGCTCCAGATGGCATCTATAAGCCCATCCTCCTATCCGTCATCTCACCAAATGGCATTTGTAAGCCCATTCCCTACATCACATTGCTGATACTCTACTATGTGAGTGCAAATTTCTGGGCACTCTAGTGTTCAATCATCTTCCACCTTCGGATCACGAAAGGCCTGAAAGCCAATCTATATCCTCAGGTTTAAGAAGATTGAACAGGGGCAACTGTTGTACCCCAAAATTTGCCCTCCCATATTCTTCAAGATTTGCCAAGGTCAAGGTTCAAAATCTCTCAAGAGTTGCACAGTCCAATTGCCTCCTAACAATCAAAAATTAGGGTTTTGGTTCTGGCAAAGAAATTGAAGTTTCCAAGGGTCCAAACAAGTCCCACATGCCTATATACATTTCCAAGCATCCTTATGTCAAATTTCAAGACTCACAGCACCAGATTGCACAGTCAAAAACCCTAATTGCTTCACAGTCAACGGCAGGGGCAAAATGGTCATTTGACAGTCAAAAGTCAAAAATTTTGGTCAACATCTTATTTTGAAGCCACAAACATCATTTGATCAATTCTTGATCATGATTCTCAAAGCATGGCTCAAAAAGTCTCAAGATGCAAAAGTTTCTATTTTTGGACAGCTGAAAAAGTCAACTGCAAATTGACCAAGGCATAACTTCCACATGGTTTATCAGAAAAATCCCATCCAAAGCTCATTTTGAAGAGAATGATATTTACTAAAACTCATCTTCACACTTCAAGTCCAAGAAATGCCCTCACAAAAAGTTATCAATCTCAACATTATAGGTCATTTTCAAAAGTCAACAAAAAGGCACTTTAAGTCAAAGACCATAACTTGAGATTGGTAAATCAAAATGACATGGGACCAAAAACATTGGTTAAAGGACTTCAAGACCTTTCCAAAATGTCCAAGAACATGATCAAAGCTTAAATATTGAGCAAGATATGCCTTGTGGAAGTTGGGAAATTTTTGGGAATTTTGAAAAGTCAACTTTGCTTCAAATGCCTCAAAAATGCTAATGGGCCTCAATTTCTTCCATGAATCATCACCCAAAAGCTATGCACGACCCATTAAGCTAAAAGGGAGTTATTTTCTTATTTTTAATTAATTAATTGAGTTTTTAATCCTATTAATTCATTTAATTAAAATTAATTATGAAAAAAATACTAAAATAAAGGTTTTGAATCTTTTTGTGCAGCATATTCTCCCATTAAGAGCTCAATATTTCGTGCATACCTCAAAAGAAAAGAATCTTCCATGGATTGGCATAAGAAAGGCATGAAAAAGATTGAAAAAGATCATGAAAATCAAATATTCAAAATCATCAATGCAAAGGCTTTGGGCTTGATTTTTCTGACCTAATTCATTCACATACATAAGCATAAGTGAAACCTAATGCCAAGGACACAAGAGCTGCGCTGCAAGATCAAGAACACTTTGCACTTTTTTCACAAAAATCTCAAAACTGAAAACCTACCTAGAGCTTGCTTCAAGGATCAAAAAGCATTCCAATAGACTCCTGATACTACCAGGAAGCTGTTCCAATCAAAACCACGCCTCCATACTCAAGCAATTGGTAGATTGAAGTCTGACTTTTCTTTAAAATGTTCATAATCGTGTTTCATTATCCAAGCATTATTTGTGATTTTTAATCATTGATTTGTACTAACATGATCATTCTGAAGCTAATGGTACCGTTCAATTGAAGAATGGTTGCCTAAACAAGAATCCACCATGAACGTAGGTTAGGGTTTCAGAAATTTCAATTTGGGGTTTTGAATATCTGGAAAAATTAGCCCTTTAGACCAGGACCATTGGATTCAGGACATCCAAACGATTTGAACTCACCCCTCGCGCCATTTTTATAATTGCTTATGAGCTAATCGCTATTATTCCATGGCTGTTTTAGTGGGGGTTTAAAACCCCCGCTATCTATTCTTATTTTTCAGGCAAAACGAAGAAACCGCGAAGAAGATGCTGAGTTGTTGGCACATGACTGGACAATTTGAATTTAGCGCGTTTTTGTTTTGCTTCAGGCCACTAGCGCGTTTTCACATATGTTGTTCATGTCCCACTATAATATCAAGATAACGTGTTGGCTCAGCTGGTTGGTGTGTTGTCCTTCGGGTATTGGGACCTGGGTTCGATTCCCAGGTCCCCCACTTCTTATATAATTTTTTCTTTAACATGATTCTGTGCAGTACGCTCCCAGTGACCCACCATACAACGCATATGCCTCTACTTGCCACGCGCCCAGAAGCCTCAATCTGATGGCCATCACAAGCAGTCCACCATGTACACTGGTCAAACATCCCACACACAAGCGCCAGAAAGTCAAAAAGGCCTGGAATTGAATGGGCCAAACTGCTTGCAACACCTCCAAATTGGGCAGAAACCCCCCATTGTTTGTATTCTTTTTTTCCCTTTTCTTTTCTTCTTTTTTTATTTTAATTTTTTTGTTATTTAATTCATAAAAATAATTTTTACAATACAAAAAATCAGAAACCACAAAAACAAAAAGATGTTTTATTATTATTAATTTAATGCATTAATTATTTTGTAAATAAACTTGTAATTAATTAATTTAGGTTAATTTAGGTTTTCAACTTTAATGTTTTCTTAATAACTAAAAAAAATGTAGAAATTAGGTTTTAGCATTTTTATTCTTTTTGGTTGATAAATAATTTTCTTATTACCATTATTATTAACTCTTAATTATTTTGTAAATACTCATGTAACTAAGTAATTAGTAAATTAGGTCAAAACTTAAATATTTTATTTAATAATTAAAAACAATTTAGAACTAGGGTTTTATTTCTAATCTTAATTAATTTCCTTTTATTTTCATAAATACAAAAAAAAGCATAAAAAAACAATTTCTTTTCTTATTAAATAATTAATTGCCTCTTAATTTCAATTTAATTTCTTTAAAGGGTCCAACGCCCTCGCATATTCAATTCTAATTTCTTTTTCGCGCGTTTGTCTTTATTTTTTGGTTTCCAATATTATGTAATTGTCCAAAGCCTTGTAATAGATAATTAGGAACTTATTTATTTTCCGCATTTTATTTAAAATCGGGTCTTTGTTAATTTGGCGATGTATAGACCCGCGCCTTGTAATAGCGTAGGACCTTTATTTTCTGCATTTTAATTTCCGCACCTTTTAACTTCTAATCACATGAAAGAATGTATGCCTAAATTAAAAACAAGCGTAGATCACCTAATGCATGACAAGACAAAACATAACTGAAAACAATATGCAAATTCACACACCACTTCTAGGGTACGCCTCACTGTTGCCTTGCCCCTCGAAACGTGGTCGTCGAGTATAGGACGTTTTAGTAAGTCCTCATGTCCATGAACATGTCATGGGGGTAGCTTCTAAGGTGTCCTACTGTTGCTCTTGTGACCACACTGTCCCTAAAAACGAATTGACCCGAACACCTCCAACGGTGGTGCTGCCTACCTCTCAATGGTGGGATGGCACTACCTTAAGGACATTTACACAGCCTAATTCCTTAGGGTAGGTGGATGACTCGTAGATACTTGCTCTAATTCAAAACAAATCAAAAAACTTCTTTTCACACCGACACTTTGCAAAAAGCTTTCAAAAACAACTTTTCAAACACTCTTGAGGACTGATACAAGAGTCGATCTGAAACTTTAAATGAAACTTTTTCAAACCCACTCACAATTGAAAAGCAAACGAATATTTTGAAAACACAAATGAGAAAGTATCTAAGAGCCCGTGGATAACCACGGATAGAAAGGGTGCTAACACCTTCCCTTTCTATAAATCTACCTCCCAAACCGAGAACTTATCTCATAAGGAATTTTTCTGTGCTTTTGTCCTTTCCATGTTGGAGAAAATAAAAGACGGTGGCAACTCTTGCTTCCGCGACATTTCGCGAACCAGCGTTAAACAGTCAGTTCCAGATCCACCGATCACAGCTGTCTATGGTAAGGCCTATAACAGCGATTATAATAAGCGCTGTCTATAGTATACCTTTAGCAGCGCTTACTCTAATTTTTTAATTTTTTTTACTGAAAACCTATAGCAGCGCTTAGGGAATAAGCGTTGTCTATGTGGCGCTGTCTAAATTCAATTTTGGCATAGTGAGATTTATCTGAAGATGCTATTGGGTTTTCGGCCACGAAACCCACATACACCATATTCATCAACCCCTTTCACGATAAGTCTAGTAGCACTGTCTCTGAAGTGGAACACATAGCTTTCCTAGCTTTGTGGTTATCTATCTTCGTTTTCTACACCAAGTCACTTCAAGTGACTAAGAAGATGCTCACCCTTGTAACGCAGCTTCATCATGGCTATCCCCTTTGTCTGGCTGAATTGATTTTGGACAACCTGTATGAGTCCATCAGCAATGGCGTGACTTAGCTTAAAGTTATTGGAGACAAGGCGAGTTTTCTCCTTTCTGGCCCCTTCTGGCTTCTTCAACTTTGGCTCAACGCCACTTTTGAATCTTTTCTTCCTCAGAAGAATAAGATTAATTAGAAGGCCCCAGAAGTCCTAAACAGACGGGTCGAAGGCACTAGATTAGTCTCGTTGACTCCAACTGATGAGGGTCAACAATTCCAGAAAGCGTTTATTAGCTTTGTAATGATGTTTGCAAAGCGTAAGGAATTTGTTTCGACTATGGATCCCTTCTCAAGTTGAAAGGTTGGTCCAGAATGGTTTATTCGACCATATCCCTCATCTGATGAAGATGACCATGTGGATGAGTATGTGGCTATCTGGGAATCGCTTCTTCGCCCAAGAATCATGCCACTGAGATTCAAGAGTTCGAAGAATCAACTCAGTTTGATAGCTTATCAATCGAATCTTGTCTCTCAACAATTTGGTATCATCCAATCACTCCCTTCTCCAATCTATTCACGAGAAAAGCTTCAACTGTTTTATAATGCAGACTATTCAGAGGATGCTGCTGCCAAGCATATTGGTAGGTATGTTGGTCAAATCGTACTAACTTTGTTCAACTTCAAACTCAATTTCATGTGTTCTCCTATTTTTTAAGACTGGTGGAAGCAGTATTATGACGAAGAATTCTTCAACGAAAAAGACTTCGTTGACCACCTTCAAGAGGCGTTTATGCTAGTCTCTGACAAGATCAAAAAAGGTAATCTTTCTTTTCAAAGAAAATGTCTTATTGTCTTTGATTCAATCATTCAACATCTAGCTTATACTTGTTTATTTTCTAGCCGTCAAGAGGACCATTACCAAGAAATTCGCTGAAAGCGCAAAGGGAGGAGACCCTTCTGTAAAACCTTCACCAAAGGTAAACACTTTCTGCTATATCTTTCTTTTCAACATATCAATATTGATGCTGATGCCTTCGACTCCTTTATTTTTGGGTATTAAGAAAACTACTCCAAAGAAAAGAAAAGTTCAAGAAATTGAAATTTCCAGTGATGAAGAAGAAGAATCTCTTCCTGTCCCTCTTAAGAGGCACAAATTAAAGAAACCAGCTCCCATTCCTGAGCCTCGTCCAAAAACCAAGATCAAGGTTATAGCTACTAAGTTAAGGCCTCCTCCCGTCATCATCAAAGAGCTAACGGAACAAGAGATAGCTGCTAGGCTGAATAATCCCAGTGAAAGTGATAATTCAAGTCTTGGTGCTGAAGTTCTCGCCTAAGGTAATCACTTCGACCCTTTAAGATTATTTATTGAATTAGCCCTTTTTTTCTTCTTTTGCAATAATTCTGATAACAATCTTATAATCCTCAGGACACTGCTGGAACTTATAAACAGACCCATATACCTGTAGAAGAATATGTCACTTTAATAAACAGTGAGGGCGATCCCACTTATAGGCTTTCTTCAGCAAAGGGATCCTTTGTGAGCTCAGCCACCAAGGTGAACCAAACCTCTGGGCATCAAGATGAAGCAATTGGGGAGCCAAATGAAGAAGTCCTTAATTAGGAACAGGTGAATCTTAGGGCTCCACAGGTTGTTGATGATGGGCAGAAAGACGAAGAAGAGGAGGTTGCTGATGATGTAGTCGAAACAAAGAGGGAAGGCATACCAGAGGGAGAGAATCAAACTGAGGATATTCCGGTGACTGATGAAAGAGAGAACTCTACAGAGGGAGCAAGAAACCCTGCCAATGTTAAAGGTGCCCCTGTCCAGATACATGATTTATCTGTCAGAGCAAATGTGGCTCGTGTTGAAAATGAGAGAGTCACCTCGACAGGGTCCCGTACTAAGGAAGATTTGGCATTACTAAAATAGCATCATCCTCTTGGCTACTTGACTGCCGTTCTCGAGGGTAGAGAAAGTTATTCCGATCAAAGTGCTTCGATTGCGTCTAGAAAATCTACTTCAACATCTCCTCATGAGGAGGCACTTAAGAAGGTTAAGGCGTAACTTTTTAAAAGAGATTTAATGCTGACCTTAGAGGGAGAACCTACTGCTCCTTCCTTTCTGAAGACCACTTTAAGAGTTGTCGACCTTCTTGCTTCCTCTCCTGACATTTCCAACATTATCTTGGATTTGATTTCGATCATCGATTAGGTCTCAGCTGACTACAATCGTCGGAGGACTCTCAATCGCGAAATTGAAGAGGCCAATGGCCATGTAGCTGCTGCCTAGGGTGCTGCCACTGAATCAACTTCAAAGCTAAAGGAGCTGTCGAAGGCACAAGAGGATAGGAAGAAATAAGTTGAAGAAATCGACCAAAATACAGCCAGTATGAAGGCTCAGACCAGAGAGTTGGAGGCTAAGATTGCTGCCAATGATAAACGAAAGGAAGAACTTCTCGCTATCAACACTGATTCTGAGAGTCAAGAGGAACTCAACAAAGGATTAAAATATGCTGATTGAGCCCAAGCATTAGATACCAAAATCGAAGCTCTTCATCAGTCAAAGGTTTTGTGCGAAAGACGTTTGGAGCTGCATAAGATAAAATACCTCCAAATCAAAGCCAACCTCCCATTTTGATTTTGACTCTTTATTTGTATAATTATGTTTTTTGTAATGACTTTTATCCATTTTGGCTTTTTAATGCATTTTCCATTTTGGCTCTTTAATTCGACTGAGATTAAACATTGGTTATTTTAACCTCTTAAAGCACAGTTCTATACTTTTTCAAGTATTTACAATTTACTCTCAAGAGCCTTTGATCTTCATTTAACTCTTCGATCTCATAGGTGCCACCAGACAATGTTTGGATAATCTTTAAAGGTCCTTCCCATTGAGGAGACCATTTTCCCATATTTCTATCCTTTCGATCCATTGGGAGAATTACCTTCCATACCAGATCCTCGGGAAAGAATGTCTTAGGTTTTACTCTTTTATTGTAATATTTGTCCACTCTTTTCTTCTGTAACCTTATGAAATCTAAAGCTCTCAGTCTTTCTTCGTCCAAATTAACCAATTCGTCTAACATCATATTCCAATAAGCTTCGGAAGGGATATCTTGATGTTTCTGAATTCTTGTTGATTGTAGACAAATTTCTACTGGCAATACTGCATCATGGCCATAGGTTAGTCGAAATGGTGTCGTTCTGGTAGCTTCCTTAGGAGAAGTTCGACAAGCCCATAAAATTTGATCTAAAGTCTTATGCCAATTCTTTGGATTCTTTCCCACACGCTTCTTTATTAAGCTAATTACTACCTTATTTGCCGCTTCGACTTGGCCATTAGCTTGTGCATAGCAAGGCGTAGATGTTAATAGTTTGAACCCACTTATGTAGCAAACTCTTGTATTTTTTACCACGAAAGACTGACCCTTGATCAATTGTTATTATCTCAGAGATTCCAAACCTATATATAATGTGCTTTTGAATAAATTCAATGACATTTTCTTGGTCTACATTGACTAAAGGAATTGCTTCAATCCATTTAGTAAAATAATCAATGCCCACCAATATGTATTTCTGGCTTTTAGATGATGCTGGTCGAATCTCACCAATAAGATCCAAAGCCCATCCCCTAAAAGGCCAAGGTTTCATAATTGAGTGAAGTTCGCTTGCAGGTACGTGCTTGATACCTGTATGTACTTGACATTCCTGACATCCTTTTGCAAACTCAACACAATCTTTCAACATAGTGGGCCAATATAGTCCTTGTCGAAACAATAACCATTTCATTTTATGGCCTACTTGATGTGCTCCACATGCTCCAGCATGTGTGGTTGAAAGGGCTATGTATGCCTCTGTTTCACTTAGGCATTTTAGTAATACCCCTTCAGGCGTATTTTTAAATAACTCGTTTCCCATTAGAGTATAACTTAGCTCCATATAATTTATTTTTCATTCTATCGAAGCCACTAGATTTTGCAAATAATCCACTATAGGCTTTCTCCAATCTTGTTTCGTTAGATTGTCTATGAACAAAATTTCAAAGTTTTCTTGGTCAGCGTACCCAAGTTTTGTTGTTCCCAAATCTGTTGGAGACAACTTAATTGATGTTACTCTTCCTCTAACTTCGATTACTTTTTGTAATTTCTCTTTCGAAATTTTATACCCAGATGCAATTTGTGCTAAGTCATTAGCCACTTGATTTTCCAATCTTGGTATATGTCGAATGTTGATCATTTCAAAGTTTTTCAACAAACGATTGACTATTAGAAAATAAGTAATAAGATTTTATGTTATGCATTTGTATTATTTTGTAACTTGCTTTATGAATAACTCTGAGTCTCCCATTATTTTGACTCGAGTTGCCCCCAATTCTAACAAGATTTCAAGGCCTACGATTAGAGCTTCGTACTCAGCCTCATTCTTCGAACAAGAACCTTCAATCTTGTACTTGAATGTTGTTGGAATTTGATTTGGAGAAATAATTAGAACTCCTACTCCAGTTCCATCTTTATGACTAGAACCGTCGAAGTATAACTTCCAGGGTTCGATCTCCAAGTAGTTTATTGATTCTTCATTTATTGAGTGTTCAACTATAAAGTCTACTACCACTTGACCTTTTACAACCTTAAGAGGCATAAAGGTTAATGAATACTTAGTTAATGCAAGTGCCCATTTTCCAATTCTACTGTGCAAGATGGGTTTCAACAACATATATTTGAAAACATCAAAATGAGACGAAACGTAAACATCAACTGGTTTAATATATTGCTTGAGTTTTGTACATGAGAAGTAAAGACATTAACATAGTTTTTCAACTTCACTATATCTAGTTTCTGCATCATTTAAAACTCTACTAAGGTAATAGATGGGTCTTTCAACACCATTCTCATCCTCTTGAGCTAACATGCTTCCTAAAGTTTTATCAGATGTAGCTATGTACAATCTCATACTCCTATTTCTACAAGGCAGTACCAGAATAGGTGGCTTGGTGAGGTATCCTTTGATCTTGTCGAACGCCTCTTGTTGTACTTTCCCCCACTAGAATTCTCCGTTGTTGAGTCGAAGTAGTGGTGACAAGGCTTGCGTTTTTCCACTTAAGTTAGATATAAATCTCCTCAAGAAATTTATCTTGCCAAGTAGAGATTGCAACTCCTTCTTGCTAGTTGGTGCTTTCGCTTCCAAAATGGCTTTGGTCTTGTTCCGGTTTATTTTGATTCCCTTTTTGTGGACCACAAAGCCTAAGAAGTCCTCTGCTCTTACGCCGAAAGCGCATTTTAGAGGATTCATTTTCAGACCATAGTGTCTCATCCTTTCAAAGGATTGTCTAAGATGGTCCATATGATTCTTCCCTGAAACAGATTTGACAACAAAACATGGAAGATAGAATTCATTGCTCTTTGATATGTTGCCCCTGCATTTTTTAGGCCAAAAGGCATCACTACCCATTCGTAAGTGCCTAAAGCCCCAGGGCATCGAAATGTTGTTTTCGACACAACCCCTTCATCAATGAAAATTTGATTATACCCAGAGTATCCATCAAGCATACTCATGTATTCAAAGCTAGCGGCATAATCAATAAGCATTTCCGCCATAAGCATTGGATATTCATCTTTGGATGTTGCAGCATTTAAATCTCTAAAATCGATGCACACCCTTAAGGTACCATTTTTATTTATAACAGGTACTATATTTGCAATCCATTCGACATACCTGGTTGTTCGGATGAACTTGCATTTCAAGAGTCTTTTGAATTCCGTCTTCACAATGATGTATGTTGGTCTTTTCACTAAACCTTCGCCCAAGTTTATTTCTTCCAAAGGATCTTGCGCTAGCATTTTAACATTGTTTTCCAACGAATGCTTTTCAAAACCCAAAGGCTTATCATCATAGATGGCATCTAGCCTCTAATTTTGCACTTCTTCCCCTTTCGAGTCAGGTGGTTTTGGGTTAAAATCCTTCCCAGGGCCTTCTTTCCCTTTTGAGTCAGGTGGTTCTGGTTCGAAGTCTTTCCCAGGACCTTCTGGAAGAAACAATTGCTCAATGTCTTCAAGATCCATATACTTGACTTCAGCCTCTAAGGCCACTATCATTCTACTTTCGGATACATATGCCGAAATCTTTTGTAAAGCTTGTGATTCAGTCATCATCACCGAATTCACTTCCCCAACCTATTGGCCGTATGTCATCAACTCCTTCATAGTCAATGTTTGATAAATCTTCTCTATCCCACTGGAACCTATGGTCAGAGTGTAGGTATAGGGAGCAAAAGGATTTTGGTGCTGGTGTTAAATCAAAGTCAGGAGGATTTCATGGCCCTATGTGAGCCAAGTTTCTGTCAAAGCTATTTTTTCCAACATTGTTAACTTCACCCATGTAATAACTTTGGTCAGCTTCGATATTCTCCACTATGCCATCAGGGCGCCAAATTGTAACCCGTTGATGCATCAAATATGGCACTGCACATATGCCATGTATCCACTCTCTACCTAAGATTAGATTATAGTTGGGCTTCGCTGAAATGACCATCAACATAGTTGGTCGAAGTATTGTTCCCACCTTGAGGTCTAATTGTATCACCCCCATAGTAGTTCCAATACCTCCATCATAGTTCGATAGAACCATGTTGTGGGGTTTGATATCTCCATCTCCCTTGCCCATTTTCCTCAGCATAGATTGGGGAATTATATTTATTATAGCCCCACAACCAACCAAAATCTTGTTGATGGTTATTTCCCCTATCTTTGCCCTTATGAACAAGGGCTTGAGGTGATTTTTCATCGCCTTAGTAGGTGTCTCAAAGAAAGCATTTTGCTCTTCGAAGCAACCATTGTTCATCACATAATAACACACTGGCCTATGTTTGGCCATTTCCTGTTCGACCTCCCAGTCAGTCTCTTCGACTTCGACTTGGCGGTCGTATTCCCTGGGTAGTAATGATACTACATTCACCATAATATCTAAAGTAGCATCAGATTAAAAATTACCTTCTTCATTTGATTTACCTTGTTCTGGCCACACCAATCTTCTAGCAATTGGTTTCTTTTCCAAAGGCTTTCTTTGTTTTCCTTTTTCCTTTCTTTGTGGTACATTTGTGCTTGATTTTGGTTGAGGCTTCTCTATAGCCTCTCTTTCGGCTTTTCGCCATCTTTGATATCTTCTCCAATGGGAGCGAGACACGGGGTTTTTCCCTTGTAGTTGCTTGAAACATGAGCTACTTTGTTTTTGTAGATGATCAGGCTGTGGATGACTTCCAGTCCATGAATTTTGAGTTCCCGGATGAGAACATTATGTTAATGACTGACTATGAAGAACCTGGACCGGATGAAGGACCTGAAGAAGGATCTTGATGGACTATGGTCTTCGATGGAGCTTCCAACGCACTCGGCAATGGCATCAGTGTTATAATCATATCCCCCGAGGGCTGTCATACTCCTTTTACTGCAAGATTATGTTTCAACTGCACCAACAATATGGCGGAGTATGAAGCATGCATCATGGGTCTCAAAGTTGCTATTGACCTAAGGATCAAGTTCTTGAGCGTCTTAGGGGACTCAACCTTGGTAATAAGTCAAATCAAAGGCGAGTGGGACACGAAGCACCCTAATCTCATCCCTTATAAATAACATGTACTGACATTGCTTCCATACTTTGAAGAGGTCACATTTGAACATTTCCCATGAGAAGAGAACCAATTAGCAGATGTTCTAGCTACTATGTCATCAATGTTCAAGGTCAAGTGGGATAACGAGGCTCCTCGGATCACTATTGAGAGATTAGATGAACCAACGTACTGCTATGATATTGACACTGAAGAAGTAGCAGACAAACCTTGGTTTCATGAAGTGAAAAGGTATCTCGAGGCTCAAGAATATCCCGAGGGGGCGTCTGTAAATGATAAGAAGTTTCTGAGAAGGTTCTTCGCAAAGTTCTTCCTCAGTAATGGAATCCTCTACAAGCGCAACCATGACTCTACTTTACTTCGGTGGGTAGATAAGAACGAAGCAGAGAGGATTATGACAAATTTACACAAAGGTACCTTTGGCACCCATTCTAGTGGACATACCATGGCTAAAAAGATCCTACGGGCAGGATACTATTGGTCTACTATGGAAGCAAACTGTTATCACCATTCCCGAACTTGTCACAAATGCCAGATCTATCCTGATAAAGTGCATGTACCTCTGGTTCCCTTGAATGTCTTGACGGCTCCCCAACCCTTTTCAATCTGGGGCATTGACATGATCGGAGAGATTAGACCTACCGCTTCCAATAGGCACCGCTTCATCCTAGTGGCCATTGATTACTTCACGAAGTGGGTTGAGGCTGCCTCTTTTGCTACTGTTACCAAGAATGTTATGGCGCGGTTTATCAAGCATAACCTGATTTGTAAGTATGGTGTGCCAGAGAGAATCATCACAGATAATGGTACAAATCTCAACAATACAATGATCACCAAACTTTGTAAACAATTCAAGATCCAACATCATAATTCTTCCCCTTACCGGTAGAAGATTAATGGTGCTGTGGAGGGTGCTAACAAGAACATTAAGAAAATTATACAGAAGATGACAGTGACATACAAAGACTGGCATGAGATGTTACCATTTTCTCTTCATGGTTACCGCACCTCAACACGTACGTCAACAGGGGAAACACCTTATTCTCTGGTATATGGTATGGATGTTGTTCTACCTATTAAAGTCTAGATCCCTTCTCTGAGGATCATGAAGGATGTGGGTTTGAACAAAGATGATTGGATCCAGACTCGACTTGATCAACTAGATCTGATTGATGAGAAAAGGCTTACTGATGTCTGTCATGGTCAAATGTATTAAAAACAGATGATCAAGGCTTTCAACAAAAAGGTCAGACGTCAAGTGTATCAATTGGGTGATCTGGTAATCAAGCGCATCATACTGCCACAAGGTGATCCCAGGGGAAAATGGACTCCCATGTTCGAATGGCCATTTGTGATCAAAAGTATATTCTCCGGTGGAGCCATGATTCTAACCACCATGGATGGTGACGACCTTCCTCGCCCTGTTAATGCGGACATAGTGAAAAGATACTATGCGTAAACAAAGACCCGCTAGGTTGACTGGCCTAGGCAAAAATAAGGGCATCCCGGCGAACCAAAAGGGTTCGGGTAAAAATTAGGGATAAATACAAAAAAATATGTACACCCGGCAAGTTGAAAACCTGTAAAGGCGGCTTGGGAAAAAAGGGTATCCCAATGGACTGAAAACCTGAAAGGGCGGTCTAGGCATAAGTTAGGGATTTGAAGCGTACAACTATGTCCCATTGGATCACCTTGCAACCAGACTTCAGTATCAACTACCAAGACTCAAACGATACCGATCAATCCAATCAGCTTCAGACAAGTAGCAAAGTGTTGAGACGCTCGAAGACATAGGGGCAATAGCAGAATTGAAACTCAATGGGATTATCACACATAGCTGTTTTATTTTTGTACACTGTTTTGTGTAGTTTTCATTTTTCCCGACGGTGTTCTCCTACTAGAATGTCAGTATCTTTGTACAAAATTCCTATTATAGGAGAATTTCAAAAATCAATGCAAAGCATTCCTTGAAAGTACAAAACTACTTGTTTTTCTTTTTCTGTTTTGTTTTGCAAAAACGTAGAATGGCTTATTCTTGACATATGCATTTGAGTATGATCACTGTTCACAAATACTTGAATAAAAAACAGAAATACAGTCGCTAATGACTTTAAGAAACGGGGCAAAGTCTAAAAAGCAATTTGCAATCCCGACAGTTACTCTTTCCAGCATGGTACAGGGGCAGGGACAGTTTGAGACGAAGTCTCCATTACAATGCGACCCCGCGATGTCTATTTTCCCCACAGAGTAGAAACAACCAGAGTTTTGATCTCTCCTTCCCCAAGCAGGAATTACCTCCTCCAACAAAGTTCCTTCAGAGAGCTGAAATCTGTATTCCCCAGCCAAGCTTTATAATTTCAAACAGTTCATAAAACCTCCTCCCGCGTAGAGTTTATTTCTCTAACTGTGGAAGCTTATTCCTCAACAGAGTTTATGTCTCTAAAATGGAAAAACCTTCCAACAAAGCATCATCTCCCTCCACAGAGTCATTCTCAAGCAAAGTCAATCCCCGATAGAGTATTCTCAAACAGAAAGAGGAAATCTCCGACAAATTATCTCCATTCATCATCCCCAGCAGAAATGAAGGATTCAGCTTCTCAATACTCTCCAGTAGTAGTATGGGATTTATTTTCCCATACTGGGAAATATCGCAATAGCATCCCATATTCATACATCATGGCATGCACATACATATCGCATACAGCATAATCTCATTTATTTTGAGAACATCATCACAATGCAATTCATACATCACGACATTGCATACAACTAACTCTTTTCCTTTTTCAGGGAAAAGATCAAATCAACAAACACCGTTGACTACTTATGTGACATGGTAGTCTTCTCAAAAGCTACGTCTAATGAAAGGCTATTTCAGCATTTTCCTCAGAAAGACATTCGTAAAAGACCTTCTCTGGTTCAGTCAGATCGACACTAAGATCTCTCTGATTTCTATTCCAGTTGAAGATATTCCAAGACTTTTGTATGGTTCAGTTAAATTGATACTAAGATTCTTCTGATTTCCATTCGAGTCAAAGTTAAGCCAAGACCTTCTCTAGTTCAGTCAGATCGACACTAAGATCTCTCTAAAGATAATTCAAGACCTTTATTGGTTCAGTTAAATCAACACTAAGATTTTTCTGATTCTTATCCAGTCAAAGATTAATCCAAGACCTTCTCTGGTTCAGTCAGATCGCCACTAAGGTCTTTATGATTCCTATTCCAGTTGAAGATATTCCAAGACTTTTGTATGGTTTAGTTGAATCGATCCTAAGATTCTTCTGATTTCCATTCCAGTCAAAGTTAATTCAATACCTTTACTGGTTCAGTTAAATCGACACTAAGATTTTTTTGATTCTTATCCAGTCAAAGATTAATCCAAGACCTTCTCTGGTTCAGTCAGATCTCCACTAAGGTCTCTCTGATTCCTATTCCAGTTGAAGATATTCTAAGACTTTTTTCTAGTTTAGTTGAATCGATCCTAAGATTCTTCTGATTTCCATTCCAGTCAAAGTTAATTAAAGACCTTTACTGGTTCAGTTAAGTTGACACTAAGATTTTTCTGATTCTTATCCAATCAAAGATTAATCCAAAACCTTCTCTGGTTCAGTCAGATCGCCACTAAGGTCTCTCTGATTCCTATTCCAGTTGAAGATATTTCAAGACTTTTGTCTGGTTCAATTGAATCGATCCTAAGATTCTTCTGATTTCCATTCCAGTCAAAGTTAATTCAAGACCTTCTCTGGTTCAGTCAGATCGACACTAAGATCTCTCTGGTTCCTATTCCAGTTAAAGATATTCAATACCTTTACTAGTTCAGTTAAATCGACACTAAGATTTTTCTAATTCTTTTCCAGTCAAAGATAAATCAAGACCTTCTCTGGTTCAGTCAGATAGCCAGTAATATCTCTCTAATTCGTATTCCAGTTGAAGATATTCTAAGAACTTTTTCTGGTTCGATTAAATCGACGCTAGGATTTTTCTGATTCTTATCCAGTCAAAGTTAATTCAAGATTTTCCTCTGGTTCAGTCAGATCGACACTAATATCTCTCTTATTCCTATTCCAATTAAAGAAACTGCAAAGCCTGGGGTACGATCAGATGATAGTTTAATCTCATTTCCCCAGTAAGTCACTGTGAAGCCTGGAATACGACCAGATAGCAGTCATCCTTATCATCCTCAGCAAATCATTGTGAAGCCTGGATCCTGACCAGATAGCAGTTCACTTCCGTCTCTTCAGTCAAGGGATGACTCCCCCGTAGAGTAATGGACAACCGAAGCTCCTATACTCTATTCCCCTAAAAAAGATTTCCCCAGCGGATTCCTCCTCGGACAGTAGGAACCTAAGTTAACTTCCTTCTTTCTTGTCCTCTTCGGTACCTAAGTTAACTGTGTCAACCGATTCTTCGTGGGGCTTTATTGCCCTTTCTTCCTATTGTAGTAACCTGGCTAGCTCCCCTGGCACTTCACAATCTTCCTCACCTTCGTCTTTGGCTTGGTAGATCATATTTTCAAAGTCACAATAAGCCATAGCAGAATCGTTACCCATGGGATCCTGAGTGGATGTGGATCTGCATTTTGATATGTGAGTGTGTGTAAGAGCATAGCTATCTTTGAAAAAATAAAAATGTAGAAAAAAGAAGAAGAAAGAGCGTAAAATTTGCATGCAAAAACATCCATGATTCGTTGATGACATATGAAAATGAAGTAACAACCCTTACAAATGGACCATTGTGCCTCAGGTAAGACACAAGGTTTTAAAAGTATAAATTGTTTAATTATTATAAGTCCAACAAATATTTTAAGACAATTATTGTTGGATAAAAGTAATAGGGAAAAATTCTTTGGCTTCCCAGTTGTTGAGTCATCCGCTGATAGTTGGAAAAATCCATTCTTTCAGGTCACTGTTGTCATCAGTATCCTCCACTGCGTTGACTCCATGGTTGCTGATCCGCAAAGGTGGTCCCCCGGAACGAGCACGATGAACAGATTTGTGGGCTCCTGAAGTAAAACCCAAACCAAATTTGTCAGACTTGTAAGGAATATCCGGGAGTTGGCTCCAAATAGTACACCCACCTTATTCGACTACTGCCTTGGCATCTTTCAGAGAAGCCATCTTCAGCGGAGGTCTGGTAATCTTCGGAACTTTGGAAATAGTCTTGGTTGCCGCAACTGTTTGTGGGACTTCCTCGGAATGCTAACACGGAGTTTCGATGAATTCACCATCCATTTCCACATATCTGAAGGAGTTTAGGTGACTGACCATATATTCCTCCTCTCCATGAACAATGATGATTTTCCCCTTGGTTGGGTATTTCAAAATCTGATGTAATGTAGAGGTGACGGCACCAGCATCATGAACCCAAGGTCATCCTATTAAACAAGAATAAGAAGGGAGAATATCCATTAAATAGAAAATTGAATCAAAGGTCTGAGTTCCAACTTTAATGGGGATGTCCACCTCCTCGTGCATCATTCTCTTCGAACCGTCGAAGGCCCTTACCACTATGTTGCTGGGTTTTAAGGTCAAACCTTCACAATCTAGTCTATCTAGAGCCTTCTTAAGCAGAACATTCAATGATGAACCAATATCTACCAGGACATGGACCAAAGTAGTGCCCCTGCATTCGACAGAGACATGCAACACCTTATTGTGTTTCCTCTCTCTAGGTGTCAGCTCAGCATCAGAAAAGCCCAAACCATTATCAGCGGTCAAACTACCCACACAATATTCGAATTGGTCAGCAGAGGTTTCCTGTGGCACATGGGCAGTTTTAAGAAATTTCACCAAGGCCTTCGCGTGAGCTTCGGAACACAACAGTAAAGTTAGCATAGAAATATTTGAAGGAGTCTGCCCTAGTTGTTCGACTACATTGCAGTCGCTTCTCTTTATAATTTTCAAAGTTTCTTCCATCCTCTTCTTGGAGGCCTCCAGGATAGTTACTGATTGCGCCTTCATCCGGACAGGTTCAACCAAAATGCTTTTTCCCCAAGTCTCGGTCAACTCGACGATATGGGTGTCAGCAGGGGTCACCACAGGAACTAAAGTAATAGTATCAATAGGAACAAAAGCAAGGATGATCACAGGATCAGTAACAGTTTTCGGAGGAGAAATCTCAGGGGAGAACACTCTTCCACTTCGGGTTATTTTGCTAGTTCCCACAATACTGCCGATATCGGGGTCAGCCTTCTCAAAAACCGAGTCTTTGTCAGCCAACCACTCTTGCTTGACGCCGTGGTAGTAGACTTCACCCCCCATAGTTCCAGGGGACAATTTTATCTAAGGAGTATGGGATTGGCCCTGGCATAGTAATTATCAGTGGAGTCACCTTCGGAACAGATGTAATCCTAACGGGTCTTTTGGTGGAGACCCTGGAAGGATTGGTGGAAATGATTAATATTGAAATATCCTTGTAAGTAATGGTTGGAACGAGAGTCTTTTCAAACAAAATCTCTTTGTCATCTATCAGGCACTGGACACCTGCTTTCAATAAATGACAACTGGTCGGTAGGGATAAATAGAGGTGGCATCCTTCGCCACATCCCGGAAATAAACTGACCTTCAACAGATTCCTCTTGACGGTCAGGAGAGGAGTAACAAGCTTATCAACAACAGTAACAAGCACATCATCTTCAACAGTGTTAACATCACGGACGTGCTTGGGCATAGGAGCAGTGATAACATTTGGGATCTCAGGAGCATCAAACTCAATTTCTTTTGCCTCGAGAAGGTCTTGCACCTTATTTTTCAAAACCCAGCAGTTGTTTGTATCATGACCTAGACTTTCTGAATGGTAAGCACAACGAGAATTTGGGTTATCACAGAGAAAGGCAGTGTTGGGATTCTTCGGAGCTTCCCGCAAGGTTACCATATTAGATTTCAACAAATGTGGCAAGACTTGAGACAACGTCATATTTATCCGGGTAAATTGTCTTACCGGTCTTTCTGTTCTAGGCTGGTTGTTCCTTTGTTGAGTAAGTGCAGGCTTAAGGATCACGATGGCCCCTACCGTTGGACGGCGTTCAGTTTTGTCCTGATTCTTTTAATGGTACACAACACCAACATATTTCTTCCCAGTTAATGGTTTTCTCATGGCACTAGAGGATGTGTCCTTTTGGATCTTCCCACTCTTAATCACAGCTTCCACCCTCTCCCCGGTCAAGATTAATTCAGTGAAGCCGGCTGAGGAGCTTCCAGTTAGATGATTAAAGAAAGGACCATATAGGGTACCCAGAAACATTTCCACTAGCTCCCTGTCAGACAAGGGAGGACGGACTCTTCCTGCTAAGTCCCTCCACTTCTGAGCGTAATCTTTGAAACCCTCGCTCGAACCCATAGCCAGACTCTAGAGTTAAGTACGGGTGGGAGCAAGATCTGCGTTATACTGATACTGCTTATAAAAAGCAACGACCAGGTCTTCCCAATTATGGATATTGGCCCTCTCCAGTTGATAGAACCAATCTAGCTGAGTCCCGGATAGACTATCCTGAAAGAAGTGGACCCATAAATCTTTGTCAGCAGTGTGTGGTTGTATCTTCCTCACATAAGATCGGAGGTGCATCTTGGGACATGAAACCCCTTCGTACTTAGAAAACACTGATGCCTTGAACTTTGTTGGAATAACAATCCCAGACACCAAACTCAGCTCTTCAAAGTCCAGCCCGGGCACTTTCTGAATCTCCATTGCACTTAGACGCTCTTCCAGCTGCTTGTATTTCTCATCAGCTAGAGGATATTGCTCTTTAGAGCAGTCATCCTCTTCTTCCTCTTCATATTCTGGATGGTCAGTCACTTCCTTGTTTTTCCCTTCTTGATGGTCCCCTTCACCTGATGATGTTGCAAAGTCTAGGGTTCGTCTGGCTGGCCCTTGGAACCTTCTTCCCAGATTCAAAACACCGGTTTATTTCTTTGCTTTCTTCTTCTTTTCTTTGACCAGTAAAGTTTTCAAATCCTCTTGTCCTTTTTCCAGAGTCAAGAACATTTGTTGAAATTGAGCGTTCTACGCCTGAAGATCTTTTACTGTCTGTTCCATATCCATCTCACTGAAATAAACAGTAGAAATATGAAGAGACCTGTTGTAAGAAACCTGTTTGTGTTATGATGAATGAAGATGCATATGCAAATGATTTCAAGGAAATTAGAGATTTAAATTTGCTTTAGACAAAAAGGAACGCACGTTATATTAATAAATCAAAACTTGAGTACATCATGCCTCTTTTGGGATTACAAAGAAATACAAAACTCTAAGATAAAAAAGTTGAACGCATCCTCTTTGGTGCAATGTAGGCGTTCAGACTCCGCTCCTCATGAAGCTGCTTGGTGAGTTCCAGAACATTCTTCTTGCTAGCATAGAATTGGGCCTCAAAAATGTCTCACTCCCCCTTAAGTTGTATCCAATCCCTTTGCAAGTCTTTGAGAGAGGTGGGCATGCTAGGATGAAGGATAGTGTTTGGGACATCTCCTTCCACAACAAGTTCTATGATAACTGGTAAGATGGAAGGATAAGGCATCACAAGTTTTCTGAGCACGAGCTCGCACCCACTTAAGGTAAGGCTCAAGGGGGGATGGATTTTTTGTGCCCCAATGTCTTGCTATCTACCTTGTTCAACATCCTCCAAGATCGGATAAACCTCTGGAGGAAACCTTAATCGTCATTCTCGTAGTCAAATACCAACCCTTGAATAAGCATCTCATGTGGACCATCCCTTCGGGCATAACCAAAATGTCGTAAGGCTAAACAAGGGTTGTAATTTATACCTCCTCTAATGCCAAGTAAGGGGACATTAGGGAATTCTCCACAATGATCAATGATAGTAACATTCTCCAAAGATCGGGAACACCAATGAATATCTGAATGTCTGAGCGTCATCAACCTATGTAACCACCTTGAACCTTTATCGTTCTTCAATATAAATTAGGGAAGATGTGAAATAAACCATCTTACCAAGAGAGGAGTACAACACATGAGAATACCCCTTTTCCTCATAGTGCGAGAGTGAAAAGAATGTATGATGTCTCCTAACAAAGTAGGCACCGGGTTACGAGACATGAAGATTTTGACGGTGTTTACATCTATGAGTTGGTCAGGATTTGGAAACAAAACCATCCCATAGATAAGAAGGTCCAAAATTTATTCAAAATCTTGTAAATCCAAAGAGTTCCAACAGTCTTGAGCTTTCTCAAACAAGAACTTGGCTAAGAAACCTTTGACACCACTCCTTGTTTCCCAATTAGTTGTGACATCATATTGTCGCAAGTGTAGGGCTTGAGCAATCTCTTCTGGTTTTGGATCACTTTCTATACTGTTAAAGGGTAGTTGATTGAGAATGGGAATCCTCAAGAGTTGGGAGAATTCTTCCAAATTTAGCACAAGTTGATAATCAGGAAATGTGAAGCAATGGTGTAGAGGATCAAAGAATTGGAAGAGCATCTTCATCATGTCTTCATCAATGTTGGAGGTAACCAAGTTTAGGAGGCGACCATGTCTTTCGGTAAATGGAGAATTCTCAGGAACCCTTGATGCTAACTCTTTAAGTTGAGGAGGGATCCATACAAGATTGACTTGAATGATTTTCCTGCAAATAGAATCCACGTCCTACAAAACAAAACAAAGGTAAATCCCCAAAATCCTTGAAATGGTTAGTGAGTATGAGTATGGTGTTATGATGTTTATGATGTTACATACAAGTAAATACATACAAACAAAACAAACAAGTCCTTAGGTTTAGGCTTGCATGGAGTCTCATAGGTAAGTACCCTCTTGAAGCTAGCTGACTCAAACCTGTCCTAGCAATAGTAATTGAGTTCTAAGGAAGCTCAATATCACTGGTTTGTCTTCTCGGGCATTGTTTCAGCGCAGTCCTCTTTAATGGCGACCGAAATATACCAAAAAACCAAACATCAATGAGTGTATTATCGAGTATCTACAAACTTCAGACTGCATCAAAGTCGATCATCTCACTATGTCCTAATGGCCAAGTTGGTCAAGTAAAGGTTCTAGAAGTCAGTTAGTGCTTCATGACATCACTCAGCGGCCCCGTATTCTCCTTGACTACTCAAGGGCTACCGGTACCCACAAATATGTCACACTAACGTAGTTATTTCTTAGACCATGTCGATATACCCCATACAGTTTCCATAACGTATTGCTACTCACATATAAGGTATCCCAAATCCGGGTAGAGGATTTAAACCCAAACAAAGAACCAAAATGTAAAGCAAACAAATCAAACAATGTAAGCAAGTAAATATGATCTAACCATAAGATAACCCCACTTTTAAAATTTTTCCCAGCAAATTCGCCAGTTCTATAATACGGTGGGAGAACTGACTTGGTTGTTTTGCGTTTGATTGCAAATGTTGCGGTTAGCAAGAGTCGCCACCGACTTTTCTTTTTATCCAAAAGGAAAGGCTGAAAAGAATAGGAAAGACCTTTAGAGATGTTTTCTTGAGTTCGGGGGGTAGATTATAAAAAGGGAAGGTATTAACACCCTTTTTATCCATAGTTATCTATGGGCTCTTAGTTTCTTGCTAGATTACTTGTTTTTGTTTGAAAATATGCTTTATGTGGTTTTTGAAAGTATTTTGAAAAGGCGCAATCGTTTAGGCATACTTTGGAATAATTCTCATTCGTAAGAATGTATACAAAGTGTTGATCTTTTGAAAATGTTTTATGTTTGAAAGTGTTGGTGTTTATTTTGAAAATAACAAGGATGTTTTGGTTTGAAAATGAGCAAGCAACTAGGAACATTCTACCTACTCAAAAGTCTTTCTTGTTTATTTTCTCTTTCCTTTGACATTGTTATCTTACCATTGATTTGGTAAGAAACCCTATCTTTGGATGTAAAAGGGACAGGCAAGGGTCATCGTATAGTCATAAATAGCAATGTTGTAAGATATCTTAGCATTTTATTTAAGGGACTAAGATCATTCGTAAGGCAACATTTGTAGCATCATCGAGGGACCATGATCTTGTATTTTCGTTTGTTTTTGCTAAGATATCTTACATGCATATTATGACCATTTATTTCTCAAGGCAACAAGTGGATTTACCCTAAGGGTGTAAGTGTGCAAGTGTGTTTTTTTCATGCTTGATTTGTCTTGTATTAGGGTTTGCTAACTTGTTGATTTTAATCTTTCAATACAAACCCTAATTTACTAGCATTTATATAAAGCATTAAATTGTGGAATGGGGATTTTACAAATGGGGATTTTGCAAGAAAATTAAATCTAATTAACTATTACAATCATATTAAATAAATGCACAAGAATTGAATAAAAGTGTGCAAATGCAAATGAAAAAAGAAATATGATTTTTGTTTGTTTTTCATGAAAAAAGTTTTAACCTAAACCTAATTAAGAAATATGATTAATGAAAATTAAATAAAATTAACTTAAACTAAATAAGAAAAGAAAATAGCTAAAAAAAAGATTTTTAGGATTTTATTTATGAAAAGCTTTTAAATTAATAAAAATAATATGAATATTAATTAATTAAAAGAAACCTAAGTTCTAAATTAATTTTAATTGCAATAAAATAATATAATAGTTAAACCTAAACCTAAATATTAATTATTAAGAAAGAAATTAATTTATTAAGAAAATGTTTTTGTTCTTTTAGTTTTATAAAACAAATAAACTAAATATGTGTAAAAATAATAAATAATAAATATTTTTGGATTTTTATTAATAACAATAAAAATAAATATTATTAATAATAATAATAATAATTAAGGAAAAAGAAATAAAATAAATTAAGAAAAAGAAAATAATAATGAAAATTGGGCCAGGGGGTGCTGAAGTAAGGCAGGGAGTTAGAAGCCAGCAAAAAGAACAAAGACCCAATGTGGAGGCCTGCGTGCTGTTTGGAAACAAAAAAAGAGTGAAAATATGGAAAATGAAAAAAAGGTAGCGCGTTGGGTGTTGAACCCACGCCCTCTTGGTTACCAGCGCGCTGCCTTACTGGGGTGGCTATACATCTGTTTACTTATATCAAACCATAAATATATATTAAAAATCAAGTCCATGGCCTGAACTTCGTCATCAACCTCATGCCCAGCCAGACAACCTGCAACTTGTTCATCTCTTAACAAAAATGGAAAGTACAAGCATGAAAGTTGTGGCATTTCTTCCCACGAATCCAACCATATAAATAACTAAAGCTATAAATCCAAGATGAGTGAGAATTTTTCTGGCCCTAATTTAAAACCTAAAAATTTCAGAAACTTCAACTCCAAAATTCTCTAAGCTCAGGCCATATAAATGCAAACTATGGATATGTACAGCTTCGTGGCAATGAGGTCTACATTTTATCTTTGAAAATGAAAGCTTAACA
Organism: Vicia faba; assembly: GCA_948472305.1. Taxonomy (NCBI): domain Eukaryota; kingdom Viridiplantae; phylum Streptophyta; class Magnoliopsida; order Fabales; family Fabaceae; genus Vicia; species Vicia faba. The sequence goes on along the minus strand of OX451739.1, from coordinate 908,431,870 downwards.
ATGCCTATATGAGGAGTTCAAAAAATCATAAAACTCACCTTTCAAGAGGGTATCGTGTTTTGAGTTGGAGCAGCTTTCAATGAGTTCTACTGATTGGGTTAGCTTCCTCAAGTTCCCAGGAAGCTAATGTGATGCTTGGCTTGAGCTGAAAGTGGCTGAGGAGTTCTGGAGAAGTCCACTTGCAGTGCTCTGTTTTTGATTTTGGACAATGGTGTAAATGGAGTTACAAAACTGTAACAGGTATTAGGATGAGTTGTGGATGATGTTTAGGAACTTTTGGAATGGTTTGGAGAGGAAACGCACAAGTAATTTGAGAGATGGGAGTGTAAGGTCGGTTTCTACAAAAAATGGAGTTTTGTGTGAAATTTGAGTTTGTGTGAGTTTGAGTGAGTTTAAGGGATTGTATATGCGTGCCTTATCTTGAAAATAGTGTATGTATTTATAGGCAAGAGGTTTTGTGTTCTACAACAAGTCAGAATTTGAATTCACATGTTGTAAAACCTTTACTTGTTTTTGAAGCAAACATGACAAACATCTTCCCAAAGCTTGTACCATGCTATTTTAGAGTGTTTGAACTTTAAATAAGCTTATTTCTGACTTGTAGATGTTTTTTATGCAGAAGGATCCATTGAGAGGCTCAAGAAGGATTGACATTTGCAAAAGCATGCTTTTCCAAAATGGAAGTCTTGCCTTTCTTCCAAAAATGGCAAGTTAACTTAGACAAAGCTTGGATTTAATGGATAATAGCCATAAAGTTTGTGTAATCTTATGATTAAGGATAGATACACAAGTTAGAGGGCCTGAAAAGTGGGATTATGCAGCATGGCTATGGATTTGGTTCATTGTGCATCACAAATTTTGCCTTGCAAAACAACTTGAAACCCTAACTTCTGGCCTTCGATTCTCCTTGCTCAGAAATGATCTCAAGGAGTTCTTGGAAATTTTAGAAAGCTTGTAATGTTATCTAAAACCCCTATTTGAATCACTTTTGCAAAATCTAATTGGAACTATATGAAACTTGGCCCAGAAGTTAGGTCAAAATCCTGACCAAAAATGCTCAAAATTTCACCAAGTGTTTTAGTTTTATGAACATGATTTCATGGATTAATAACTTGAAATCCAAGCATTTCTAGGAGGAGTTGTGTAAAGAAATGTTTTAGATCTCATTTAGATCTACAACTTTCATGTTTAAAGTTTCCTTTGAATCATCTTGCATCATGGTGAAAAATTGGCTCAAAGTTGTGAAAAAATATGAAGTTTTCAACACTTAGAAAAATTTCTAAGTTTGGAAACTTTGACTTTTCAAAATGAAATCTTGACTTTTTGATTTCTTGATGAACAAGTTTCATATTTTGACATGTTTTGATGAATTGTGATCTTTGACACTTGATTTTGACCAAAAAGTCAAAGTTTGACTTTTTTTAGTGTACAGTTGACTTTTGATCAGTTGACTGAAAATCAACTATCAATCAATTGATCTTGAGGGAAGTTTTGAGTCATACCATTAGGTCAAAATGATGCATTTGAAACCTTGAGATCATGTCTCAAACCAATTAACCATTTGCTAGGTCAAAAATAAGAAGTTTCCCTTTCTAAGTCAAAACCCTAATTTTGACCATTTTGCCCTTTTGATGATCTGATCAAATGTCTTGAGGAATTGTGGTCCAAAATTGATCAAATGACATATAGGAGTTCACAATTTTGATATGGATAAAAAATTATGAAGTTTGACTGTAAATTGACCACAGTTGACTTTTTCCCCAATATAGTTGATTTTTAGGTCAACTGATCAATTGACTGAGCAAAAATGTGATCCAAGACTTGAAACTTGACATGAGTAATTTTGAAGGTACATAATGATCCATGAAAGTCATATGAGGAATTAAGAGTTCAATTATCCTTGTGCAATCTCAAACCCTAATTTCAGTCAACAATGCTTAAGGAGGTGTCTTGAGCTGATCAACCCTAGTGCAGTCTTGAACCAAAGGAGATCTTGTAAGAAAATACTTGATAAATGAGAGAGAAAATTTTGGGGTACAACACCCAACAAGTTACTGGAAGCTTGGACCCTAACCAGAGTACAACAAATTGTCATCCCTCCAAAGATAACTCTTCAGCAGAGCCTTGGACAACTGAAGTTCCTAGACTCTATTCCCCACAGAGTTTTCCTCAAATAAGAGAACAAAAGAAACTCACATTCCCCAACAGACTCCTCCTCAAACAGCAGGAACAGGAACCCCAAATGGACCATGTGTGAAATCAGCATCTATTTTGGATGGTATCTTTAAACCCATCTGTGACAACTCTCCGTCATCTTCTCTAAATGGCATCTGTAAGCCCATTCCCGTCATCATCAACTAACAGTGTTATTTCATGTGAGTGAAAATTTTTGGGCACTCTAGTGTTCAATCATCTTCCACCTTCAGATCACGAAAGGTAGACAAGCCAATATAAATCCTCGGGTTTAAGAAGATTGAACAGGGGCAGCTGTTGTACCCCAAAATTTTCTCTCTCATGTTTCCCAAGTTTTTTCTCTTATATGGGTGGTTACGAGCACTTGCCTAAAGAAAATGAAATTTTTTAATATTAGCAAAGTGTCTTTCAATTGGAAATTCAGCAATGTCCTTCAATTGGCATCTGAACAGGGTCTTTCGATTGGCATGCCAACAATGCCTTTCGATTGGCATCTGAATAATGTCCTTCGATTGGCACATCAGAGCAGTGTCCTTCGATTGGTATATCAGAGCAGTGTCCTTCAATTGGCATAATGGAAAGTTTTGACTAGGCTTCTAAAACCCTTCGACCAAGCATTGGCCCATTAGCTTTGATTGCATGTTGGTTCCCCTTTCGAGCAAGCATTAGTCCAAGTTTCATATAAGCGAAAACCCCCTACAAGTCCCTTTCGATTCACTAGTATTGGTCTGTACGTGCAACCTTCGACTCACTAGGCAAAGGTCTCTTCATGCTTGCCTTGGATTCGCTAAGTTAAAAGCTTCCCCCAACTGGCCTTCGATCCACAAGGCAGAGGCTTCCTCAGACTTGTCTTGGATTCACAAGGGCAAAAGTTTCTTCTATAATTGCCTTCAATGCACAAGGCAAATACTTCCTCTATGTTTACTTTCAATGCACAGGGCCAAGACCCCTCAACACAGTTTTTGCACTATGACACCCAATATGACCCCTTCAAAAGAGTAATCCAAAGGCCCATTCGAAGGACACACATTGGTGGCCCATTCGAAGGAGGCAACAAAAGACTATTCGAAAGACACTCAAAAAGTCCATTGGAAAGAGGCCACCAGAGCCATTCAAAAGAGCTGAATCAGAGTCATTCAAAGGAGGCAATCAGGTCCATTCAAAGAAGCATTCAGAAGGTCCATTCGAAGGGTACACAAGAAGTCCATTGAAAGAGGCAATAAAAGTCTATTCGAAGGAGGCCATCAGAGCCATTCGAAAGAGCTGAATCAGAGCCATTCGAAGGAGGAAATCAGGTCCATTTGAATAAGCATTCAGAAGGTCCATTCGAAGGGTATACAAGAAGTCTATTTGAAAGAGGCAATCATAGTCATTCGAAGGAGAGCATTCAAAAGTCAAAGGTCCAGGTTCATTCAAATTCAAAAAGGGACAAGAAACAGTGTCTTTTGTAATGTTTCAAAATGGTATTCGTGGCCTTAAAAACCAACTTAATGGTTGTTTACTCCTTTGCCTTCTTGTTCCCTCCATCCCCTCTATATAAGGAGACTACATACATACACCCAAAAGGAACACGGAGACCGCCACAAAAAATATATCAAAATTCTAACCAGTTTGGAAGATACCCTCAATCCAGACGAAGACCATACTTGTGTTCCTGAGACTCCCAAGAGTCTGCTCCAAGCCAAGCCATGCCCAGAAGTTCCAAATCGAAGCATCTCATCCTTGGTAAACTTTCGAATTCATATTTATGTTTTCATAATGTACTTATATTTTCCATTGTCTGATTTATGACCAGGGTATTATATAGCACAATGTTCACATGGACATACAAAGATAGAGGGCACGATTTATGCTTTTCATTGAATCTCAAGAAACCATGAGTTTTAAGGAAAACAAACCCATATTCAAACTCAAAGGAGTCGAATTAGTGGGAGGTCGAATTTGGAAAAAGACTTGGGTTCACACCCAGGTCATGCTTTTGTTTTGTTGACACTTTTTCTTGCAGGTTTTAGTGCTTTCCTCCCTAGGCAAGTCATCAGACGCCTCCAACAACATTCTTTGCCGGATCGAAGGTTTGTCTTCACATGATTGAAGGCTATCCTTCGCATGGATCGAAGACCATTTGTCTTCATAGGATCAGAGGCCATCCTTCATGGATCTAAGACCATCATTTCTTTGATCGAAGTATTCTTTTTATTGCATTTATTCTTATTTTTATTTTTACTCACTTCTTTTAAATCAAAAATCAAATAAAAAAATCACAAAGAACTTAGGATTAGTTTTTTTTATTAATTAAATAAATTTCTAAAATAATTAATTAATTGATTTTAACATCATATTTTCAAAAAGAATTAAAATAAATTAGAATGTAGGTCTAATTTTATTTTCTCAATTTATTTTCTTTGCATAAAAATAAAAAACAAACAAAAAGATTTTTATTTCTTAGGATGTTTTTAGATGGTATTTTCAATTTCACGTGCGTTTATTTAGTTTCGCATTTTTATTATTAATGTATTTGCTCATGGTCTGTAATAATAACTAAGACTTTACTTTTCGCATTTCTATAATGTACCTCTCACAAAGCCATGTAATAGCGTAGGATTTACATTCCCGCACTTTACATTTCTGCACTTTAAATTACTGTATATACTACTGTTAGTAACAAGACTTGTATAGAAAGACTAATAACAAAACGCTGGCAAACCTAACAAAAAGACAAAAATAACTGAAACATAATACACTTGCACATATACACCTCTAGGGTACCCCACTTTGGTTGCCTTCAGAAATAAAACAGTCATGTCCCTCGAGACAGGGACGCTTTAACAAAGACCCATAAATCAAAAGAACATAGTCCCTCGATGACCCTACAGTTGCCTTTCAGTAAATGATCTAGTCCCTAAACAGAAATTGCTAAAGCGTCTCTACATTGTTGCCTTTATGACTGTATGTCCCCTAGAATGACCTTCATACATCCAACGATGGGGCTTCTTACCAAATCAGTGGTAAGATAGAAACATCTAAAGGAGGAGGAAAAGAATGTTAGACATTTTGAGTAGGTAGAATGCTCATAGTTGCTCGCTTTCTCACATAAAAAAAATCATTTTTACACATATACTTTCAATTGAAACATTTTCAAAAGTCAAAACCCTTTGTGCGCATTCTTATAGAGACGAGAATTATTACAAAGGCACTTTTCAAAATCACTTTCAAAAACACCTTCCACAAAAACTTCTTTAAACTATTTTCAAAACCAACACTTTGTACGCGTTCTTATAGAGACGAGAATCATTACAAATACGTTTTCAAAATATTTTCAAACCCACACCATAATGCACATTTTCAAACAAAAGCAAAGTGAACTAGCAAGTAACTAAGAGCCCGTAGATAACTACGGATGAAAAGGGTGCTAAAATCATCCCTTTCCATAATCTACCCTCCTTAGTCAGAAAATTCTCAAAAAGGTCTTTTTCTGTTCTTTTCAGCCTTTCCTTAATTTGGATAAAAGAAAAGTCGATGGCGACTCTTGCTTACTACAACATTTGCGAACATAAATGCAAAACCAGTATAATAGTCGGTTCTACCACCGTATCACAAATGGTAAGATAGTAATATCTAAAGGAGGAGGAAATGAACAAAGACTTTTTGAGTAGGTAGAATGTTCGTAGTTGCTTGCTCACAAACATTTCAAACCAAACATCTTTCAAATACACCAACACTTTCCATGAAATATTTTCAAAAGTCAATGCTTTGTATACATTCTTATACAGACGAGAATCATTACAAAGTTTGCCTAAACCAAGGCACTTTTCAAAAATACTTTCAAAAACCATTACAAACACATTTCAAACAAAGCATTTCAAAGTGAGCTAGCATCTAAGAGCCCGTAGATAATTATATATGAAAAGGGTGCTAACACCTTCGCTTTTCATAACCTACCCCCCGAACTCAAGAAAATTCTCAAAAGGTCTTTCCTGTTCTTTTCATCCTTTCCTTTATTTGATAAAAGAAAAGTAGGTGGCGACTCTTGCTATCCACAACAATTGCGATAAAACGCATAACACCCAAGTCAGTTCTCCCACTGTATTACAACAAGGATCACTATTGCCTTAGCCATCCATCAAGCTCTTTTTTTAGTTCTAAGCATTGTAATAAGTTTGACCTATGGCATTCACGCCTAGGTCATCCATCGTTGTCTTATTTTAATTTCATTGTTAAAAAATGTCTAAATATTAATGCAAATAAAGGCTTTATTTGTGAAATTTTTCCGCGTGCGAAACAACTATGTTTACCTTTTTCCTTAAGAACTACTTATTCATCTCATTGTTTTGAATTAATTCATGTTGACATTTGGGGTCCATTCTCTATACCAATCAACAATGGATCATGTTATTTTCTAAGAATTGTCGATGAATATTCACGATGTACTTGGTTATATCTAATGCAACATAAATTTGAAACATTCACTATGTTAGTTCATTTTTTTACTCAAATAAATCGTCAATTTAACCCTAAAATTGATCAAATTAACTCTGGTAATGGGGACATCTTTCTTCCATAACTCCAAACCATTCATTCTGATAACGATTTATAATTCTTGTCCACACAGATGCCAACATGGTTTCATGACCATGGCATCATTCATCAACACAGTTGTGTTGCAACTCCTCAATAGAATATAGTAGTTGAACACAAACATCGGCATCTTCTTGATGTTGTAAGAGCGTTGCACTTTCAAGCGAACTTACCTCTTTATTTTTGGGGTGAATGTGTTCTTACTGTAGCATACCTTATACATAAACTCCCTACTCTTAACCTAAAATATAAATCTCCTCATTAAATTTTATTTGGTTCTCCACCTTCATACTCATTACTTCGTGTGTTTGGATGTTTATGTTTTGCTAAAGATATGAATATTCAACATAAATTTGATGAGCGGACTAAACCTGGTAGTTGTGTTGGTTACCCTTTTAATCAAAAAGGATATCGCATATATGACATGAAAACTCGTCCAACATATGTATCTCGCGATGTTCAGTTTCATGAAACTGTATTTCCTTATTAAGATCTTCAATCTCCTCCTTTTAATAATGCCATAAGCATCAACACTCAAATTCTTGATTATGAATTTGATGACACGTCTTCCACTTTACCAACTTAACCTAATAGCCCTCCTAGAAGTAGTCACAATGATAATCCAAATGACATAATTGTGACTATTCCCTCTTCCCAGGATGATACCTCATCCAATCTTCCATCAATTTCTGTAGAAAAACTCTTCCAAATAATCCTCCTACAAAATTGAATCCTTCAAATCGTCGTCATTCTCAACGTATTTGTACTCCTTTAGTTCGCCTCAAGTATTATGTCACTAAAATCAATAATGTCACATCAAAAATTAATTTTCCTTTGGAAAATTATTTATCATTCTCAAATCTATGTAATTCTCATCGAGATTTTATCATCAATCCCATTGAAAATAAAGAACCAAAATATTATTCTCAATCCATGCAATCATCGGAATGGCGTGAAGTTATGGCTAAAGAAATTCAAGCCTTTGAATCGAACAACACTTGGACAGTAATGTCCATTCCTAGAAGGAAAATCAGCAATTGGTTGTAAGTGGATTTACAAAATAAAATGTCACTCTGATGTTAACATCGAGAGGTATAAGGCTCGATTAGTAGCCAAAGGCTACACTCAAGTTCAAGGTATTGATTATCATGATACCTTTGCACCTGTCGCCAAATTAGTCACAGTTCAACTTCTTCTCTCCATTACTGCCATTAAAAATTGGAAATTACATCAACTTGATGTCAACAATGCATTCCTTCAAGGAGATCTCAATTAAGAAGTTTATATGAAATTTCCACCTTAATTCTCTCATAAATGGAAACCATATGTCTGCAAATTAAACAAATCAATTTATGGTCTTAAACAGGCTTCTCGCAAACAGTTCTCAAAATTCTCCACCACTCTTATTCAAAAAGGTTTATGTCAATCAATTTTTGATTATAGTTTGTTCACTTACAATTATGATCAAACGACCATATTTGTCCTTGTTTATGTTAATGACATCATCATCACTGGCAACAGTGGAAATGCATCTCAGATATAGAGTGATTCCTTGCTTAGTCTTTCTCCATCAAAGACCTTGGCAATCTTTCCTATTTTTTAGGCATTGAAGTATCCCGTTCTAAAAAGGGAATATTCTTATGCCAAAGAAAATATACACTTGACCTTTTATATGACTCTGGAATGAGTGGTTGTCGACCATTAGATTTTCCTATGGAACAACACCTTCGTCTACGGCCCAATGATAAAATCCCTATTCCTGACCCGACACTATTATTGCCTCATTAGTCGTATATTATATCTCACAGTGACATTACCTGATATTCAATATGTTATTAACACTCTCAGTCAATTCATGCAATCTCCACGTACCTCTCATATGGATGCAGCCACACGCGTTCTCTGATATCTTAAAGGGAGTGTTGTCAAAGGCTTATTTCTCTCAGCATCTAGCTCCATTAATTTAGTTGGATATGCATACTCTAATTGGGCCGATTATCCTACAACTCGTCGATCCACTATTGGTTATTTCACCATGTTGGGGTCTAATCCAATTTCATGGAAAACCAAGAAGTAGCCAACAAATTCATGTTCTTCTACTGAAGAAGAATATCATTCCCTTGCAAATTTATCTTATGAGTTACAATGGTTAAAATACCTTCTCTCTGATCTAGGTATTGATCACCCTCAACAGATCACAGTTTATTGTGATAGTCAAGTTGTCATCTATATTTTCGAAAATTCAGTTTTTCATGAACGCACTAAACAAATTGAAATTGATTGTCATTTTGTTCGTCGGAAAATTAAATCGGGTCTTATCACTCCTTCATGTCTCTGGTATTTTGACCAACTAGCTAACATTTCTACTAAACCTCTTGGAGGCGATTCTTATAAATGACAACTTGGCAAGTTGGGTGTTCCTGAGATTTTAATCCTACCTCCAACTTAACGGGGGGGGGGGGGGGGGGGGGGGGGTGTTAGAAATATATTATACAATCAATGCATATCAAGTACATAAAGGAAAAGTGTAACTCCCGTTAATTTAATTAATTATGTAATTAAATTAATTACGGATTAATGGTTGAAAATGTTGTTGAAATTGTTGAAGTTGCGAAATGTCGAGAAATGTTGATTTAAGTTGCTAAGTTGCTATTTGATTAATATTTAATTTATTGGTTGATTAATATTAGCAATAATATTAATATAGATATTAGAATAATATAAGGTTTATTAGTTGGGCTCATTATTTGGTTGTATGGACTAATAGGTGGGGTGTGAAAGTTAGGCCCGATAAGAATATTAATAATTATAAGGTTAAGCTAATTATGAGGATTAGGTTAATTAGAAGGAATAAGGAAAAAGTCTTGAGTATTTTGTGGGAACGTGGAAGTTGCAAAGTTGCAGAGAAGAGGAAAAGCTAGGTGTTGAATCGGAATGTTATAGAGCGGTCTCCAATCCAAGGTAACGGTGGAGTTCTGACTATATAATGAGAATTATGATGAATAGTATATGGGAATTGAGTTGTGTAAAATCGTTGTTGTATGTGTATATTTGTTGTGGTTGGTTGTTTCTGAAATTTATCAGATTTCTATGAATATATTGCTGAGAATTAATTTGTGTTGATTTAATCGTCATATTGATGTGGTTCCATGTTGTTGGTTCTGGAAAATTGTGTTACTGTGAAAATTGATGTTGATGTAATGGTATAAATTTTTTTGTTATGAGTCGAGTAATCGAAGTCAAATTTGAGTATTGGAATCAATTATAGAGAACTCTGCATAAGAGAAAAACTGGAAACTGAAAAACTATACGGTGCCGAGGGGCACACAGACTGTTCCGGATGGCACAAAAGGATGGTGTGCCAAGGGGGACATTATTATGCCAAGGGGAACACTATATTATGAGGGGTGTGTCGAGTGGCACACCATGTTTCATGTAACAAACTTAATTTTTGGTTATATTGTTTTAGTAATTGTTTTGTTTTGCTTTCTGTACGTATGTGATATATATATATATATATATATATATATATATATATATATATATATATATATATATATATATATATATATATATATATATATATATATATATATATATATATATATATATATATATATATAATATATATATATATATATATATATATATATATGAGGAAACCAATAATGAAACATAGGAAGCTAATTAATTAAGGTAGTACAACAAGTACATGAACATATTTAACAGAAAGTGAAGAAGTTACAGAACTTATATATTTAGCAGAATAGCATAATATTCTTATATAAGTAAATTAATTATAGCAGAGTTAATTTAATGGAGTTGGTATATGTATACAGCAGAATTGGATAGCAGTGTAGTATTAAGTTATCAGAAAACTAATAAGGAATATTAGTATAAATTAGAAATAATGGGACGTTTAGCCGGTAACTAATTAGCAGGCTTTAATCGATTTGTCCGAATAATTATACTGAACAATTGTTGTATATTTTAGTCGATATGGTGTGTTGAATACTTGGCTGAAAAATATGAATTGGAGGTGGTATTGAATTGTTAGGCTTATGTCCAATGTTGAATTATGTTGAGTTGTTGTGTTTTTGTGATTGTCACTGTGAATTCTTGGTTGTAATGCGAAGTTGCAGGGAATTTTAAATGATGATGAATTACCTCTATTTACTGGTAATAATGGTGATGTAGGCTTATGCCTTGTGATGGATGATGATTGATGTGAGTATGTGATAGTGCATTCATTGAGTCATATACATTTACATACTCTGTGATGGCCCGGATTGGCAAACTACGAAGAAGGCTTATGCCTTGTTGATGCCTCTATTAATTGGTAGTTTCTAAGTTGGGAGTTTTCCTCCATTTTTAAGTTGAGAGTTATGCTCCAATGGTACCACATGCATGTGCATTGTAATTGAGTCGCAGTTGATGTTGCATCTTGAGTTGTGGTAATGATATATTTGTTGTTGCTTTATGTTGTTGACTTGTTGTGACATGTATTATCTAAAAGCTGTGAATTAGTAGTTATGTCGTGTTGATGTTTTGTTGTGATTAAAGTTATTTGTAAGTTGTGAAGTGGTGATTTTATATGATCTGATCTAATATATTATTTATCATACAACTTATTATATTGTCCGATATCTCACCCCTTCTGTTTGAATGTCTCCCTCTGTTGGTAATGTGTAAGTAATTAAGAAGGATAGTTATTACCTTCGTTAGTTCGAGTCGGCGTCGTCGCTCTGATACGTAGCACTCGGAGGGTGAACGCTTGATGTTTAGTTGTTGATATTTATTTCAGTTGCTGAATTTTCAGGTTGATTACATGAAATAATTATTGTCTTGAAGTTATTTTAGTTGAATAAGAGATGTTAAGTGAATTGAAGTTGAGTATGTATATTCCGCTGCTTATCAATAAAATGTTGTTTGATTTTAAAAAATATATCAGGTTGTTATCGGTTCATCCGAGTTAAGTGTTATGTATCTGTTTTATATGTGATTAAATGAAGTTTGATTTTAAGTTGAAAAATGTAACATCCTATTTATGTTGAACTCTGATTTTATTATTATCCGCTGGGTAGAAATGGGGTGTTACATAAAGCTTATCAATTGTATCTCTTTATATGAAAATTGTTATCAATTGTAATAAGGGAATTTCTTTGTACACCTCTTAGGGGTGGGAAAAAACCCCTGAAAACCTGAAATATCCTTCGGAGATATATCTATGAACGTACCCCAAATCAAGATGTTTCGGAGATGCATCTTTGAAAGCATCCAAAATCAAATTTTGTGATGAATTCAGAAATGCACGTCCGAAAATACCTTGTTTCTAGCTAAACGTTAAATTTAAACATTCAGGTATATTTTCGGAGATGATTTCTGAAAACATGCAACTTATACCACCTTTATGCATGAACTATTCAATTCTCTTCATTTTGTTCCATAACCAAAAATCTCTAAAAAACTTAATCCATTGTCAATCAATTTTTTCGTCTCCAAATCAAGTTTCAAGTGTTTTATCATGTCAAATAGAGCATAGAGAACTGCAATTTGAGGTACTTTCCTCATTTCATCTCTCACTTCCTTGTGTTGATGCTGATTTTTGAGATGAAAAACTGCGTCACTTCGAAAATATATTTCTGAAACCCACCTAACCTATTTCAGATATACATTTCTGAAACTGCCTGTTACAGAAAAAGAATTATTAACAATTTTTTTGTTTTTGCCCATTTTAGATATGTTGCATCTCGACATGTTTCTCAAGGATGTTTCAAACAATGTGAATAATGATGCTAAACCGGATGAAGTGAATAACGATGTTAAATCGATTGTTTTTGACATAGATATTGGACACCAATTTGCAAATGATCGCGTTTTAAATAATTGATAACATTTGCTTGAATGGGTCCGAATGAAAGCTAGCAAACTCGGCTTTGGTGTTGTGATTGGATGGTTCGACAATGACACTAGTAGAAGGCAAGCATTTGTAACCCTGAGATGCGAGAGAAGTGAAAAATATGTTCCAAAAGTTCAGAAGTTAAAACATGATGACACCGGATCGAGAAAATTTGAGTGTTCGTTCAAATTGCACGGATCATGTAGGATGGATGATACATGGCGGTTTTCTGTCATTTACGGTAAATATAATCATGTGTTGGACACCAAGCTACAAGGTCATCCAATTTTAGGTCGATTTAAGCCAGAGGAGAAGGAAATTATTTCAGAAATGTCGATAGTCAAAGTTGCACCGAGAAACATACTTGCAGATTTGAAACGGAAACGACCATAAAATGTTTCAAATAACAAGCAGATATACAATCAACGTTATAAACGGATCATTGCGAGTAGTGGTCCAAGGTTTGAAATGCAACAATTATTGAAACTTTTGGATGATAATCACTATATTTCAAGGTACAAATTGTGTGATGATAAAATCAGTGTCCGTGACATTTTTTGGACTCATTCAGAAAGTATCAAGTTGTTCAACACTTTTCCAACCGTCCTTATAGTTGATTCAATGTACAAGACCAAGAAGCATAGGCTTCCGCTTCTAGAAATTGTTGGTGTTACTTCTACAGATAAGACTTTTTCAGTTGGATTTGCATTTCTCGAATGTGAGAAAGAAGACAACGTTACATGAGCGTTGGATATATGTAAGACTTTGTTGAAGGATCCACAAAATTTGCCTAGTGTCGTTATAACCGAACGAGATAACACCCTTATGAATGCAATTCAAAATATGTTTCCTACATCATATGCATTACTTTGTCGGTATCATATAAAAAAAAAGAAATAATTACTATTACAAAATATGAGAGCTAATAATTATTGTTGCATACCCTAATAATTATCTAGGAATTAATGAGATAATTATGGTATTAAAATGACCATTAAAATTTTAAAATAAGAATTATCATGAGATTAAATAAGAGTATGAATTATCAACTTTCTTATTTTAGTAGATATTTAACTACGTACGATAATAGTGTCTTATAACATATAAATTAACCAGTGGGATGCCCGTGCGATAGTACGCGTATTTGTTTCCAAAATATAATTAAAAAATGATTTTTTTTTAAAAGATAATGAATCTGTGTCTATGAGTTTTCCGATATATAAAAATATTTGAATGAATAATATATATTTTTATATAAATATTATTTTTGTTTTGGAATTGTTGTTAAAAAAATATTTTAATCAATAGTAATGTTGTTTTATTAACATTCAATATTTTGATTAGTAATTTCATGTTCACGTTAATATTTAATAATTTGATCAGTAACTTCATGTTTCCGTTAATGTTCAATATTTTGATCGGTAACTTAATATTTTCGTTAATATTCAATATTTTGATCAGTAACTTCATGTTTCCATTAATATTCAATATTTTGATCAGTAACTTCATGTTCTTGTGAATATTCAATATTTAGACCAGTAACTTCATGTTCCCGTTAATATTCAATATTTTGACCAGTAACTTCATGTTTCTGTTAGTATTCAATATTTTGATCAGCAACTTTATGTTCCCATTAATATTCAATAATTTGATAAGTAACTCCATGTTCCCATTAATATTAAATATTTTGATCAGTAATTTTATATTTCCATTAATATTTAATATTTTTATCAGTAACTTCATGTTCTCGTTAATATTCAATATTTTTATCAATAACTTCATGTTCACGTTAATATTCAATATTTTGATCAATAACTTCAGATTCATGTTGATATTCAATATTTTGATCAGTAACTTTATGTTCTCATTAATATTCAATATTTTGATCAATAATTTTATATTCCTGTTAATATTAAATATTTTTATCAGTAACTTCATGTTCCCGTTAATAGTCAATATTTTTCTAAGTAACATTATGTTTCCGTTAATATTCAATATTTTGATCAACAACTTCAGGTTCCCGTTAATATTCAATATTTTGATTAGTAAATTCATGTTCCCGTTAATATTCGATATTTTGATCAGTAATTTCATGTTCTCGTTAATATTTAATATTTTGATCAATAAATTCATATTTCCGTTAAAATTTAATATTTTGATCAATAAATTCATGTTCCTGTTAAAATTTAATTAGTGAGATACCCGCGCATTCGAACAGATACTGGTATGTTATGCGCATTTATTTCCAAAATATAATAAGAAAAATAAAATTGTTTTATCAAAAAACTTTATTATTTTAAAAGAAAGTCATATATTTAAAATAAAAACAATATTTTTTTACGTCATTAATATATATTTCAATTTTTTGTATATTATCTTAAAAATTATTGTATCTTAAATTAAAAATAATTTCAAAATAAAAATATTAATAACATTAATAATTAAAAAATAATTTATTTTTCTTAATTGTACACAAAATTTAATAATTCGTGCGTACGCATAAATTACATATAATTACTCGTGTATTCATACAATACTGATGTGTTATTCGTAGTTTATACGGATAATATCTCTCTTTTATTTATTATTGTTTCCTAAACTATGTGAAATATTCTATTACGATAAATAATATGAGACAGAAAAAATAATAAATTCATAATTTTGCATGAATAAAGGTTTTAAAACGAATTCCACAATCTTAATACTAATGATTATAAACTTAAAGGTAAGAATTTGATTTTTGTTTTTTATTTTTGCGTTTTTAGATTTTTTTATAAGTGTGGAAAGAACAATTTAAAGCACTCACTCAAGTGGAGAGTGGATATGAAACTACACATTACCAATAAGAAGGTTTGGAAAATGAAAGTCATGTAATCTCATAAGTGGTAGATTTATGTCCCTTCCTGAATTTTTGGAATTGGCCAAGACAAAGGCAGTTGTTGACATTTTGATTCACATACAGAATGCTGCTTACCTTGCATAAAAAAAGGGTCTTGACATTGTAGGATCTGTCACCACAGTTTTGAACAATGCTACCTTTGACAATGTAGATTTGAGAAATATTGAAATATTCATTAAAACCAATTGATATCACCAAATCCATCCAAGACTTGAAGGTTGTGCAATAATTTCTATTCTATTTTAATTAGACAAATAAGAAATCCATAATCTGATTCATGTGAACCAAAGAAAGATATTTAATTGAAATACACTATCCACTTATTTTGCAGATTAAATAAACCTTTTCAATTATTATTAATATTTTTAGTACAATGTCATGTTCAAATTTTCATCATTTTTCAAATATACTATTAATTCAATAATATAATAATAATGAATAATAAAAAAATCAAACTAAAAGTGGAATTAAGGTATCAAGGAACATGTCCAACCACCACCGCAGAATGTTGGCATCATCGTCGGTCAAAAATATTTAGGCTCCAACTGCAGCACTACTACATATCACTGTTCGCGCGACATACCCCTTCCACTGCACGACTTAACCACCATACTGCCAAAACCTCGTTTTTCGGCCGCAATTTCGATAACCTCCTCGCAACCTTCGGGTGAATCCACTACAAGTGTCAGCAATTGATGTCCTTTCCTTTATGATCTCAATCTAGTTTTTGATTTTGTTATATGATAGAATTGGGCGGCGAATCAGAGGCATGTGGAAGAGATTGAAATTCCTAAGGAGGAAAAATTAAGTGCAATAATATTAAGGGAGATTAAATGAATGAAAATGGATCGTGGAGTTGTGAGAGGGGTGGTTTATGAAGATGGAGGTGGAACGGTTTCGATCAAAAGTGTGTTGAAAGGAAGAGAAATGAGTTTTCTTATATGATAGATTGTTTTCTCCTCTCAAAAAATCACGTATTGTGATTTTAGAACAAAAAGATAAAATTACTTTTTTAAATAGATCTGATTTTCTTATATTTTAGATATCAGATATTATAAATATTTAATATATTGAAAAACAAGATTAAACCAAACATCAAATATAAAATCTTATATGATTAGATGTCATTAGTTTAATAAGATTAACAATGTAATACTTTGGCTTAAAAAATACTTATAAAAATATTTAGATTTAATTAGTTTGTCGGTCTTATACATAATTATTAACTTCATGTTAATTGTTTATTTAACAAATGTTAAAATTTAGTTATTTAAATTTGACTTTGTTAATTAAATCAGTCATTTTTAATAACTTTGAACTCTAAAAGTCTAAGATGTACCAACATTATTGATGGTGCACCAAAGATCTCATTTCTTTATAAAATTTTAACCATCAATTATTTTTAATATGTAGGATACTGTTGAATTTTGGTTATAGTGGATGAAAGAAATGGCTACGTTTTTTTTTTTTGTACGATCTGAGAGTTTTCAAATAAATGTATACATAAATATTATATTTTAAATAACTATTATAGTCTCATAAATTTATAAATTTATTTTTATTACTCTATGGTAAAAGAAAAACTTTAAGTGAGGGTCAAAATTTAAATTTAATAAATTGTTTTTTCCTACTTTATAAATACCGGGGGTATAAAATAATTTCCCATTATTCAATTATTATATTGATAACTATCTTAATGATTTTAATGATTTTGTAATTTAATTATCATTATTGATAACTATATTGAATTGATAACTGTCATATGGTAATTTAAACTTATTTTATTATGCGATGTTAATTTAATTAGAAATATTGGTAAAATAGTGAATAAAAAGTAATAATCATTGAGATTATAACTAGAAATGAACCTAGTCAATATTTTGACAGAATTAGAAGGCAATTAAAACTAATAGAATTTGAATACAGAATTAAATGTATTTTAATATCTTTTTCAATTTTATTTTTTAATTTCTCTGCTTTGTAAATTTTTCTCCTCTATTTTGTTACTCTTACCCCTAAAATTGTGATGCCTTCTATTTTGGGAGACTTTTGTGCTATCCTTTTGGTCTGATCTCTATCTATACAGTGGTTATAAAGATATTGGTTGTAGGTTGCTCAAAGTTATGGATAAGCTTATATCGCCTAGTCATTCAATGTTTCTTAGCGGACATCTTTTCTAAGAGTAGAGTACATTTCTAAGAAAACCACGAAATATTGCCTAGTTGTTAATGAGTAGAGTAGCTTTCAATGAAAACCATGAAATATTGCCTCATTTTTAAGATGGATTTTGAAAAGATTTGTATTTTTTTATTTATAATTAAAGAGTTACAATAAAAAAAACATAAAGGATGTCCAATCCGTGGTTATAAAAAGAAAATATCCGAGAACATCCAAAAACTCTTTTCACCTAGAAAATCAATTTAAATTCGTTCTTGGATTGATACGCCAATTTGTCCAAGACAAATAATTCATAACTTTAAAACAAGGAAACAACCGATCTCAAGCAAGCAATTTCATCAAACCAACCTCATTAAAGTTAGACAAAATGTGTGTTTTGAAAATGATATCATCTCTACATTTCCAAATAACCCAACACAAATTAAATCAAAAAATCAATCCGTGTCCAAAACAAAAGTCGACTTACAAGTTTGCTCCAACAAGAGAAGATGATCCATGATGGAACTAGAGAAAATCGAATCATCAAAGTGAAGCCAAAGACAAAACTTATTCCACCAAGCTAAAGAAACGGGACAACCCCCAAAGAGATTATCCAAATATTCTTCAACACCAAAGCAAAGAGGGCAAACCAAGCTATGCGCCCCACTCAACACTTCTCGCTTAAAAAGCTCTGACTTCGAGGGGAGCCTATTCCAAATGTATCTCCGACCAAAGATAAGAATACGACTAGGTAGCTTAGTTTTCCACAAATTAAACAAGCCTAAAGAAAGTTTAGAATCCAACAACGAAGAACAAGTGTCGTGCCTCAAAATGCAATCGTACCATTACTTGGTTAGTTGGACCTTCTTGAATTATATGTTTGTTAGATTTGATTTCTCTAATAAGTGATGATCTTGGATTCATACTTGTGTGTTTTATGTAAACTTGGAAATTTTAATTAATGGGTATCCATATAAGGAGATTAATATCTAGAGGGGTTTGAAGCAATAAGATCTATTATCCCTTTTTCTTTTCCTTTTGGTGGTGGAAGGACTTATTGACCTTCTTAGAGAGACAGTGGATTTGGATCTTCTGACTAGTTTTAGGATAAGTTTTCTTGATTTAGTCATATCTCGCCTTCAATATGTTAATGATACTTTGATCATTGTTGAAGCAACCATTGAAAATATTTGGATTATTAAGGCTATCCTTAGAGATTTAGATCTTGCTCCTGGTCTCCGTGTCAAATTTGCTAAAAACAAGCTTATTGGTGTTAATGTGCATCTTATCTTTTTGGATTTAGCTAATGAATTCCCGAATTGTTATCATCAATCCCTTCCCTTCGAGTATATTGGCCTTTTGATGAGAGCAAACCCCCTTCATGAGGCTACTTGGGAACCTCTTAATTATTTTATCTCTAGGCGATTACTCTTTAGAAATATGGGTATGTCATGTGACCGTTGCTTCGATTATACATTAATTAAATCACTATGCTTACTACATAAGAATTTTCAAATCGAGTATGAGATAGATAAATAAGTTTACCGACAAACCTTTGGTACATTCCTTTGTGTGGTGGCATATGGTATATGTGAAGCTATGTTCTTATAGGTACAATCATCTTCAGATGATCCTTGATAGTTTTAATGCTGACAACACCTAATGTCAAGCGGCGTTTGGAGGAGTTATTGAAGATCTTTGATCAAGCAACCCCTGGTGATGATGTCTACCAAAGAATTCATATTAAACCTCATTAGATAGAAAAAGTCATGTCACAGTTGAAGTGTTGAATCAATGGGAAATCTAGCAATGGATCTTGAAACTTCAAGATTATGAAAGATAAGAATTGTGAAATTTTTTTCTTATCCTATTTCTGAGTGATCAGTGTTTTGTAAAAGTATAAGAGTATCTCATGAGATATTAAGATAACTTTCACACACACAAATGTTTTAGAAGCCTCTATGCTTTTTAAAAAATCATTAGAAAATATTTTATACCAGTAACTAGTTGGTTACTAAGTTGAATCATCTTTTATGAATAATTTACAATAGATAATTGATTAACGCATTAAGATTAATCGATTATCTCTTTTGTAATACCTCATAATCAATTGTTAGGTCTTATAATCGATTAGTAACGACAAATTTGAACACCTTTTTATTTAAACTACAAATCGATTATATAAACCTTAAAAAATTCATATATTATTTTTCTTTTTAAACTATATTTTTTCTTATCTAAATTTTTTTTCTCCATTTTAAATTACACAGAATTCAAATTTCTACTTATTATTTTATTATTTTTATTTTGTACTCTCTTTTTTCATTTTATATTCTTTAACTAAAAAATCATCTTAACTTTATACGTGTATAATAATATAATAGTATTTATAACAATGCCAAACTCTATAACAATATCTATTGATAAGATTACACTTAAAGGGTTATATATTTGAAGATCTTATTTACATCGTATAAAAAATAAAATAAATGTTGATGGCAAGAATTGAATTCTTAATTTACGGACATCTAAATCAACTAACACACTTATCATATAAATCAGCTACCTCATCCTTTCAAATTATATTGCAATAGGTAATATAAAAATCTCATGATCCAATCACAACTTACCACATTATATTTAGTCAACTTCTTCTATAAACAAAAAATTGATTTGTTGTAAATCACAATATATTTGGATCGGTTATGATTATGTAGAAGCTAATTAATGATTTATATAGTTATTTCATTCAATGTGAATTAATTAAACGTGAATAAAAAATGGTGAAGATATTATGCTTCCACATGAATCCAATACTATATCTTTTTTTGGGTTACAATCCAATACTATATCTGAAACAGAATAAGTTGTCATGACAAAACGATAATACAAACAAATATAAAAATAAATACTCTCAACATCGTCTTTAAATCTTCAAAACGTGAAAGAGGGATCAAACAGATCAATCATTGACTCAAATTTTATAAAACAAATCCAACTTGTGTGAACAAAGTTAATAGCTACAGAAGAAATATATTTTTATGAGAGACATATTATGTATTTGTTAGAATAATAATGCAAGTGTGAGTAAATGAAGAAATAGTTTTATATTGGATAAGAATGTGGAGACTTGAACATATATAAGTGATAGAACCCACTCACCTATCACCTTAAGGTTTTAGGTGGATAAATGATATATTCTCTCACGAAGGTGCATAATCTTCAATTTTGTATCATTCCTCTTAGTAACTCCCTTAATAAATGGTATTCAAGCCTGATTCGAGAAAGGGACCGATCGACCGACTTAATATCGAAATGCCCAGAAAGTGGTGTCTCGTTGCAAGGTGTCAACGGCGGTACAATTGGCGGGAATATTATGAACTCACACAGTCCCTCCAACAAATGGTATCAAAGCCTGGTTTGAAAAAGGGACCGACTAACTTATTATCAAAATGCCCTGGTTTGAGAAAGGGACCGACCAACTTAGTATCGAAATACCCAGAAAGTGGTGTCCCATTGCAAGGTGTCAACGACGGTACAAGTGGGAGAGCATTATAGACTCACACTTGAAGGGGGTGTTAGAATAATATTGCAAGTGTGAGTAAGTGGGGAAGTAGTCTCACATTGGATATGAATGTGGAGACTTTAGCATATATAAGTGGGAGAATCCACTCACTTATTACCTTAAGATTTTAGGTGGATAATGTCGGTGCACAAGGAGAGATGAAAGACTATAAGAATATATTTAATGACGGCTACAGAATAAGGAATAATTAATTTACAATGAATTACAATGACCTACCTACTGCTAGGCTATTTATACACTTAATTAGGATATAATAAAATACTAAAATACCCTCTAACAAAGATATAAAAAGATATAAAAGGTATTCCTAGATATTCCTAAAATATAAATTAATTTCAACACCATCCCTTAATTTATATTTACACAAAATAGACAACACCAATTTCATCCCTCAAACGAAGAAATTGACCAGTCTTAATAGTCTTTATCAGAACATCTGCCAGCTGCTTCTGGATGCTACATTGCACAACTTTTAATATTCCACTCTGAACTTGATTCCTCAGAAAGTGATACTTAGTTCCATATGCTTGCTTTTCCCATGCACCATTGGGTTCTTGACAAGATTGATTGCAGACTTGTTATCAATCATCAGCTTCAGAGGTTTACTTACCTCAATCTTCAGATTTTGCAGCAAGTTCAGAATCCACACAGCTTGACATGCAGTCAGAGCGCTTGCAACACAGGTTGACAGCACAACAATAGGTTTCTTCTTAGAACACCAAGAAATAGGACCTCCCAGAAATTTAAATAAGTACCCAGAAGTACTTCTTCTGTCAACTCTGTCTCCACACCAATCAGAGTCTGAATAACTCAGAAGTTCTGATTCGACCTTTTCTTCCAGAAGGAAATAACACTACATACTTCAGAGTTCCCTTCACATACCTCAGAATCCTGACAGCAGCTTGGTAATGAGACCACTTTGATTTACTCATAAATCTGCTAATCATTCTAACTGCATACCAAATATCAGGTCTCGTATTACACAAATACCTTAGAGAATTAACCATCTGTTTGAAGGTTGTAGCATCTACATCCTCTCCATCAGAATCAGATTCCAACTTCTGATTTGTATCAGCAAGTGTGATAGCAACTTTACAATTCTCTAGCTCAAATCTCTTCAGAAGCTCAAGTTCATACTTCATCTGATAAAAAATGATTCCTTTCTCAGAGTACATAAACTTCATCCCTAGAAAGAAACTTATTTTCCCAAGACCTGTCATCTCAAACTCATTCATCAGAACCTTCTTGAACTCAATTATTTTTATGTTCAGAACTTCCTGTGTGCAATATGTCATCAACATAGAAACAAATCATAATCATATTACCTTCTGAAGTGTACTGAGCATAAACACCATACTCCATCTCACACTTCTGAAACACTTGTCCCTTTAAATATGAATCAATCTTCATATTCCAGGCTCAGGGCGCTTGCTTCAATCCATATAAGGTTTTGTGTAATTTGAACACCATCCCTTCCTGATTCTTTTTCTCAAATCCAGGAGGTTGTGACACATATACCTCTTCTTGCAATGGACCATTCAGAAATGCAGATTTTACATCAAAATGCATCGGAGGCCAATTCCTGTTAGCAACTATTGCAATCACTAGTATAATTATTTCATGTCTCGCTACAGGTGCAAACACTTTAGAGTAATCAAGCCCAAGCTTCTGTAGAAATCCTCTTGCTACTAATCTTGCTTTGTGTTTTCCAATTGATCATTATGGCTTTAGCTTTTGCTTGAAAATCCATCTGACGCTAATGGATTTCTTTCCTTTTGGAAGTTCTGTCAGCTTCCAAGTCTTGTTTCTCTTTATAACATCAAGTTCTTCTTTCATGGCCTGCAACCAGACTTGCTGCTTAAGAGCCTCTTCCGTACTTACGGGTTCAGAGTCTACTAACATTGCACACTGAATAACTTCTCCTTCAGAGTCTACTTAAGTGCCTTGTAACATATCAAACTCTACAAATCTTCTTGGGATGTTTCTGAATCTTTATTTCCTTTGAATTTGAACTTCAGAATCTCGGACACCAGAACTTTCCCCTTCAGAAGCTCTTGCTTCAGAAATTGGACTTTCTTCAGAATCTTGACTGTCTTCAGAGTCTGGAAAATTCCCAAAGTCTGAATCACCATTGGAGTCAGAGTTAGAATCATCTTCACCTTCTGAATCTTCTCCAGAGTCAGAGTCTTCAGAAACATGTGTTTCTGACTTTTCTTCAGGAGTTCTCTCATCAGAGTCAGGACGAGACCTTTCCCAATTCCAGACTTCTGATTCTTTTACAATGACATCTCTGCTAAACTTAACTTTGTTAGTTTTTGGATAATAAAGTTTGTACGAACCTGTACTGTGGCACCCCACCAGTAACATTACTTTACTTCTATCATCCAACTTCAGTCTTCTGGTTTCTGGGACATGTTTATAACATACAGAACAAAACACCTTCAGATGACTAACACTTTACTTATCTCCAGTCCACTTTTGAATAGGAACTATTTCCTCCAGCTTCTTCGTTGGACATCTGTTGAGCATATAACATGCAGTGGCAACAGTTTCTCCATAAAGTATGAGGAAGCTTCTTCTCTTTCAACATACCTCTCACCATATCAAGCAGAGTATAGTTTCTTCTTTCAGTAAGATCATTGTATTGAGGAGTATAGGGAGAAGTAACCTCATGCTCAATTCCATTCTCCTCACAGAACTTTCTGAATTATGTGGAGTTATACTCACCACCACCATCAGTTCTAAGAATCTTAAGAGTCTGGCCACTCTGATTCTCAACCTTCAGTCTAAACTTCTTAAATTCAGCAAACACCTCACGTTTGAACTTTATGAGAGATACCCATGTCATTCTGGTGAACTCATAAACAAATGACACAAAGTATTTATTCCCTCCAGTTGATGCTACTGAAAATGGACCGCATGCATCAGAATGCACTACTCCCAAGGCATGCTTTGCTCTTGGAGCTACTTCTGATGTAAATGGTAATCTTGGTTACTTCCCTTCCATGCACATGTTGTACCCCAAAATTTTCCCTCCCATATTCCTCAAGATTTGTCAAGAATGATCCTCAAATTGCTCAAAATGGCTCAAGGGTTGTACAGTCAAATCACTTCCTAGGATAGCTGAAATTAGGGTTTTGGTTCTTTCAAGGAATTTGGGGTTCTCAATGGTTCAATCAAGTCTCATGGGCCTATATACATTCTCAAGCACCTACATGCCAAGTTTCAAGACTCACAGTGCCAGTTTGCACAGTCAAAAGCCCCATTTGATCTATAGTCAACTACAAGGGCAAAATGGTCATTTTGCAGTCAAAAGTCAGAATTTTTGGCCAACATCTTATTTTGAGTCCACAATCATCATTTGATTAAGTCTTGATCATGATTCCACAAGAATAGCTCAAAAATCATCAAAGATGCAAAAGTTACTATTTTTGGACACTAGAAAAGTCAACTGTACCTTGAACAGGGCATAACTCTTTCATGGTTTATCAGAAAAAATCCCATCCAAAGCTCATTTTGAATAGAATGCAATTTCCTACAATCCATCTTCACACTCCAAGATCAAGAAATGCCCTCACAAAAAGTTACCAATTTTTACATTATAGGTCAATTTCAAAAGTCAACAAAAGTACACTTTGAGTCAAAGACCATAACTTGAGATTGGTAAATCCAAATGACATGGGACCAAAGTCATTGGTTAGAGGACTTCGAGAGCTTTCCAAAATGTCCAAGAACATGGTCATATGATCAAAATTGAGCAAGTTGTGCATTGGAGAAGTTGGGAAATTTTCATGAATTTGCAAAAGTCAACTTTGCTCAAAACACCTTCTTTTTGCTAATGGGCCTCAAATCTTTTCTTGAAACTTCATCCATGACTTATGCACGACCCACCAAGATTAATTGGATTTATTTTCTTATTTTTATTGATTAATTGGATTTTTAATACATATTAATTCATTTAATTAATTTAAATTGTAAGAAAATAGAAGATTTGATTTTTAAATCAATTTGTGAAGCAAATATGATCAAAACATGCTGGCAAATTCGTGCACAAGTCAAAGATACAAAAAATTCCAAATTTGGCAACATTGTTCAATCATGAAAAATCAAGAATATTTGATTTTCAATCAAAGATTTAAACATCAATGCACATGGGTTGGATCCAAAATTTTGACCTAATTTGATTCTCTTATATGTATGCAAGCCAACCCTGACCTAGGACACGTGAAAAAGCTGCAGAAACAACCCTGTCAAATTCAAGAATTTTCAAGAAAATTGAAAACCTGTTCTTGCAACCTAGGCCAATTCAAGGCGATTTGTCCATCCAAATACATTGCAGGAGGTTCCAGGAACGATTTGCAATCAAAATCAGGCATCAAATCTCAAGGAATCGCTGCATACAGTCCCACGGTTTGCACTTCTTATTCAGAATTATATATCCTAATTCATGCGCATTTAACATGTGTTTGTGTTTGTTTTGCATTGCTAGAGATCATACAAAGCTAATGGCATGATTGAATTGAACTATAGCGCCCTGAATCGAAAGATACCATGACTGAATTTCTAGGATTCTTGAGCTTTTAAATGGGGCTTTTCAATCCAGGAAAAATTGGGACTCATGAGATACATGGTTGAAATCGTGAGGCCAAGACGAACACAACCCATACCTCACGAAATATTTATGTTTGCTATATTTCTATTCGCTATTTTTCCTTGCAGGAGGTAGTGGAGGTTTAAAACCCCCGCTATCTGATGTTGTTTACACAGGACGAAGGTTGAAGACGCTGATGTGTTGGCATATGGTTGGCCAATTTGAAAAGCGCGCGTTATTTTTTTATTTTACAGCATATTGATTAGTTTCCCCATATAATAATTGTCTCTTATTCTAATAACAAATAAAGCAGCTTAGTGGAGTGGTTGGTGCGTTGGCCTGGAAGCATTGGGACCCGGGTTCGAATCCCAGGTCCCCCCAAAACCTTGTTATTTTTATTTCACAGGTATTCACGTGCAAGTTTCAAAGTGAGGTCCACCATACACCTCAAACCTCAGTGCGCCAGATGTCTCCAAGCATAGATCCAATGGTCATGAGTGGAAGACCACCATGCTTCCTGGTCAACATACGCATGGGTGATCAGGAAAGTCAACAGGGATGGAATTGTTAATGGGCTTCAGAATTGCTTTTTCACCTCCTCTTGGGCCCATCACCCCCCTGGGTTTATTTCTTTTTTCTTCTTTTATATTTTTCATTTAATTGTTTTATTATTAATTATTATTATTATTACTTAATTAACCAAATTAATTTTTTCATAATAAAATCAGAAAACAAAAATATAATATTTTTTATTATTATTTATTAAAATTAATTTCACCCTTTCATTATTTTTGTAAATAAATAAATAATTAATTAATTTAGTTTTAATTAGGTTAATTTTAACTTTTTTTTCAATAATTTAAAATCAATGTAGACTTAGGGTTTTCAATAATTTTTTACCATCTTTTATTTTTTCCTTAAAAAACATAAAAAAATCAAAAAAATATCTTTCTTTTATTTAATTAATTAATTAGTCTAGGTTTAATTTACTTAAATACAAAATAACAAAAAATCTCTTTCTTTCTTAAAAAAGGGTCAAAACCCTAAGAAACTCCCGATCCAATTTTTCTCGCGCGTGTGGTTATTTTTGATTCATATTTTGATCCATATAATTGTATTTGCTCCGAGGATGTAATAGCTTTAATTAGGACCTTTTTATCGCTTTCATTTAATTTCCCGCAATTTACTTTTCAAGGGTTTGTTTTTGGCGATGTAAATACCCGACGCCTTGTAATAGCTTAGTTTTATTTTCCGCAACTATTAACTGCTAGATGTATGCTAAATAGGCTATGCATGACAAGATCTCTCTTAAATTAAAATCAATCGTAGCGCACCATAACATGTACAAAGATAACATAACTGAAACCTGACACACTCACACATGCCACTCTTAGGGTACGCCTCACTTGGTTGCCTCGATGTGGTCATTGAGTATAGGGTGTTTTAGAGGTCGCCCTCTTGTCTAAAGATCAAAGTTGCCTCGAAACGGTTGCCTCGATAAAAAAAATGATCTAAGACATTAGGGTTACCGCTAAGGCGTCCTACCATCGCTTTAGTGACCACATGTCCCTTTTAATCGAATTGACCCGAAAACTCCAACGACGGTGCTACCTACTTCTCAATAGTGGGATAACACTGTCTAAAGGACATTTACACAGCTTAATTCCTTTTGAGTAGGTAGAGGTTCTCAGGTACTTGCTCTTTCAAAATAAAAATACTTTTCGCACTTACACTTTTCAAACAAAAGTTTTCAAACAACACTTCATACACTCTTGAGGACAGATACAAGAGTTAAATCGGAGTTTTCAAACAAAACTTTTTCAAAACCCACAAACACAAGAAAAGAAAAACCTTTTGAAAACATAGTGAGCAAGTACCTAAGAGCCCGTGGATAACCACAGATAGAAAGGGTGCTAACACATTCCCTTTCTATAATCTACCTCCCGAACCCGAGAAACATCTCGAAAAGGAATTTTGCTGTGCTTTTGTCCTTTCCTCGTTGGAGAAAATAAAAGACGGTGGCGACTCTTGCTTACCGCGACATTTTGTGAAACGCAAACGCGAACCAGCATTCCAAAACAGTCAGTTCTATTTCCACCGATCACACATGACTTCTCAGGCTTCTTGATTTTAGGAATTCCATGTACCAACTTCTTTGATTTCAGATGTCCCAAGCTTCTGAAATTCAGATGAACAAATCTTTTGTGCCACAGCTCACTTTCCTTGACAACACTTGTTGCACTAAGACATTCAGAGTCTGCAGTTCTAACATTCACCTTGAATGTTTTGTTCCTTCCCTGTTCTGACTCCCTATTCAGCTTCTAATTACAGTCATACAGCTTCAGAAGATTGTCCTTCATGGTAACTGAAAAACATTTCTTAATCAGTTGTCCCACACTCGTCAGATTGCTTTTCATGCCAAGTACATATCATATATTCTGGATCATTTCTGCTTTCCCATTGTTTAGAATGATTCTGACATTTCCTAACCTTCTGCATTGAGGTATTTATCATCAGTACATCTGATCTTTGTACTCTTCCCAGAGTCAAAATTAACCAACCATTTCTTGTTTCCAGTAAGATGGTTTGAAAACCCTGTGTCCATATACCACCATTCTTATGAATTCATATTATCAGGTTCAGAAGCCAACAATAACACATGTTCATCATTAGATTCTCCTCTGGCTATATTTTCTTCTTCCGACTTCCTTTCTTTGTTTGACCAACAATTTTTGGCATAGTGACCAAAGTTCTTGCAACAGTAACACTAAACATTCTTCTTGTCAGACTTCTCCTTTCCCTTATGGAAATTCTTCTTCCTATCGGAGTTTGAAGCTTCTGACCTTTGACCACCATTAGTTTTCTTCATGGCTTCTGACCAAGTCTGCTTTTGATACTTCTTACCAGAAGTTACTTTCAGAGCCTGTTGCTCTACTTCCCTCTAAGAAGTTCTCTCAATCATACGCAACTCATGCGCCTCTATATTACTTTGCAACTCTTCAACTCTCATGGTGCTAAGATCTTTGGAATATTCAATTCCTACCACAATGTAATCAAAGTGAGAAGTCAAAGATCTCAATATCTTCTCAATGATTACTTCTTTAGAAAGAGTTTCTCCATAAGCTTTCATATCATTAGTGATCAGAATCTTTCTAGAGATGTACTCAGAAACCTTCTCGTTGTCCTTCATGTTGAGATTCACATATTTCTTTCTGAGAGACTGAAGCTTCACCTACTTCACTGTTGCGTCACCACTGTAACATCTGGCCAGTGTGTCCCACACATCATTTGCTGTTTCAGAGTAAACAATCTTCTCAAACACGTTCGTATCCATGCATTGATGGATGTAAAACAACGCCTTCTGATCTTTCTTCCTTAGCGCCTCCGGTGTAATCTTCTGGGCCTATGCCGCGTCTGCTGCTAACGGAGTATAGCCATCAGTGACAAGATCTAAAACATCTTGAGAACTAAACAACACATGCATCTAGATCTTCGAATGGTTCTTGTTTTTTCCATCAAATGCTGGAAGCTTGGAATTTATATCGTTGTTTCCGTTCATCTTCAACCTCGTGCAATTCACTCTAAAATTCACTAAAAGTGTTTCCCAAATCCCACAGAATCAAAAAAACGATTCTCAATAATACCTCATTATTCACTCATGTTTCTCGTTTCCCCGTGGATTTCTAAGTGGAGCTCTGATACCAATTATTGGTGCACAAAGAGAGATGAAAGACAAAAGGAATATATTTAATGACGGCTACAGAATAAGGAATAATGAATTTACAATGAATTTCAATGACCTACCTACTACTAGGATATTTATACACTTAATTAGGGTATAATAAAATACTAAAATACCCTCTAACAAAGATATAAAAAGATATAAAAGGTATTGCTAGATATTCCTAAAATATAAATTAATTCCAACAGATAAGTGGTGTATTCTCTCACAAATGTGTATAATCTTCAACTTTGTATCATTGCTCCTAGTAACTCCCCAAACAAACTTGTTAGTGCGAGAGAAACTATTCTCTCACAAAGGTGCATAATCCTCAAATTTGTATCATTGCTCCTAGTAACTCCCCCCAACAAATTTGTTAGTGCGTGAGGCACTTTTAGTGATAAGAGAAAGAGAAAATAATAAAGGAAATAAAGATTATATTATTGACTTGAATTGTACTGTACAAAATAAGGATACACATTATGACTATTTATATACAACCCTAATTGGATTTCGGCTTACACAACTTGGATTATATTTAAATATTAAATCTAATCAAATCTAATCTAATATTTGATCATATCCCCCACAATCCAAGTTGTCGAACCTACGCTAATCATAGTCAATCTGAACTATTCCTAATTTCTTTCTCAAATTCAGGAATATGTTAATCTTCAATCATTTTGGTGAAAATGTCGACCAATTGTGCTTCACTTGAGCAATGTCTAACTTCAAGTTCACCTCAATTTACCTTTTCCCTCAAGAAGTGAAACCTAGCTTCGATATGTTTACTTCTTCCATGCGGAAATGAATTCTTTGCTAGATTTATAGCTGACTTGTTGTCGATTTGTAACACTAGAGGTTTCTTCACTTCGAACTCCATTTCTTCAAGTACAAATATGATCCAAATTGCTTGACATACAACATAAGATCCTGCTATATATTCAGCTTCACATGATGACAATACCACCACCGATTGCTTCTTCAAACACCATGAGATTAAGGCACCAAATATTTGAAAGGAATATCCAGTTGTGCTTCTTCGGTCTTCCTTATCTCCAAATCAATCAACGTCTGAAAAACAAGTATTGTTGCTTCTTTGCCTTCAGAATCTCGTTGAAATATAATTACATAGTCTACCGATCCTTTTAAGTATATTAGAATTCTTCTTGCAACCTTCATGTGCGGTACTCTTGGTTCACCCCATGAATCTGCTCACTAATCCGACTGTGAAACCTATATCTGGTCGACTGTTGCATACATACCTCAGAGATCCCACAATTTTCTTGAACAAAGTTACATCGACTTTTCTTCCTCTCCATTCTTCTTCAACTTTAAATTTGGTTCCACAGGTGAGGATGCAGAATTTGAATCATCCATGCCTAGGAAATAAGATAATTTTACCATATCCGACATTTCAAATTCTCTCATCATCAGCTCTTTGAACTTCAACAAGTTCTTCAATATATTTCCAGTTACTAGCAAGTCATCGACATACAAGCAGATGATTTTTATATCTTATGCTATAACCTAAACATACACACCATACTCTGATTTGCATTTGACAAATCCTAATTCGACCAAGTATCAATCGATCTTCTTGTTCCATGACCTAGGTGTCTGCTTAAGGCCATAAAGCGCTTTGTGAAACTTATATACTTTAATCGCTTCCTTCTGAATCACAAAATCTGGTGATTGTGTGACATAGACCTCTTTATCTAAAGGACCATTCATAAATGTTGATTTCATATCTAAATGAAATGTCGACCAACCTTGATTGCATGTCAATGCTATCACTAGTCGAACAGTCTCCAATATTTCTACTGGAGAAAATACTTCAGAGTAGTCGATTCCTTCTCGTTGAAGAAACCCTCGAGCTACTAATCTTGCTTCATGTCTTGCTATCGACCCATCAACATTGTGTTTCAACTTGAACACCCACTTCACTTTGATAGCTTTTCTATGTGATGGCAATTCGACTAACTCTCATGTATTGTTTCTTTCTATTTCTTGTAACTCTTCGACCATAGCTAACTTCCACTATTTAATCATCAAAGATTCGTTATAGTTGATTGTTTCATCACCTGCAAGTAAAGCAAAAATAAACTAATTCTCCATCTGATGTGACTTCATCATCACCCACCACTTCATAATCATGAAGCCTTGTTGGAAGAACTCTCTTTCTTTGAGGTCTTTGGCTTGTTTCAGCCACAACCTCTTCGACTTTGACTGTTTATGGAATGGAAGTAACTGATTTTATTTCGATTGGAATATTAGCAAATTCTTTGACTTTGACTTCATAAGTTTCTTCGTCGAAACTTAGCTCATCAATGGATTTTTAATTGCATCATTAGAATTCCAATCCTAGGCCGAATTTTAATCAATCAAATTGTCTCTAATCAACACAATCTTCTCATTAACTGGATTGAATAGCCTGTATGCACTAATTTTATGATATTCTACGAGAATTATATGTACACTCTTGTCATCAAGCTTCCTTCTTCTTGTATCAGAAACATGCTTGTAACACATAGAGCCAAACACCTTTAAATAAATCATTGATGGTTGTTTGCCACTCCATACTTCTCCAGGACCCTTGTTTTTTAATATCTTGGCAGGGAACCTGCTCAAAATATAAACTACAGTCGAAACAGCTTCACTCCATAAGGTTTTTGGAAAATTCTTTTGCTTCAGCATGTATCTCTTCATATCCAATATGGTTATGTTTCTTATTTCTGCAATTCGATTATGTTGAGGCGTATAAGAAGCAGCTACCTCATGATCGAAACCATGTTCTGCATAAAAATCTTTAAATATCTTGCATGTGTATTCGCCACCTCCATTTGTTCGCATAACTTTGATCCTCTTATCACTCTGGTTTTGGACAAATATCTTGAATCTCTTAAAGATTTCGAATACTTCATCCTTTCTCTTTATCACATAGATCCATAACTTTCAACTGAACTCATTAACAAACGAAACAAAATATCTGTTTCCACCAATAGTATGTTCTTCGAATGGACCACATACATATGAATGTACCACTTCGAGTATGCATGATGATATCATTGGCATAGTCAAAACAAAAGAGTTTCTGGATTACTTTCCGACTAAACAACCTTCATAGAGTTTGTCGGGTATCTCAAGACTTGGCATACCAAATACCATATCTTGAGTAATCAGTTTATTGAGTGATTGAAAGTTCAAATGCCATAACCAACTATCCTTGTGGTCGACAACCATTTTTAGACATTTTACTTCAGTCGAACTGATCATAGTCTTAAATGTCCTGTTCTTCGATATTGGAGATTTTAAGATCAAATTGTTCTTGGTGTCTGATACGGTGGGAGAACTGACTTGGATGTTTTGCGTTTTATTGCAAATGTTGCGGATAGAAAGAGTCGCCACCGAATTTTCTTTTATCCAATAAAGGAAAGGGTGAAAAGAACATGAAAGACCTTTTGAGAATTTTCTTGAGTTCGGGGGGTAGGTTATGAAAAGGGAAGGTGTTAGCACCCTTTTCATCTGTAGTTATCTACTAGCTCTTAATTGCTAGCTCACTTTTGAAATTCTTTTGTGAATGTGTTTGTTTGAAAATATTTTGAAAAATACCATCGTTGGGAAAATTTTGTAATGATTATCGTCTCTATAAGAATGCATACAAAGTGTTGACTTTGAAAATATTTCAAGAAAGTGTTGGTGTGTTGAAAGATGTTTGTTTTGAAATGTTTGTGAGCAAGAAACTACGAGTATTCTACCTACTCAAAAGAAAGTCTTTGTTCTTTTCCTCCTCTTATAGATAGTTCTATTCTACCATTAGTTAGTAGAAAGCCTTATTATTAGATGTGAGGGACAAGAGTGGGTCATCGTACAATCATAGAAGGCAAATTGTAAGATGTTTTAGCAATTTGTCAAAAAGGTCTAAGATCGTTTATCGAAGGCAACATTGGAGGGTCATCGAGGGACCGATTTTTTAATCGAGGGTTTTTGCTAAAAACATCTCACGTTCGAGGGACATGACTGTTTTCTATTCGAGGAAACAAGTGTGGTTATCCAAGAGGTGCATGTGTGAAAAGTGTGTTTGATTCAAATATTTTATCTTGAATTAGGGTTGTCTAATGTTGGTTTTAAATCTTTCCTCACAAACCCTAATTACTAACAATAATATGGAAAGCAGTAAATTGCGGAATTTAAATAGCCTACGCTATTACAATGCTTTGGGAATGGGGGTACAATTTTATGAATAGGGAGGAAAGCAATAAAACCCTAATTACTATTACAAACCATTGAATATGAATTACAATAATAATTATGCACAAAATGTAGAGATGAAGAAGAAATTGTTTTTGGTAGTTTTTTTTTATAGAAAACAAAGTTTGATCATTAACCTAAGAAAGCTAATTAATTTTAACTAAAGAAAAGTTAACTAATTATTTTAAACAACACCTAAAAAGAAAACTAAGTTAATGGAAGTTAATGGAAGTTAAAATAAAACATAAGTCTAATGGTCTTTAATTGTTTTAGAAAATAATATGGATGTTAATGTCAATTCCCAGCAATGCAAAATATCCAATGTACCCTTAACGATCCAAAATTATAGCAAAAGTCTCAAAAATCAGGATTTCTAATTCCTAGGCTGACATGGGCCGTGTCACCGGACACCGGCACCCATGTCAGAATATGCTTAATACTTCCTGTAAGTTCTTTGTCCCATCTGAATTGACACGTGCCGTGTTGTGTGACACGGGCACCCGTGTCAGCTCCTGCCTTGCCCTTTTTGAACATTTTCAGTCCCCAGCTGCGTTGACACGGGCCGTGTCGAGTAACACGGGCACCCGTATCAGCTCCTGCCTTGCCCTTTTGCCATCTCTTCTCCCTGACAGGGCCCGTGTCAGGTGACACGACTACCCATGTCAGGACTCCTAAAGCATTTTTCTTTGAATTTTGGATATTTTCACTCTTATGCCTCGATTTGTCCTGTTTTATTCTTTTGAAAACAAAAAGAAATGATGTATGGATAAGGATATCAAAGTTTGAGGAAACTTACCTCTCTTGGAGAAAAGTCCAAAGCCTTTTCTAGCTATTCCAGGTGCAATATTATGATTGATTAAGCTCCCTTGGACCTTCTTGAAGCTATGCCAATCCTCACTTTGTGCTGAAAGTTATTGAATCACTCCATCCAAGTCAAGTTGCATGGTACTATTTTTGAGTTTGGAAGATGGTTATAATGATGTTACAGAAGGTTTTCTTGTGTTTGAACAACTTCTATATGATATATGTGTTAGAACATAGTTTGATTCTACAACCCTGGTAAGAGTTTTGATGATAACAAACACTCAAAGAACAATTATGCTCCCTAAATTTGTATTTTGTTTTGCAGAGATGTTCTGATGGAAGAAGCACATAAGATGATTTAAAAAGTTGTTTCAACTCTGATTCTATACATCTCTCAAAGAAGTTCTAACGTTGTTGATGTACCCCAAAATTTTCCCTCCCATTCTATTCAAGGCATGCTCATTGAGGTCCCCAATTTCTCAAGGATTACCAAGAATTGACCAGACAAATTCTCCTCCTAAGCAATGGATTTCCATCTAGGGTTTTGTTTCTCACAAAGAAATTTGGTTTGCAAAAGCTTCAAATGATTTCTATGGCACCCTATACGCCTCAGCATAATGGCATAACTGAAAGAAAGAATAGAAGTGTACTGAGCTTGACGAGATGTAAGTTGAAAGCTAAAAATTGCCCAAGAGATTTGGGGTCGAAACAGCTTCGACAATAATATAAACTTTGATTAGATGCCCAACGAAGCAGGGTTAGCTGAGAATTTCGATTACACAAGTTTTGAATAAATGACACTATGATCGAAGAAAGTGTAGTTCGAAAGAAAGTGTGAGGATGCCTTTACGAAGTCTTCAATTGATGAAGAGCTAGTAAAGAGCTTCGAAGGGTTCGTTTTTGAACTATTGAAAAAATAAGCTATTCGAAGCATTATAAGGGAAGGGATTTTGACTTTCATGTTGATTTGAATTGGCGCTTCGAAAGGAAGAAAGATCATAATGAAGCTTTGACACAGCCACAACAGTCACAACTGTCATAACTGTGTTTGAAGAAGATGACCAGAACGAAGCTTCGAATGGTCGAATCGAAGAACCACCTATACAACTGTGTTCTAAGAAGATGACTAAAATGAAGCTTTGACTGGTCGAATCGAAGAACCACCTGCACAACTATGTTCGAAGAAGATGACCAGAACGAAGCTTCGGCTGGTCGAATCCAAGGACCACATGCGCAACTGTGTTCGAAGAAGATGACTAGAATGAAGCTTTGACTGATCGAATCGAAGAACCACCTGCACAACTGTGTTCGAAGGAGAAGAAAAGAAAAATCTTAAATAGGTCAAAAGGAAGAGGTGATACTTCGGTTGGTTGAATTGAAGGAAAGCAGATCGAAAAGAACAATAACTGTTCGATTAGGCTGATGTTCCCAGATTACATAATTGAAGTAGATGGTGAATTAATCGAAGAAGCCATGATGATGAAGCCTTGAACAATTTGAATTGGAACTTAGAGCCATCGAAAATAACAATGGAGATGCCAGTCGAAATGAACACCTAATGGGATGAAACCTGTCCAGGTTCACTCAAAGTTAAAAATGGCATGAAATATCTCAAAATGGCAACTTTCCAAATCTTTTGATTTTTCTTTCAAAGCCATGGTTAATGGTAGATCATGCCATATTTGTTCACCACCACACCCCTCTATAAATAAAGAGCCAAAGTGAAAGCAAAAGGAGAACATTTCCTATACACACAAGAAATTGCCTCAAAGAGCCACACGACACACTGCCTCAGAAAACCATCTCAAAAACTCTCAAAAACCTCGTAAGTTGTCTAAATACAAAACCAGCTTTGCAAGCTCCCTCAATCCAAACGAATACCAGATTCGTTCTCCCGAGACTTCCAGGAAGCCATACCCAATCCTTGCACAAGCCATCCCATGCCCAGAACTACAGATCGAAGCACCTCCATTTGGTAAAAAAAATTCTAATCTCAAACTCATTCGATCTATGATTTAAATTCATTTTGATTGCATATTCATGTTATTATTGTTGTTTGTGAATTATTTAACGTAATACATGTAAGTTGCAATGTCCAAACGACAGGATACCATTGTTAGGGCCTTCGAAGCTGATTGCTTTCGAAACTCAAGATATAGGCTGTTTTAGGCCAAAATAACCCAGATTAGGATTCAGGGAGTTCGAATTAGGGGAGTTCAAATAAAAGGGAAGAGACCTGGGTTCGATACCCAAGTCGTGTGTTTCATTTTTCTAACAATTGTCTTGAAGATCCAATGCTTATAGATTCTACACGTACACCATAAACCACATGATCATAACCAATGGATCCGCATCTGATCCAGATCTGAAGGCTTCAGATGTATGCCTCACCATGAACCTTCGAAGGACTCCTTCATTGGATCAAAAGGAAACCTGGGCCTCTTTTTCGATCCAGGCCTGCACTCCACACCCTGTTTACTTTTGTTGCCTGGCTCATTTATACTTGTTTACTTTGTTTTTGTTTATTTGTTTTAGTTTGTTTTTTTAATCAACATAAAAATCAGAAAGAAAAAAATAAGTAACTTAGAATTAGGTTTTACTTTTTTAATGATTTAATTTATTTAATTATTTTGACTTGTTTTCCTCAATTTTAAAATCAGTAGACTTAGGATTTATTTGAATTCAATCCTTTTCATAAACTAAAAAATGCAAAAAATATTAGGTCAGTTTTAGAGTTAATTTTAATCAATAATTTTAATTAATTAGATTTGACTTAATTGAACACTTAGCATTTTTCAAACAAAATAAAACACAAAAAAAGATTTCCTTACACTTAGGATTTAGACTTTATTTTCTAATTCGCGTGCGATTTTATTTTAGCATTACTTTTTTTCATACTATTATAACTGCCTACTGGGATGTAATAGAATTAAACTAGGGCTTTACATTTACTGTTTTATTTCCCCAAGTTTTGGACATGTAATTAATCCCCCTCCCCGAAGCCTTGTAATAGTTTAGGACTTACATTTCCGAACTTTTAATTTCTGTAAAATATTAACTGTTAGATGTATGCGTAATAGGATTGTATGACAAGAATAACAAACAAACGCTAGCAAACCTAATGCAAAGACAAAAATAACTGAATACAACACAATTGCACATGCGCACCTCTAGGGTACCCCCACTTTGGTTTCCTTCGGAAAAACAGTCACAACTCTCGAAACGTGAGAGATTTTAGTGGCTACCCTTTGGTTTAAAGATCATATGTCCATCGATGACCCTCTCGATGTTGCCTCGGGAAAGTGATCTTAAAACCCTAGGGTAGTTACTAAGTTTTCTTGCCCAGTTGCCTTTGTGACTATAAACATCCCTTTAAATGTCCCTCAAACATCCAACGACTAGGCTACCTACTCACTAATAGTAGGATAGCACTGTCTAAAGGAAAAGAGGAAAAGAACAATCCTTTCGAGTAAAAGTAGATAGCTATTAGATGCTTGCTTAAACAAACTTTTACACATACACAAAACACTTTCAAAAGCATTTTCAAAATGCTTTATCAACACTTTTGAAGACTGATACAAGAGTTATCATAAAGAGAACTGCCTTACTATTGGCATTTCAAATACTTTTTCAAAACACACAAAGCACAAGGTATTTCAAAATGAGCTAAGCATCTAAGAGCCCGTAGAAAACTATGGATGGAAAGGGTGTTAACACCTTCCCTTTCCATAATGTACTCTCCTTACTCAGAATAATCTCAAAAGGTATTTTTCTGTTCTTTTCACCCTTTCCTTTGTTGGATAAAAGAAAAGTCGATGGCGACTCTTGCTTACCGCAACATTTGCGAATAAAAACGAAAAACCAATATAACAGTCGATTCTGCCACCGTATCACAGAACTAGCGACTCTGCTGAGGAAATAATTATAAAGTGGGCTTACCTTAGAGTTTAGCTCATTTTTTCTTTACATTGTGTGTTTGTATTCTTTATCTTTGAGGGCTTATTTGGGTTGTTACTAAAAGATCCTACACCCGGATCCGAGGCACCTTTTTAGGTAAGCAGCAATAGATCGTGGAGATTGTACGACGTAGACCGATATGGTTGAAGTGATAGATGCGTTAGTGTGACACATTTTTTGGTACCAGTATCCCTTGTGTTAAATCGAGGAGAATATGGGGCCGCTGTGTGGTGTCATAAAGCACTAACGGATCTTAGAACCTTAGTTGAACAAACTTGGCCATTAGAAAGTAGTGAGATAGCCGACCTCGGTATAAAGCTGAGGATTGGTTGATACTCGATGCTACACTCATTTAGATTGGACTTTCAGGATATTTCAGTCGCAGGAAAAGATTGCCTGAGCTGAAACAATGCCTAATAAAGAAAGATCAGTGATATTGAGACTCTTTAGAACCCGATTACTTTTCTAAGTAAGGTTGAGCCAACTGAAACTTCAAGAGGGTACTTAAACCTCATGCAAGCCTTTAAACCTAAGGCTATTTGTGTGACTTGCTTGCTTTCATTATCTAACAACTTGAACTCCTTACAGGGTTTTGTTTGTATTCATTATCTAACGATGTGAGTTCCTTGCAGGACTTGTTTGTAGTCATTATCCAATAACCTGGACTTCTTGCAAGACTCACTCGTATTCATCACCTTACACTTTTGCTTGGTGCATAGCATACACATCATGACATCATGCCATAACATTTCCTTAACCATTTCAAGGATCTCAAGGGTCTGTGATGCAGCCTATAATGAACCAGACGTCTAGCATAGGGAAAGGGGATTTATTTTCCTCTAGCCAATACTGTCAAAAGACCAAAGCACGATAACTTGAGTCGGAGGCTATAATCCACTCGACATGGTGAGCTTGATTCTCTTAGAAGGACATTCAATGATAAGAAGTTCTTCAATCAAAGCTGCAGTTGGATTCTAACATTTTCTTGTGTTTACCCCGCAAGATCTTTGAAAACATTGCATAAACATGGCATACATATCATTACAGGTTTCAAGGCAGGTTTCTTATCCCTTCATTGTTTCTTTCAGCAAGAAGAAATGAAACTCAAACAAAATATCAAGGATCTTCAGGAACAAAATGCTCAGTTCCAGCAGATGTTCTTGGCTCTAGCTAAAAGGAAAGAGGATATGAAGGCTCTCATCTTAAAAGATAAGAAGAAGAAGACTAAAAAGAAGGCTGGTGTCTTAAACCTGGGGAGAAGATTCAGAGGACCTGCTAAGCGAGCTCTAGATTTCGCTACTCCATCTAAGGAGGGAGACACTCCAGACGAAGATAAAAAGAAGACCAAGGAAGAAGACAATAACTCGGGGACTGATGAAGAAGAAGCTGATTACTCTGAGGAAAAATATCCTCCTGCTGATGATAAATACAAGCAGCTGGAGGATCGTCTCAACACCATGGAAGTTCAAAGGGTACCTGGTCTGGATTTTGAAAAATTAGGGCTGGTTTCTGGAGTGGTAATCCCACCAAAGTTCAAGGTTCCCACATTTTCTAAATATGATGGGGTTTCATATCCTAAGCTGCATCTAAGATCCTATGTCAGGAAGATTCAACCTCACACTACTGATAGGAATTTGTGGGTGCATTTCTTCCAAGAAAGTCTATCACGGACTCAATTGGAATGGTTCTATCAGCTGGAGAGAACCAACATCTGCAACTGGGAGGATCTGGCTACTGCTTTCTATAGGCAATACCAATATAATGATGACCTCGCCCCAACCCGTATACAACTTCAAAGCATGTCTATGGGTTATAGCGAGGGCTTCAAAGATTATGCCCAGAAATAGAGAGATCTTACAGGAAGAGACCAACCTCCTCTATCTGATAGAGAGCTGGTAGATATGTTCTTGGGAACTTTGTCTGGTCCATTTTTCAACCATTTGATCAGAAGCTCTTCAGTTGGGTTCACTGAGATGATATTGACTGGTGAAAGAGTAGAAGCCAGTATCAAGAGAGGTAATATTCAAAGGGATACATCTTCAGGTACAATGAAGAAACCCTTCACTGGGAAGAAAGAGGTCAGTGCTGCTTATGGCCAGAGAAACCAGGGTAAGACTGAACACCGTCCAATGGTGGGAGCGGTGTTAATTTCTAATCCTACACGTGTTTAACAACAACAGGGAAATAGGCATATGATAAAGTTTCAAGAAAGGCAGCACACTCAGATTAATATGCCATTGTCTCAAGCGTTACAACATTTTCTAAAAGTGGAACTGATTACACTAAGGGATCCTCCTCAAAACCCCGATACCTCCTCTCCTAAGTAAAATCCGAATGCGAAATGTACCTACCATTCTAATAGTCCTGGGCACGACACCGACAACTGTTGGTCTTTGAAAAACAAGATTCAAGATTTGATTGACAACAAGGAGATTGAATTTGACCCTCCTAAGGCTCCCAATATGATCATTGCCCCCATGCCGAATCATGGCCAAGATTGAGAGCGTTTATTTTGAATTCTCAAACTGTAATTTATTTTGATTGTTCGAACACTTTTATGTCAAACTTTGTTATTATATTAATGCATTACATATGTTTGTCTTGAATTAATCCAATCGTTTTCATTATACTGAAACTATGCTTTTACTCCCTTTTTGTGATATTCAACTCTCGATTAAAAGCTTAAACCTTTAGAGGGAGGATGACAAAAAATATACCATAATCCATATAGTATGCTTTTAAACAGACCTGTCTTACGATGTACAGAGTTCTTTCAAATCCTAAAATAGTGGAGTTATAAGGAGGATAATCCCTAGTCAACCCCTTTGAGCCTAAGAACTATGAGTTTTCTTTTTCACGCAAATTGAAACCCTTAATAATAACCTGGGGCAGGGTAGTTTCTCAATTAATTCAATGGTGCATTCAATCACAAGCTTTCCCTTCGTATATGGTGATGGTTCCACATAATCATTAAAACAGGCAGCCATTATATCTCAAAAGAAAAGCCCGCTAAGTCAAAATCTATGAAGAAGACTTAAGAAAAAAAACTAGGGTATCCTGCTAACTGTAATCACAAAAGAAACAGTTCAGGAAACATGCAGGGATAATAAAAAAAAAGAAGAGGTTTCTACAAATCCTCAACAAAAGAAAAGGTTACAAAAATGACTGCCTTCTCGAATAAACTTTTAGTATCCGAACCATCACCAGAATATCAGGGAAAAGAGTCCATACTCAATTGGGACCTAAACACACAATTAACTGAGCATAGGTCTGAAGAACATCACAAAGAGCGGGTTGGGTACAAATAAATTTCGAGCCTTTATCTTTTGTTTCTTAAACCGTGAACCAGGCCACGCTACAACCCTTAAAATTCCTAGATGAATCACGGGTTAGTTCGAAAGCATACTGTTACAAAAGGTATCCTGACTCCTGTAAGGTTTACTACAAATCCGAATTGAATTCATATCCTTAAATGCCATTGTTTGCATACGAGTAATCGTTCGACAACAGATAAATTCGCACAAGGGAAATTCAATGACCAAAAATCCTCTCAATGAAAAAAATCACCTTAGATGGAAAGAAAATTCCAATAACATGTCTTTCATAATCAAGGGGCATGACATGGTATCTAACTGATTTGGGTGCAGTCGAGTCAAGATTCGAGGAATCTCTCAAAAGCGCTGAATAGCCAGGGGAAGACCTCCATCTGAATCACTTAGGGCATTGAACAGGAAGGGCCACATGCGATCGTGCAAACATTTTTTTGGAAGTGCTGCAATGCTTACTACTATGGACAGTGACAATTTTCCGCACCTTGTGAACATGGACATAGTCGGTAAATACTACGCATGAAAAAAGACCCGCTAGGTTGACTGGCCTAGGCAAAAGTAAGGGCATTCCGACGAACCAAAGGAGTTCGGGAAAAATTAGGGATATATAAGTAAAACTGTACACCCGGAAAGTCGAAAATCTGAAAAGGCGGCTTGGGCAAAAAAGGGTATCCCGGTGGACTGAAAATCTGGAAGGACAGTCCAGGAAAAAGTTAGGGATTAAAGCGTACGACTAAGTCTCGTCATCTCGTCACTTTTCTATCAGTAGAAGACTTATCACCCTGATCAACATTCACCCAAGGCTTTAGAAGTTGAGATATGTTCAAGTCTCCACAAATCCCTGCAGAGCCACTGCCACGAGATTATCCCCACGAGGATCCCAAACATTATAGTCCATGGGAATTCCTTTCCTAGTTTGAGTGTACTTCTACCATAAATTACTGGCCAAATTCCCCTCCCTAGTGAAGTCTATAGCAACTGGATTTTAAATCAGAGTCGCCACTATTAGTTTTTATCCTAGGGAAGGGAATCTAACAGAAAACCCTAATTCGTAGACAGATTCTAGGTTTCAAACTCTATTAGACGAAAGGAAAGTGTTAGGCACCTTTCATCTACCTTGTTCACAAGGATATTAGGTTTTAGGTTTAGGTTCGGGTAAGACAGGGTTTTAAGTTTTAATAGGGGAAAAGGATTTTAAATTTTATTAGGGGAACTCGCTATGATTTTTGATCGTATGCCTACGTATCCTCTTATGAGGAATCAGAGTCCCAATTCGTAGTTCGTATGGGGTTGGTGTTTTTTTAGGGGTTTGCAAACATATTTTGAATCACCTCGCACTCGGTCGGGAGTAGTGATTGTGGAGATTTTGACTGAACGCACAGTAAGTCAAAACTAGTTTGAAACCCTTTTGCAAAAAAACAGTTGGTTAGTTTAGTTTATTGTGAAAATAGTTTGATGATTTGTTTGTGTTTTTTAATCGTATTATTTGTGAAGATATTGATTAATGCATGATTAGAGAAAAATTTAATGCAAATAATATATAAAATAATATATGCAATTTTGATATAAAATAATTTATTTGATCATATAATAGTAATATTTAAATAGTAAATAAAATATAAGAACAATAAATAGAAAATAAATATTGGTAATAATAATAATAGCAAATATAATAATTATGATAATAAAAAAAATCACTATTTGATAATAATAATAATCATTGTAAATAAATAATATATATGTATATTTAAAAAAATTAGGAATGATAATTGAATTTATAAAAGAAAATAAATGAATTAACTCAGGGGGTGCAATTCCTAATGGACAAGTAAAACATGGGGGTGTGGTTAATAATGTGAAACAGGCCCAGACACGAGTCCAGGCAAGGGGGGTGTGTTGTGCACTGGCTTAGTGAAACGAGTGAATGGAGGGTGTTAAGAGTAACTGGGCCAAGCCCAATACCCAACTTAGAAGGGGTCTGGCCGATTAGGTGTT
Organism: Vicia faba; assembly: GCA_948472305.1. Lineage (NCBI taxonomy): Eukaryota > Viridiplantae > Streptophyta > Magnoliopsida > Fabales > Fabaceae > Vicia > Vicia faba. The sequence goes on along the minus strand of OX451739.1, from coordinate 908,387,913 downwards.
GTGAGGCATATGGGAGTTATAGTGGGACCTGGCCTATCGGCCTTCCACTGATAATCAAAGGGATGAAAGCAAGGGTGCGGGCTATTATGGTGAACACGCAAGCACTAGATCATTTAGAATATAATTATGTTTTAATCATATTTTGTTTTTCACTTCATTCTCATATTCTCTTTACAGTAACCACATCATCATCTCTTTTCTCTCTCTCACACTAACAAGACGACCCCTCAACTTTCTTCTCCCTATCAACCCTAAAGCCCCAACCACAGTGGCGCCGGAAAGAAAAAACACGATCTACCCCCTCCTCCCAAAAAAAAAACCTGCTAGCCCTACCTCAATCAAACAACCAAACTGAAAAAAATGAATTACCCCTTTTGAATCTCCAAGCGCCGGCTCTGAGTGAAGGCTACTGTGAGCGGTTGAAGGCGGTCGTCAATGACGGTTGTGGTTTTCGACAATGAAACCCCAACCGTTCTTCCCTTCTTCAACGATGCTCGCTCCTTGTGAATTTAAAGCTTCTCTCGCTTCAGCTCCTCGCGGTGTTCGTTTTTGGTAAACAAGAATCTCCTCTTCTTTTTCAATCAACTGAATCCCTTTCCTCTCTCTTTTTCTTTGTATTTATAGGTTTTCAATTAGGTTTAGATTTTTAGGGTTTTGTAATTTGTTAGCGTTACAGTTACTTAGATTTAGGATTATTAGATCAATTAGGGATTTGGTATTTGTTGTAATTGATTCTATTTGATTGTAATAGAGATTTGAGATTTGCTGTATTTTTAGATTGAAATTGATTATGTATATTTGATTGTAACAATGACTTCCTGTAATATTCAATGTTGGAGATTTAGTTTTCTGTTAATTTGCATATTTAGATTCGAGCTTTAGTTTTAGATTTGATTTAATTGTTCTTATGTTTTGCACTGTAAAAGGAATTCTGGGCTTGCTTTAATATGAACAGTATGTGTTCAAAAAAGTATGTGTGATTCTGGGATTTGCTTGACTGTAACTTTCCAGATTCAGTTTTGGAGATTTGATTTAGTCAATTTTATGTTAACTGCAAAAAGATTTGATTTTAAAAAAAATAATTTGTACAGTGTTAGTTAGTCCAAACGAAAATGTGCCTATTTTGGTCTAATGGATACAGTAATGGTTATTTCAACATGGGCCTGCGCTTGCCATATTTTCTGTTCAGCCCAATACACTGTTTTTTTTATTACAGCAAAAGGGTTTTTTATAATATAATCAGGCCCAATTGGCCTGTTTTCTAAAGCAAAGAAACTTTAATAAATAGAATATAAACATAATATTTCAACAAAGCATTATCATAATAAAAGTTTATCAGTAATAATAAAAAATATTACATTTTCTATTAATAACGAAAAATATATTACTTATCATATATATATATATATATATATATATATATATATATATATATATATATATATATATATATATATATATATATATATATATATATATATATATATATATATATATATATATATATATATATATATATATATATATATATATATATATATATATATATATATATATATATATATATATATATATATATATATATATATATATTAAATAAATAACAGCAGCTTTAATAATAATGTCTTTTTTCTAAAAACAATAATCTTTAATAACATCCAACAAGAAAACAAGTTTAAAAACAAGTTCATCAGTAGTACAAAAATGTGTTACTTTTTTTTATAAAACCATATTATTTATTTTCTTTATTAAAATAATAATAATGAACAATTTTTCTTAATAATAGTAATAATATTTCTTTTCTCCAAAAACATAAAACAGGCCAACTAAAGAAACTTAATGGGCTTAGTTAATAACCACACCTCTTTTTACTGACTGTAAATAACACTTTAAATGGGCTTATGTACTATATTTAATTTCCCCTTCTCTTGTACTAATAATAACTATTTAATAAATAAGAGCTTAATAAGTATTTGAATAATTTTTACTTTCGAATCGCATGGGCCATTGGCCAACATGCTATGCGAATGGGTTTATGAGTCTTTATGATTTAGAAAACCTCATTTTCCCGAGTTAAAATACACCCCCTGATCGTCTTGAGTAAAGATGGGCCATCAGATACTGCTATACCATCTTTTATTACATATTTCTTTTATTTAAATCTTAAAAAATAAAATCATTGGGGTAGGACAAATTTGGGGTACGACAGCTGCCCCTATTCAATTATCTTCCAGTCGAATATCGTGAGAAAACTTGAGTCTTGCGCATTCTGATTGGAAGTTTATTGAATACTTGAAGTATCCCAAAATTTGTCCGACAAACATAAGGTTACACTGATATAGCATACCCTTACGAGTCTCAAGGAAGTAGGCAAAGATGATGATGTATCGCTTACCAGGGTTTGATAACGAGGCAAATAGTCTTTGATCTTAAAAGCGTGGTCCCATATGTCTTGGCTTATTCACCCATTTGGTGGATGAACAACATTTGATGGTGCATGGCTGCTTGAAGACTGAGGCGCTGTTTCGAGCGTGAATACATTGCGGCTCAGAGGCAATGTGTTTTGAGTTAGGAGAATGCATTAAGGCTTAGAGGCAATATGTTGAGTTTGGATAATACATTGCGGCTTAGAAGCAATGTGTTGAGTTTGGATAATACATTGCGGCTTATAGGAAATGTTCTGAGTTTGAAAATACATTGCAGCTTAGAGGCAATGTTCTGAGTTTGCGAATACATTGCAGCTTAGAGGCAATGTGTTGAGTTTTGAGGATACATTACGGCTTAGAGGAAATGTTCTGAGTTTGCAAATACATTGCGGCTTAGAGGTAATGTTCTGAGTTTGCAAATACATTACGGCTTAGAGGCAATGTTCTGAGTTTATGAATACATTTCGGCTTAGAGGAAATGTTCTGAGTTTGCAAATACATTACGGCTTAGAGGAAATGTGTTAAGTTTTGAGGATAAATTACGACTTAGGCAATGTCCTGAGTTTGCGAATACATTGTGGCTTAGAGGCAATGTTCTGAGTTTCTTTCATTATTGCATGGAGACTCAGGTAATGGGCTGAACGCATCAGGGCATGGAGACTTAGATGACATATTGGATCGCAGGAGAAGTGTTTGGTTAATGGACCCTTAGATGATTGAATCGAGGGTAGTATTGTTTGTTTGCTGCATGATACATGCGTATGATGTCTGATATTGAGATGTTTGGATGTACGCGAAATGTATGATGTTTGACATCGATATGGAACCCTGAATATACGCGTATTATATGCAAAAATTCATAGTGTATGTATGCTCGAGATATGCAAAATGTGTGTATGTATGAAATGTATGTAAGATGCGCGTTATGCCTTAAAATGTTATGAAGACTATTTCTATCATTCTCTCCTTTAAACCATTGGCTTAGAGTTACCGATTCCTGGCGTTGTGTGTTGTCGTAGCATTGTTGATCTTGAACACAGTGGACGATGTTAGAAAAATTTGAACATTGGTTTTGTATTGTGAGTGTAACACCCCAGTTTCAATTATTTGATTTATTTAAATTTGGGAAATTATTTTATTGGAATTAATAAAATAAAGAGGAATTATTTATTTTGAAATATGGAGGAAAATAAAAGAAATAAGAAATATGGATTTCTTTTAAGTTATTGGGCTTGGATGTTGTTAGTAAAGAGTGGGGGTGCAGGAGAAATAAAGATGTGTTTTGGAACTCAAGTTATTTTTTTCTCATTATTCACGATAACACAGAAGTTGGGATTTTGGGAAGCAGAGCTCTGAAGGAACGAAGAACGAAGAACATCGCTCAAAAAGTTCAAAGCTGCTAATTGATAAGGTAAGGGGGGCTAATACTCGATTTGCTTTTGCTTATGGGTTTATGTATGGTTGATTTAGATAATCGTAGGGAGAACCCCAATTGTTAGATGTTACTAGGAATCGATACCCTTAGGATTGAACCTTGTTAGAAAAGGGTTAGGTTCCCAATTTTTATGAATCGATTAGGAATTTTAGGTTCCAAATGGTGGATTGGGAGTATATCTGCATGATCATGAATTTACCTTAGAGGTTTAGGGATAACCTTAATGTTGTCAGAAATTCCCTAAAAAGGACGATTAATCCCGGTTAAGGTGACTATGATGATTGTTGGTAATTAGGAAATTGATGTTTTGTTTTGAGTTATACAAACTCGATGTCGTTAGGTACCGAAATGCGCGTTTTGGCTGGCATTTTCCCGCGTTTGGCTGCTGTTTCTGAGCTGCTGCAGGTACAGGAAAACTCTGTACGCGCTCAGCAACACGGGCCGTGTTGCACAACACGGGCACCCGTGTTGCTCTTCTGTGTTGGTAAAAGTAATGTGTTTTCTGGACACATTACAACACGGGCCGTGTTGCACAACACGGGCACCCGTGTTGGTCCCCTATAATGAGAAAAAAATGTGTTTTCTGTACGCGCTCAGCAACACGGGCCGTGTTGCACAACACGGGCACCCGTGTTGAGGCTACTGTGTTGATTTTCTGAACTTTGTTTTCAGTGCTTGATTTTGGATTTTATTGCCATGCTTTTGGATAATGTTATCAAGCATGAATTATGATATGACTTGATATGATTGATGTTTAAATAGTATGCTGAGTGATTACATGCTATCCATATCTTGTTATGATTGATGTTGTTGATGTTGCATGATATGTTGATTGATGTTCATAGTATGCTGAGTGTTACATACTTTACATATCATGTTGCATTTGTTAATTCCCATTGTGTGGAATTAACATAGTGGCCAATATACGTGTCCGCGATTTAATGGAACGTTGAGGTGGTAGCCGTGTCCGCGATATAATGGAACGGTGAGTTATCCGTGACCCGAGATTTAATGGGGCGGTAAAGTGGTACCACATGCATGGGTGTGTTGCATTACCTTGAATATAACATGAATGGATGATTTTTCCAATGTTGTATTTGATTGTTTGTAGGCACGTATGGTTGCTAAATTGTTGACGATATTTGATGTTAATTACAAATATGAAAAATAATATATATGGGTATATGAATTGTAAAGATTTTTGTAAACTATGAAATATGCTAATTGTTGGGTGATGCTTATGGTTTCCTGAATTGGTTGTTATGAACGTATAATCAAATGTATAATTGAGATGCTCACCCTTACTGTTGAATATTTCAGATTGAGGAGCTTCGTTCAGGTGCTTGGCGAAGGCTCGTCGTTTCTAGTTTATTTTCGTTTTAGTATTGTCCGGGTCATGCTCTGATAGTTGTAACTCCGGGAACATTTGTTTGTCGAGCTGTTTTAATCAGACTCGTTTAATTCCTTATGTTTTGTTATAATATGATGTTGACATTTTCCAGGTGTTAATCCCTGATGATTTTGAAAAATTTATAACATTGATTTTATTAATTGAATTATTCCGCTGTGTAAACATGTATGAGTTACTACTACGTTATGCATGACAGGAATTTGTTTTATTAAAAGAGAATTGTAGCATCCTCGATTATACATGTACTCTGAAATTATGATTTTAATATTTGCGAAAATTTATTCGGGGTTTTAGAGGGTGTTACAATAGTGGTATCAGAGCATAGTTGGTCGTTGCGACCAGAGTCTTGAGTCAGTCATCCCTTTTGTATGCGATTAGTGTAAGGTAACACTGTCGATACTGTATTCTAATGAAGAGTATGTTTTGATTCTCAGGAATATGGCTGGAAGAGGTAACGGACGAAATGATGCTGCACTAGCTGAGGCTTTGGGGATGTTAGCTGGTGTACTTGCTGGAAACCCAACTGGAGGCGTGATTGGTGCTGATAGGCAATTGGGAAATTTCTAAAGGAACAATCCTCCGTTGTTCAAAGGTACACATGACCCTGAAGGTGCTCAGAAGTGGCTGAAGGAAATCGAAAGGATTTTCCGTGTGATTGATTGTGCTGAAGATCTGAAGGTCAGATATGGTACGCATATGTTGGCAGAAGAGGCCGACGACTGGTGGGTTGCCACAAGGACCGAGATGGTTCAGGATGGAGAGGCACTGACTTGGGCTAACTTCATAAGAGCTTTTCTGAGGAGGTACTTTCCTGAAGATGTTCGGGGAAGAAAGGAAATTGAGTTTTTGGAGCTTAAGCAGGGCAATCTGACTGTTAGTGAGTATGCTACTAAGTTCACTGAGCTGGCAAAGTATTATGCTCACTACAACAATGATGAGGCTGGAGAATTCTCTAAATGTATCAAATTTGAGAATGGTCTCCGAGATGAGATTAAGCAGGGAATCAGGTACCAGCGTATTCGTAGATTTTCTGATCTGGTGGATTGTAGCAGAATCCTGGAAGAAGATATTACCAAGAATAGGTCGTCTCACTCTCGTGGGGATGTTGATAAAAGAGGAAAGCAACATATGGACCGTGGCAAGCCATATGGTAGAGATAACCAGAAATCAGGTGGATGGAAAAGGCCTAGTGGGGGAGATTCTAAGGCTCCTATCAGATGCTACAGGTGTGGTGAGTCTGGTCATCACATTCGAGATTGCAAGAGTGATGAGAAGAAGTGCTATAAATGTGGAAAGGCTGGTCATTTGTCTATTGATTGCAAAGGGAAGTCTGTTACTTGTTACAATTATGGCGAAGAAGGTCACATTCGTCCGCAGTGTCCTAAGCCTAGGAAGGATCAGTCAGGTGGAAAAGTGTTCGCTTTGTCTGGATCTGAGACTACTCCAGAGGATCGATTGATTAAAGGTACGTGTTTTATTCATGGCACACCTTTAGTTGCAATTATTGATACTGGTGCAACTCATTCTTTCATTTCTTTGGATTGTGCTGAGAGGTTGAAACTGGACATATCTGGTATGCGAGGTAGCATGGTTGTTGATACTCCTGCATCGGGTTCAGTGACAACTTCACTTGTATGTAGGAATTGTCCTATTGAGATTTTTGGTAGAGGTTTCGGTATGGATTTAGTGTGCCTACCGCTTGAACAAATTGATATTATCCTTGGGATGAACTGGTTGGAATTCAACCGGGTTCATCTGAACTGCTTTGCTAAGACGGTGATTTTCCCAGAGGCAGTTGGCGTCGAGAATTTGACTATGACTGCTAGGCAGGTACAAGAAGCAATGGAGGACAGTGCTAATGTGTTTATGTTACTTGCTTCGTTAGATGCAACAGGAAAGGTCAGGAGTGTGGAATTGCCAGTGGTGTGTGATTTTCCAGAAGTCTTTCCGGATGATGTTGGTGAGCTACCTCCTGAGAGAGAAGTGGAATTCTCTATAGATTTGATTCCTGGTACGAGACCGGTGTCGATGGCGCCATATCGTATGTCTGCGTCTGAGTTGGCTGAATTGAAGAGTCAGTTGGAAGATTTACTGGAGAAGAAGTTTATTCGTCCAAGTGTTTCACCTTGGGGTGCTCCGGTATTGTTGGTCAAGAAGAAAGAAGGTTCTATGAGACTGTGTGTTGATTACAGGCAATTGAACAAAGTAACCATTAAGAATCGGTATCCGTTACCGAGGATTGATGATTTAATGGATCAACTAATTGGAGCCAGTATATTCAGTAAGATTGACTTGAGATCTGGATATCATCAGATTCGTGTGAAAGCGGAAGATGTTCAAAAGACTGCTTTTCGAACGAGGTATGGGCATTATGAATATTCTGTTATGCCGTTCGGGGTTACTAATGCACCTGGTGTTTTCATGGAATATATGAACAGGATTTTTCATCCGTATCTGGATAAGTTTGTTGTGGTTTTTATTGATGACATTCTGATTTATTCCAAGAATGACGGAGAGCATGCGGAACATCTCAGAATTGTGTTAGAGTTGTTGAAGGATAGGAAGTTGTATGCAAAGTTGTCCAAATGTGAGTTTTGGCTGAGTGAAGTTAGTTTTCTTGGACATGTGATTTCTAAGAATGGGATTGCAGTGGATCCTACAAAGGTAGAAGCAGTATCTCAGTGGGAAACACCGAAGACTGTTTCTGAAATCAGAAGTTTTCTTGGTCTTGCAGGGTATTACAGAAAGTTTATCGAAGGATTCTCAAAGTTAGCATTGCCGTTGACGAAATTGACTCGTAAAGGACAAGCGTTTATTTGGGATTCTGATTGTGAGAAAGGTTTCCAAGAATTGAAGCGGAGATTGACTAGTGCTCCTATTCTGATTTTGCCGAATCCGGTGGAATCTTTTGTGGTCTATTGTGATGCATCTCTGTTGGGTTTAGGTGGTGTTTTAATGCAGAATAAACAGGTAGTTGCGTATGCTTCGAGACAGTTGAAGGTTCATGAAAGGAACTATCCTACTCATGATTTAGAGTTGGCAGCAGTTGTGTTTGTCTTGAAATTGTGGAGACATTATCTGTATGGTTCGAGATTTGAAGTGTATAGTGATCATAAGAGTTTGAAGTATCTTTTCGATCAGAAAGAGCTCAATATGAGGCAAAGAAGGTGGTTGGAATTTCTCAAAGATTATGATTTTGGTTTGAATTACCATCCTGGTAAGGCAAATGTGGTTGCGGATGCTTTGAGCAGGAAATCCTTGCATATGTCTATGATGATGGTTCGTGAATTGGAGTTAATTGAACAATTCCGAGATTTGAGTTTAATTTGTGAAAGTACTCCGAAGTGTGTTCGTTTGGGTATGTTGAAACTTACTAGTGGTATTCTAGAAGAGATCAGGATCGGGCAGAAATCTGATGTTAATTTAGTTGATAAATTGACATTGATCAACCAAGATCAAGGTGGTGAATTTAGAATTGATGAAAATGATGTTATGAGATTTGGCGATAGAGTTTGTGTTCCTGATGTCGCAGAAATCAAGAAGAGTATATTAGAGGAAAGACATCGCAGTGGGATGAGTATTCATCCGGGTGCCACGAAAATGTATCATGATTTGAAGAAATTGCTTTGGTGGCCGGGAATGAAAAAGGAAATAGCTGAATTTGTGTATGCATGTTTAATCTGTCAGAAATTGAAGATTGAGCATCAGAAGCCGTCTGGATTTATGCAACCAATGTTTATTCCAGAATGGAAGTGGGATAGTATTTCTATGGATTTTGTATCTGGGTTGCCGAGGACTCCTATGAATTGTGAAGCGATATGGGTCGTTGTGGATAGACTGACTAAGTCTGCTCATTTTATACCGGTGCGAATGGATTACTCAATGGAGAGATTGGCACAGTTATATATTGAGAAAATAGTGAGTTTGCATGGAGTTCCTTCTAGTATTGTGTCGGATAGAGATCCGAGATTCACTTCGAAATTTTGGGAAGGATTGCAGAAAGCTTTGGGTACTAAATTGAGGTTGAGTTCAGCTTACCATCCTCAGACTGATGGACAGACGGAGAGGACGATTCAATCGTTAGAAGATTTGTTGCGTGCTTGTGTTTTAGAGAAGGGTGGAGCTTGGGATAGCTATTTGCCATTGATTGAATTTACTTATAACAATAGTTACCATTCGAGTATTGGTATGGCTCCGTTCGAGGCATTGTATGGTAGACGGTGTAGAACGCCTTTGTGTTGGTATGAATCTGGAGAGAGTTTGGTAATTGGGCCAGAGATTGTTCAGCAGACTACCGAAAAGATCAAATTGATTCAAGAGAAGATGGGAGCTTCTCAGAGTCGTCAAAAAAGTTATCATGATAAGAGGAGAAAGAATTTAGAATTCAGTGCTGGAGATCATGTGTTTATGAGAGTTACTCCGATGACGGGTATTGGTCGAGCGTTGAAATCTAAGAAGTTGACTCCGCGTTTTATTGGTCCGTTTCAGATTACGGAAAGAGTTGGAGAAGTTGCTTATCGTATTGCTTTACCTCCGAGACTTGCGAATTTGCACGATGTTTTTCATGTTTCTCAGCTGAGGAGATACATTCCAGACCCATCTCATGTAATCCAAATAGATGATGTACAGGTGAGAGATAACCTGACAGTAGAAACATTGCCTATGAGAATAGAAGATCGGGAAGTGAAACAGTTAAGAGGTAAAGAGATAGCATTAGTGAAGGTTGCTTGGGGAGGTCCAGCAGATGGAAATATCACTTGGGAGCTGGAGAGCCAGATGAAAGAGGCTTATCCGGAGCTGTTCGTCTAAGGTATGTTTTCGAGGACGAAAACTCTTTTAGTGGGGGAGAGTTGTAACACCCCAGTTTCAATTATTTGATTTATTTAAATTTGGGAAATTATTTTATTGGAATTAATAAAATAAAGAGGAATTATTTATTTTGAAATATGGAGGAAAATAAAAGAAATAAGAAATATGGATTTCTTTTAAGTTATTGGGCTTGGATGTTGTTAGTAAAGAGTGGGGGTGCAGGAGAAATAAAGATGTGTTTTGGAACTCAAGTTATTTTTTTCTCATTATTCACGATAACACAGAAGTTGGGATTTTGGGAAGCAGAGCTCTGAAGGAACGAAGAACGAAGAACATCGCTCAAAAAGTTCAAAGCTGCTAATTGATAAGGTAAGGGGGGCTAATACTCGATTTGCTTTTGCTTATGGGTTTATGTATGGTTGATTTAGATAATCGTAGGGAGAACCCCAATTGTTAGATGTTACTAGGAATCGATACCCTTAGGATTGAACCTTGTTAGAAAAGGGTTAGGTTCCCAATTTTTATGAATCGATTAGGAATTTTAGGTTCCAAATGGTGGATTGGGAGTATATCTGCATGATCATGAATTTACCTTAGAGGTTTAGGGATAACCTTAATGTTGTCAGAAATTCCCTAAAAAGGACGATTAATCCCGGTTAAGGTGACTATGATGATTGTTGGTAATTAGGAAATTGATGTTTTGTTTTGAGTTATACAAACTCGATGTCGTTAGGTACCGAAATGCGCGTTTTGGCTGGCATTTTCCCGCGTTTGGCTGCTGTTTCTGAGCTGCTGCAGGTACAGGAAAACTCTGTACGCGCTCAGCAACACGGGCCGTGTTGCACAACACGGGCACCCGTGTTGCTCTTCTGTGTTGGTAAAAGTAATGTGTTTTCTGGACACATTACAACACGGGCCGTGTTGCACAACACGGGCACCCGTGTTGGTCCCCTGTAATGAGAAAAAAATGTGTTTTCTGTACGCGCTCAGCAACACGGGCCGTGTTGCACAACACGGGCACCCGTGTTGAGGCTACTGTGTTGATTTTCTGAACTTTGTTTTCAGTGCTTGATTTTGGATTTTATTGCCATGCTTTTGGATAATGTTATCAAGCATGAATTATGATATGACTTGATATGATTGATGTTTAAATAGTATGCTGAGTGATTACATGCTATCCATATCTTGTTATGATTGATGTTGTTGATGTTGCATGATATGTTGATTGATGTTCATAGTATGCTGAGTGTTACATACTTTACATATCATGTTGCATTTGTTAATTCCCATTGTGTGGAATTAACATAGTGGCCAATATACGTGTCCGCGATTTAATGGAACGTTGAGGTGGTAGCCGTGTCCGCGATATAATGGAACGGTGAGTTATCCGTGACCCGAGATTTAATGGGGCGGTAAAGTGGTACCACATGCATGGGTGTGTTGCATTACCTTGAATATAACATGAATGGATGATTTTTCCAATGTTGTATTTGATTGTTTGTAGGCACGTATGGTTGCTAAATTGTTGACGATATTTGATGTTAATTACAAATATGAAAAATAATATATATGGGTATATGAATTGTAAAGATTTTTGTAAACTATGAAATATGCTAATTGTTGGGTGATGCTTATGGTTTCCTGAATTGGTTGTTATGAACGTATAATCAAATGTATAATTGAGATGCTCACCCTTACTGTTGAATATTTCAGATTGAGGAGCTTCGTTCAGGTGCTTGGCGAAGGCTCGTCGTTTCTAGTTTATTTTCGTTTTAGTATTGTCCGGGTCATGCTCTGATAGTTGTAACTCCGGGAACGTTTGTTTGTCGAGCTGTTTTAATCAGACTCGTTTAATTCCTTATGTTTTGTTATAATATGACGTTGACATTTTCCAGGTGTTAATCCCTGATGATTTTGAAAAATTTATAACATTGATTTTATTAATTGAATTATTCCGCTGTGTAAACATGTATGAGTTACTACTACGTTATGCATGACAGGAATTTGTTTTATTAAAAGAGAATTGTAGCATCCTCGATTATACATGTACTCTGAAATTATGATTTTAATATTTGCGAAAATTTATTCGGGGTTTTAGAGGGTGTTACAGTGAGCGCGTGTGTAGACGTAGACGTAGGTATTAGCATGTGCGTAGATGAAGTAGATATTGGCATATGCATAGACTCTTATGTTGTATGCGCAGGCGTAGACGCAGACATGCGTATAGAGTTTGTATTATTGACGCAAGAGTAGACATGTGAGTGGACACGCGCAAATGTAGTCCTCGTGTTGCAAGTGTAGGCATAGGCGCTGTAGACTTTATGTACAGACGCGTAGATGTAGGAGTAGGCATAGCCATGTATATGGACGTAGTGTTAGAACATAGTTTGATTCTACAACCCTTGATTAGAGTTTTGATGATAACAAATACAAAGAATAATTAAATACAAAGAATATATATATAGAACAAATATGCTCCTTAAAAATATGTTCTATGTATGCATAAGTTCTGATGGGATCAATATCAGAAGATAAGCCAAAGTATTACACGCTGAAGCAAAACAGGCTTTACGCTGATGTTTGATGACCAGAATCTGCGCCTAAACAAGTACACTCTGACTCTAAACAAAGACATATCAACCAAGTCATCAACACTCTGAAGCGTCATCAATAGTTAAAGCAAAGAAGACTCTGAAGCGTTACTGGTTATTCAAGACAGAATTAAATGCCAACGGCTTTCTTCAGACAAGATCTTCTTCAAAAGGAAAGTGTGTTATTAACATTAAACTTGCTTATTGGACAACGTCTTTGCCTTGCCTATATAAACAAGTATGCTTGTGAAAGAAGCACGTACGTACGCACACATCAATTTACAGAGAATTCCAAACCACGCATATTCAAGCTCTAGCAAATTTATTTTATTCTAAGCTTAACCTATGTAATTATCACAGTTGTGATATACTGTTTTGTTAGAAAACAACAACACATTCTTGTTCAATTATTTGTAAAACATTTCCTTGAGATTAACCGGTTTGTGGTTGTACTCAAGAAGACTTTAACAGTTGTTAAAGTAGCTGTTTTAATCCTTTGAGATTAGTGGATTAAGACCTCGTTGGAGAGAGGCGAAATCACCTTGAAGGGTGGACTGGAGTAGTTTGAGATCAAACGAACCAGGATAAAAATACTGTGTCATTAAGCTATTTTGATCTAAGTTTTTTTTCTTCATTCACCCCCCCCCCCCTTCTTGTGGTTTTCACATCTTCAATTGGCATCAGAGCGCCTAGTTCTGAGCTTAAACACTTAACCGTGTTAGTACAAGATCCAGCGTCAGAAGAACACAATGGCAGAACCAAGTCAAAACATCAGCAATGACAACAATGAAGAAAGGGACAAATTCAGTGGCAAACCTCCAGTCTTTGATGGAGAGAACTTTGACTACTGGAAAGACAATTGAGAGTTTCTTTCTGGCCCATGATGCTGATCTGTGGGACATGGTGACTGATGGATACATGCACCCAGTGGATGGACGTGGTCAGAAGATTGATAGGAAAATGATATATGATCAACAAAAGCGTGAGTTCAGAAATCATCACAAGGCCAGGACAATTCTTCTCAGCGCCATCTCATATTCAGAATATGAGAAAATATCAAACAGAGAAACTGCCAAGAATATGTTTGATTCTCTGAGAATGACGCATGAAGGCAACATTCAAGTCAAAGAAACCAAAGCCCTTGCGCTCATTCAGAAGTATGAGGCATTCAAGATGGAAGATAGTGAATCAATAGAAACTATGTTTTCAAGATTCTAAATTCTTGTTGCTGGTCTAAAAGTTCTTGACAAAGGGTATTCCACTGCTTATCACGTTAAGAATATCATCAGAAGCTTGCCAAAACAGTGGAGGCCAATGGTCACAGCGCTTAAGCTAGCCAAGGATCTCAACAAAATCTCTCTGGAGGAACTTGTCAGCTCCCTCAGAAGTCACGAGATAGAGATAGAAGTAGATGAACCTCAAAAGCAAGGTAAGCCATTAGCTTTAAAATCTAACAGAAAGTCTGACTCCAAAGTTTTGCAGGATGTAGAAGAAACCTCTGATGGATCCTCATTAGAAGAAGATGAACTGTCTCTCCTCTCCAGAAGGGTGAACCAACTGTGGAAGCAGAAGCAAAGGAATTTCAGGAATCCCAGAAGATCAGAAAATCAAAATGAATCTTCCTCCAGATACAGAAGGTCAAAATCCTCCTCTGGACACAGAAGATCTGAAGGTTCTTCAGGATACAGAAAGCCAAACAACAAACACATAATATGCTATGAATGTAACGAGCAAGGGCACTACAAAAGTGATTGCCCAAAGCTTCAGAAGGATAAGCCTAAAAAGAAGTTTGGCAAGGAAAAGAAGAAAAGTCTCATGGCTACATAGGATGATTCTGACACATCTGAAGCTGACTCAGAATCAGATGATGAAAGAGCAAACATAGCCCTCATGGCAAACATATCTGAAGACAGTGAAGCTTCTGGTTCAGACTCTAAATCAGATACAGAAGAGGTATTCCCTGACTTTACTATAAAATTTACTAAGGCTGAACTAGCTGAAAGCCTTAATGAAATTCTGGAAAGGTATCAGCAGATCAGAGTGAAATTCAGAAACCTGAAAAGGAATCTTGCTTCTGACTCTGATAAGACTGAGAGTCTCAGATTGGAGAATTCTGAGTTAAAAGAAAAAATTTCAAAATTAGAAAACCAGTTGCAAAACTCTCAGAAGGAAACAATCCCTGAAACTCCCAGCAATGCTGATGAGATCATCAAAGAGTATGATCACAACTTTCAGAAGTTTCTTGCTAAAAACATAGACAGAAGCAAGATGGCTTCAATGATCTATGGAGTTAGCAGAAATGGCAGAAAAGGGATAGGATATCAAGGTAAGGTTCCTACACCAAAAAATGCCATGGACTTAGTTATAAAACGCACTCCACTTGATTCACACTTTATATATAGGCACACACATGACATAAAATATACAAGTAGTGATTACTCTGTCAAACCAAAATTCAACTAGAGTTTTGGTAAAACTAACAAATCAGGACCCAAGAAAATGTGGGTACCTAAGAATAGAATAATACATGTGGCGGATATCTTTAGCAGTAAAGCAAAGACACCAATCATGGTACCTGGGCTCTGGCTGCTCACAACACATGACGGGAAGAAGGCATATGTTACAAAGCCTGGAACTTAAGCCTGGAAGCCACGTAGGCTTTGGAGGCAATTAGAGAGGATAGATCATTGGCTCTGGAACAGTAGGTAATGGAAATTTTCCCTCTATAAGTAATGTTTTATTAGTTGACGGATTAATGCATAACCTGTTATAAATAAGTTAATTAAGTGATAACGGTTATGATATAATCTTCAATCAAAATTCATGCAAAGCTGTTAGTCAGAAAGATGGGACTATCCTATTTAATGGAAAGAGGAAAAACAACATTTATAAAATCAAACTTTCTGAACTGAAAAGTCAGAATGTAAAATGTCTTATGTCTATTAACAACAAGCAATGGATCTGGCACAGAAGATTGGGACATGTTAGTATGAGAAGAATATCTCAGATTAACAAACTCAATCTGGTCAGAGGACTTCCTAACTTGAAGTTCAATTCAGATGCTCTGTGTGAAGCATGTCAAAAAGGCAATTTTGCAAAACGTGCTTTCAAATCCAAAAATGTTGTTTCCACCTCTAAGCCATTAGAACTTCTGCACATTGACTTATTTGGACCAGTAAAAACTGCTTCAGTCAGTGGCAAGAAGTATGGGTTAGTAATCGTAGATGACTATAGTAGATGGGCATGGGTAAAGTTCTTAAGGCACAAGGACGAGTCACACTCTGTGTTTGTTACCTTCTGCAACCAAGTTCTGAATGAAAAGGATCTTAGAATCGTCAAAGTCAGAAGTGATCATGGTGGAGAATTTGAAAATAAAGATTTTGAATTGTTCTTTAATGAAAAAGGCATCCTGCATGATTTCTCTTGTCCTAGAACTCCCCAGCAAAATGGAGTTGTAGAACGAAAGAACAGAACATTGTAAGAAATGGCCAGAACCATGATCAACGAGACTAACGTTGCTAAGATCTTCTGGGCAGAGGCAATAAACACAGCATGTTACATTCAGAATAGAATCTCCATAAGAACTATTCTGGAAAAGACTCCATATGAATTGTGGAAGAACAGAAAGCCCAACATTTCTTATTTTCACCCATTTGGATGTACATGTTTTATTTTGAATACAAAAAATTATTTGAACAAGTTTGACTCTAAAGCACAAAAGTGTATTATGTTAGGATACTCTGAACGCTCAAGAGGGTACAAAGTATACAATATAGCAACACAGATTGTTGAAGAGTCAATCAGTGTTCGTTTTGATGATAAGCTTGACTCTCAAAAGTCAAAGTAGAATGAATTCCTTGCAGGTATGGAAGTTGAACTCACATGTACTGAAGACAACTCATCAGAGGCTCCTAATAGAGACACTCCCTCAACATCAGAAAGAGTCACAACAAGCAACCCAACACCTTCTGTTGATCAACTCCAGAAAAGACCATCCAGAAGCAGCATTGATCACCCAGAAGAAACAATTTTAGGAAGGAAGGAAGATCCAATCAGAACAAGATCTACCTTCAGAAACTCTGAAGAATCCCTCATGGGACTGGTTTCTCTGATTGAACCAACAACAATTGATGAAGCACTTCTGGACAATGACTGGATTTTGGAAATGCAAGAGGAGCTAAATCAATTCACAAGAAATGACGTATGGGATCTGGTTCCCAAACCAAAAGGATTCAACGTCATTGGTACAAAATGGGTGTTCAGAAACAAACTGAATGAACAAGGTGAAGTCATCAGAAACAAAGCACGACTGGTAGCACAAGGTTATAGTCAGCAAGAGGGGATAGACTATACAGAAACCTTTGCTCCAGTTGCCAGGTTAGAATCTATCAGACTTTTAATATCATTTGCTGTTAATAAAGGCATCACTCTGTATCAGATGGATGTCAAGAGTGCATTCTTAAATGGCTATATAGAAGAAGAGGTATATGTGCACCAACCCCCTGGTTTTGAAAGTTCCAAAAATCCATAATATGTTTTCAAACTAAAGAAGTCACTCTATGGTCTGAAACAAGCTCCCAGAGCTTGGTATGAAAGACTAAGTAACTTCCTGTTAGAAAAGGAATTCACCAGAGGAAAAGTGGACACAACCTTGTTCTGTAAGACAGTTAAGAATGAAATTCTAGTGTGTCAGATTTATGTTGATGACATCATATTTGAATCCACTAAACCCTCTTTGGGAAGAGAGTTTGCTAAATGTATGCAGACAGAATTTGAAATGAGCCTAATGGGGGAACTAAAATTCTTTATGGGCATTCAAATAAATCAAACTCCAGAAGGAACTTACATTCATCAGAGCAAATATGTCTGAGAACTTCTGAAGAAATTTGATCTCTCAGAATGTAAGCCATCAAGGATTCCAATGCATCCCACGTGCATTCTAGAAAAGGAAGAGGTAAGTAAAAAGGTAGAACATAAGGTTTACAGAGGTATGATTTGTTCTCTTATCTATCTGACGGCTTTAAGGCCTGACATTCTATTCAGTGTTTGCATTTGTGCTAGATTCCAATCAGATCCTAGAGAATCTCACTTAACAGCAATTAAGCGAATTTTCAAGTATCTGAAAGGTACTGCTAATCTGGGTTTGTTTTATAGAAAATCAAATAATTACAACTTAATAGGATACTGTGATGCTGATTTTGCTGGAGACAGAGTAGAACGCAAAAGCACTTATGGAAGCTTCCAGTTTCTGGGAGAAAATCTGATCTCATGGTCCAGTAAAAGACAATCCACAATAGCTCTATCAACAACAGAAGTTGAATACATAGCAACAGCTGGATGCAGCTCGCAAATGCTCTGGATGAAAAGTCAACTTGAGGACTTCAATATATTTGAGAGTAACATCCCTATCCTCTGTGACAATACTTCTGCTATTTGTCTTAGCAAAAATCCTATTTTGCATTCTAGGGCTAAGCATATAGAAATAAAACATCATTTTATTAGGGACTATATTCAGAAAGGGATTCTCAATTTAAAATTCATTGACACAGACCATCAATGGGCTGATGTCTTTACAAAACCTCTTTCTGAAGATAGGTTTAACTTCATTCTGAAACATCTCAGCATGAAGTTATGCCCAGAATAAACTGTTTTATTTACATATCTTAACCTTCATAATTTTGGTTATTTTCTGTGAACTGCTGATCAACCTGCCTTCAGATTTTTAGAAGTACAGATTGTATCAGAATCTATCCATAAAGATCTGAGCATTTCATTTCAAGGATAGAAGTGTGCTGTTCACGTAAGCAAAGAGTTGTCATCCATTCATCAGCTACCTTCTAAGGTGAACACGCGTTCACTTTTCTGAAAGGTCAAAAGCGTTGATTAGGTGCATTGAGACACATGTCATGGGTAACCGTTCCAAATATCTTTCTGAATCCCCTAAAATCAGCTGTCATTAATGCTTATAATCATTACTAATTATTTCTCTCTCTTGCAGTTTATGTTTTCAAAAATTATATTTAAACGAAAGTTTCATTCTTTACACTCTTTCACTTTTACTTCATTCCAATTGTTTTCTGCTTGTACTTTCAAAACCCCTTCATTTTCTTCTCAAATTTCTTGTGTGAACATGGCTTCCTCAAGCGTCCCAAATACCAGTACTCAGAGAAAAAAATCTATGGAACAATATGAAGAACCGTTCAGAACTCTTCTCACGCCCATTGACAACCTAGAAGTGCTCTCAGAACTGATTGTAGATTTTGAAAGTCTTCAAGAAAATGGATTCAATCTTTCTGAAGAAGTAAAGGCTCAAGGATGGAACAGGTATTTTGACCGTCTTCTAGGTCCAACGTTTCCAATTCTTGTGAAGGAATTCTGGATTCATGCTTCATCCTCCAACCATTAAGTCACATGTATGTAATGGGGAAGAAGATAGTAATTACTAAAGACCTAATTGCAAGACTGATAGTTTACAGTGGTGGTGGCGTAAGGTGTATAGACATGGCTGAAAGATGTGCTGATGTTGCTTCAATTGCAAGAGAAATTTTCACTCTGGGTCTTCCCTCCAGCAAGATAAGGGATCTGAAGGATCATCACAGAATATGGGCTAAGATAATTCTGGGATGCATAAACCACAGGAAGCCAACCAGCTCCCCTGACTACTTAAACATTGATCAGCAGTTTCTGATCTACTTTATCTCCCAGAAGACTAAGGTGAATCTGGCTCACTTGCTATTCAATCATCTGAGGACCAATGTTAAGGAGACTAGAGAAGATGAGCGCACCAAAAGGGTCTGGATACGCCTTGGAAGGCTCATATCAGATATTCTGACAGAGAATAGGCTGATAGAGCATCTAACAGAAGCACAAGAAATCAACTCTCTAGAGGCAACTGCTGGGAAGCCTTTGAATGCAAAGAATCTGAAAAAGATGAAGATTATTGAGAACATCAAGAAGGAACCCAACGTTACTTCTTTTGCAACCATCACCTCCAGAAGAATCCCTCTGGATGATTTCCCTATGTTCTCAGAAATTGATTCCAAGCTTGAGATTATTGTAAGATATTTGGATACATGCAAGGCAGATGGCACTGCACCAGGGTTAAATATTCAGGACTTGCAACAGGCAGCTCCAAAAGTTGTGTTGAAGAAGAACAAGAAAAGGAAGGCAGCAACAGAAGGATCATCCCAGCGGACTCCTAAAGCTGCTAAAAAGAAAGGTAATCCTTCTACTGTTAATGTTTTAGAATCAATATCTTTATCAACATCTGGACCCTTACCTACCCATTCAGAAATTCCTACCCCGCAAACGTTTCATGATTTTGACATAGGTTTTGACCCCTCAGAAACTCTAAGTCTTAGAGAAACTCACTCCCTACCTATCAATCCAGATACTGAATCAACTCAACCAGAACTTGCAAAAGTTCTGTCAGATATTGAAACTTTTGACCAAAATATTTCTGCTCCCACACCAAAAAATCCAAACTCCGAAACCACCACAGAAGCACCACAACCAGATATTCCCCTCTCTCCTCAACCAGAAATACCACTACCTCCCTCTCCTCAACCAGATACTCATCCACCATCTTCACAACCTGAACAACCACAACCAGAAGTTCAAACTTCTGAGAACCATCCAGATGAAACCTGTGAACCAGAACCTCATAACGTTCAATCCAACCAATCTGAAGAACCCACTTCAGATTCAGATACAATTCCCATTCCAGGAATCACTGAACCTATGGCCATTTGCATGCCCCTAACCATTCTGGACATTCCCCAAATTCCCTCTTCACTAGAATCAACTCCACCAAATTCCCCAACTAGTCCAATAATTGTACCAGACTCTCTCACTCCCTCACCAAAGAGAAATCCAGATGACAACACTAAACTTGTCATTGATCTAACTGTTTTTGAATGCCTTGCTGCCATAACTCACAAAACTGCCATTCCAAAACCAAAACCATCTGAACCCACACCAGATGTTGGTACTAGTTTATTGATGTTTGAAACAGAAATGCAGAAATGGATAACCTCCCTGAAGCAAGCTAGTCTTGAGATGATTAATCCAGCTGCTTCAGATTATCTTTCGATAAGTTTCAGAAAATGGCTATGCTCTGAAACTCATAAGCTCCAAGAACAGAGCTATGATCAAGTTCAACAGAATTTCAGTAATCTGCTAAAGGTAATTGAAGACCAAGTTCTGAGCCAACTGCTCAAGGAAGAGATTCTCCCTCTGGACAATGCTCCATGGTCAGAACATCGTCCATCAGACAAAGTTCAACCAGAGTCAGAAGGTCTCATTCTGACTGCTACTCCAGATAAGGTGATTCCTGCAGAGGAATTAGTTCAAAAAGATCATGTTGCAGAATGCTCTGAGAAGCATCCAGTTACTGAAGATTCTCCAGCTTCCTCCTATGAAAGGAAAACTCTGGAAGAACTGAAGAGAGCGAATATTATTATTCAGGAAAGGATGGATAAACAGGATGATACAATTCGGGAAATCAAGAGCATGTTAAGAAAACAAGAGGAAACCAACACCCAGATCAAGGGCTTGTTGGAAGCTTTGTTCACACGCCTTCCTCCTCCCTCTTAGATTTCTCTTTTAAAATCTGTTTATCTGTAATATTTATTCTACATTGCTGTTGTTCTGAACTTCTTATCATTGCTTCCTAGTTTTAATATAAATCCTTTTTAGCTCTAATTATATGTTCTTTTTTATAACTGACAAAAAGGGGGAGAAAGAATAAGATATTTTCAATAACGGATTACTGAGACATAAGTCTCAAACATTCTGATCTACTTAATTCCTTTCTTCTGAAAAGCTTGAATAGGTACAAAACTCCGATGAAAGACGTAGTCAAATTCTGATGCTCAAGGACTCAAAGAATTTAAGGGAAGTAATCAACTCAGGGGGAGTTTTTCTTCTTAATTCTATACTTTTTATTCTTTATTTTTTTGAAAAATCTGGTTTTTGTCATCATCAAAAAGGGGGAGATTGTTAGAACATAGTTTGATTCTACAACCCTTGATTAGAGTTTTGATGATAACAAATACAAAGAATAATTAAATACAAAGAATATATATATATATAGAACAAATATGCTCCTTAAAAATATGTTCTATGTATGCAGAAGTTCTAATGGGATCAGTATCAGAAGATAAGCCAAAGTATTACACGCTGAAGCAAAACAGGCTTTACGCTGAAGTTTGATGACCAGAATTTGCGCCTAAATAAGTACACTCTGACTCTGAACAAAGACATATCAAGCAAGTCATCAACACTCTGAAGCGTCATCAGCAGTTAAAGCAAAGAAGACTCTGAAGCGTTACTGGTTATTCAAGACAGAATTAAATGCCAACGGCTTTCTTCAGACACGATCTTCTTCAAAAGGAAAGTGTTTTATTAACATTAAACTTTCTTTATGGACAACGTCTTTGCCTTGCCTATATAAACAAGTCTGCTTGTGAAAGAAGCACGTACGTACGCACACATCAATTTGCAGAGAATTCCAAACCACGTATATTCAAACTCTAGCAAATTTATTCTATTCTAAGCTTAACCTGTGTAATTATCACAGTTGTGATATACTGTTTTGTTAGAAAACAACAACACATTCTTGTTCAATTATTTGTAAAATATTTCCTTGAGATTAACCGGTTTGTGGTTGTACTCAAGAAGACTTTAACAATTGTTAAAGTAGCTGTTGTAATCCTTTGAGATTAGTGGATTAAGAACTCGTTGGAGAGAGGCGAAATCACCTTGAAGGGTGGACTGAAGTAGTTTGAGATCATACGAACCAGGATAAAAATACTATGTCATTAAGCTGTTTTGATCTAAGTTTATTTTTTCATTCAACCCCCCCCCCCCTTTCTTGTGTTTTTCACATCTTCACGTAGACGTGGATTTTCTTTCAATATTTTTCTAACCAAAATGTTTTTCGATGTTTTGTCAAATTCTTTTATTTTGTTAATTCCCCCAAAATGATTTCAAGACAATATTCACGAGTAATAAACGTAGTATTTTGTAAACAAATCTGAGAAAATAAAAAACATGATTTGAACGATGTAAAGAAAACAAATGTTTTATTGATATGTGTTGTACCCCAATTTTTGCCCCTAAGATTCTTGCATCATACCATATTGTTTCAATCAAAACAAGATCACATTAGGGTTTTTGGTTCTTCTCCCTATCTTTATCCTTGCTCTTTTGAGGAGTTACCAAGCACCTTAACTTGTTTTCTTTTGTGATCATGGATATTTTTCTTTGATTTTCTCTCTTATTAATAAAATGCAATATTGGTTTGTCTTACTTGTTAATAATGTAGGTAAAGGCAATGAGGTTTAGCAAGTTGCTCCATGAGTTCATGAGTTTATTTCCATGCCCTAGTCAACATAGATTGAGGAATTAAAACCTCACTATTGGAGTGGTTTTGGAAGAATTGGCATGGCAAAGTTGCTTTGGCTCATCATATTTCAAAGTTATCAAAATTGATTCAAAAGTACAAGGGGTTGAGGGAAGAAGTTGTCATGATTGAACAAGGTCTTGTTCCTATTGGTCACAACGGCATATTTATCTCTAATTTCAAGATATGGAAGTGGTTTTGGTGGATATGAGCCCTCATCATCATCCTCAACAACTTTTATTCACAAAGGAAGATTATTGGCACAAGAAGTTTGTTCAAACTTGTCAAAGTTCCTCAAAGCATTCTCTTGATCTAGAGGCTAGGGTTTTGGACTTCAAAGGAGCATATCTTGCTCATATTTTGGTATTTTTGAGTGATTCCAAAAACATCCTTATCTTCAAAGAGTTACCAACAAATCACTTCAAAATTTCTAAGGAGTTTTCATGTGGAAGGAAATTGGTGGAGAAGAAAGATTACAAGTCATCCATATGAATCCCTAATTTTCCATACGTGACTTCAAATGGTCATAACTTGGTCAATTTTTAACTTGGTCATAACTTGGTCAATTTTCCATATGAGAATTTTGTGATTTCCTTGAAGGACGTGCAGTAAGTTGTGCGCAATGGTCGTAATGTAATTTTGGGACGACTTGTGGATCCACCCGTGAACAAAAACAGAGCTGGTTTGGGTTTCTCTTCGAGGAATGTCAAAGGAGAAAATTTGAAGTCAAAGTCTTCTGTGAGCAATTATCATGATGTTTCCCGCAGCGGAGGCTACCTCCATCCAATTGGTTCTAGAATTAATGCTGTTGAAGAGGATGAAGCAGAGCAGGAAGTACCGAATTATGTGACGCATGGAGTCTGAGTTCAGAACTGGGTCACCATTGATGTTCCTTCTTGCATACATGTTTCAAAGTAATTTGTTTTGTTAATCTGTTCCTTTCTTTGAAAATCTTTCACTCTTCCCAAGGTGGAAGTATTAATGTTGTAGGGCTTATCTGTCTGCTATAACTTTTAAGATCATTAATAAAAGTTGTCTTTGCTTCCAAAAATATGTCTTTTATTTTCTTCTTTTTTCCTTGGGAAATGGTAAAAAAACCTTTCAAAATAAACAATAACTGAAAATTAATCTGCATGATCACTTGTTATATGTGTCAGTTTCTAAAAAGCAATCATAAATCATATGTGCAGATTAATTAAAAAACCCGTTGAATACAATGACCCTGCACCCTCTCCCAACATTGATTGTCCTGTGTTTGGGGCTGAAGAAGAAGATTATGATGAGATTCCAGAAGAGGTCTCACGGTTGCTCGAGCACGAGGAAAATACCATTCAACCATATAAGGAGCCTTTGGAAGTGATTAATTTAGGTTCAGAAGAAGATCGAAAGGAAGTCAAGATTGAAGCATCATTACATCCTGATGTAAAGAGCGGGTTGATTGAGTTGTTGAAAGAGTACGTGGATATTTTTGCTTGGTCTTATCAAGATATGTCTGGTCTAGATACAAACATTGTCGAGCATCATTTGCCATTGTCGAGCATCATTTTTCACAATTTAATTGTGTTTTGGTATTTTTTATGAATTTTACACTTATTTGATTTGTTTAAAATGTTTAAAAATACTTTTATACATTTTTAAATTCTGAAAAAATTATGGAATGATCCAATGATATTGTGACAAATATTGGTGACCTTATTTTATTTTTGTTTCTTACTTTACTATTTTCTTACTGTTTTTGTTTATCTTACCCATTTATTTTAATTTTTAAAAATAGTTTCTGACTTTTAAAAATTACCAAAAATTCTATAAAATTATTTGGCCTCTTTTCTGATTTTTCTATGGTCTTATTTTTCATTTCTTGATTAATTTGAATATAATTGATATTTTCATCATTATTTTCTATTTTTTTAAAAACATTTTTAAACCTTTTAATCTATATATTAATTATATTATTGTTTTGTGATTATTTTCTGGCTGTCTTGGGTTGATTTTTTGATCATGGCTTTATTAACATCATTGGATCCATGGTGTTGAGTTTAACTCCACAAAAAATGGATGAATGATTTTAATAATAGTTTGATTAAATTTTTAATTCAAAAGTGGTTTATTTATCTTTTGCCCTAATCCTCTTCATCTCATCCCCTTCTCATTGCACTAAATGTTGTTGGAGCATGATCTCTATATCATGTCTTAAAACAAATGGTGCATAGATTGCTATTGACCGGCCTCAAAATAGGTGCGACTTCTATGTAAGTCCACTTACGATTGCTTAACATAGCGCTAAATTTTGTCCCGATTCGAATAAATGATCATTCGTGGCCCAAACTTATGATTGCAAGCCCAAGTATGTTAATTTTATCTCTTTGATCCAATAACCTTGAGATTCATTGTGTGGAGGCTTTGGTTCTGCTAATCCTCTAATGGATCTACAACACCTTTGGTCAATGCGGATCACTTAAACATCGTCGATCATTAAATGGTACTTATGAGAATTCCAAATGGATGATATACTTGACAAAAAGAAAATGTAACTTGTTGTATGGAGGCTTTGGTTCTACCAATCCTTTAATGAGTTCCAAATGCAAGTTTCAAGATGGTCATCCAACTAACCACTAATTATTGACTCGCTTTATCTTATGCTTTTATTCTTTTTATGCTTTATGTACTACTTATTTTTTAGCATTTTTCATTTCATGCCATTTTCATCTTTGCTCATTTGAGCCTTTATCTTCTTGCCATTTTTATTTTGCTCACTTGAGCTTTTCTTTTTCTTTTCCTAAGATACTTAATAATCAACATAAACCCTAAAAAACTCTTAATGGTACTTGGACTATTTGGTTACTATCCTTGGCATTATGGAGCATGGGACTTTTTCTTGGACTTAGGATTAGAAACCTTGGCCTATCTTGGAGACCGTGTGATCCTATCTGATTATTTTGTATGGAGCTCTTGAGGTTTACCTCAAGACATTGGGTTGCTTGTTGGTTTTTTGTGTGCAGGTTTTTGTGATTACATCCTTTGTTTGTAATATGGAATTAACCCGTATACAACCGTTACTCTGCCCAATTTTTGTGAAGACTAAATACACTTGATGTTTGGTTCTCTCAAGAGGTCTAGTATCTTTGCTTGCTTGGTTTCAATCCAAAGAATGGGAATTCTATCTTGGATCATAATGTCAAGTTCTGGCTTCTTGTTGGTTAGATGGTTCTTATCCTTAACTTTTACCTTATGCTTTAGGATAGCCTCTTCTTCTCCTCCCATCTTCTTTAATTTCAAAAATCTTCTCCCTCCTTTTGAAAACCATTCTTATTTCTAAACTTGGAATACTTTCATAATAAACTTGGACCTAGGTCCATGCATTTTCAAAATCTTTTCATAAATAAACTTCAATCAATTTAATAATACCTTGACATTTTTTTGTGAGAAGACTAAAAGTCAATCAATCTCATTTCAAACCATTTTGCCACTTTGGATTTTATCTTTAAACTTTTCTCAAAAGGTTAGACTCTTGTCAATCCTTGTAGTGATGCAAACAACTATACTTCTAAAATATGTAGTGAAGAGAGATATTTTCCACTTGGGTGTTGAGTGAGGCATTGTTGATTTTAAAATCCAAGCCATATCCTCCACTTTGAGATTATGCAAATTCTCCTTTCTCATGATTGTGGGTAGTAAGTATGTTTTCCACACGGACAATGACAATGATGTCTTATCTCTTAATCAACCAACACACTTGTGTTTCAAATTTTTAAAAGAGGAACTACATGTACCCTGATCCCCTATTGCACGAAAGGTGGTACGTAGGCACTAAAGGTTCACAACCGCGGCGGGTGCAAAAATCATAAAAAATATTTCTCTTCTCACCTCCACCATCCATTTTATATATAACACATTTTTTATAGCCAAAATATGCAGATTTTTCAAAGAGGTTTCTGCAGAGTACCGTAGATGTTTAGGGTGCTAACACCTTCCCTTTTCATAACCAAACCCCTTACCTTGAATCTTTCCCCCTTTTTTTGGGTTATTCGCTCTTTTCCCATTCCTTTGGAAACAATAAAGCGTGGTGGCGATTTTTATTTTGATTTTTATAAAGTCTAGTCAATCCAACGGCTTAGTCTTGAACATTTATACCGCTACAAAATGCTTCTGAGTAGGCGGGAATACAAGATGCAATTCCTAGAAAGAGGTAATTACAGAAAGTTTTAAAATAGTAAATGGCAATGAAAAATGTTAATCGCTAATGCTGTTCCCCCATATCCTTTGATAATCTTATCTCCTTTGCTTCTGAGTTGTATGATTCCACTCTATCCTTCCCTTCGTGGTTCATCGTCGTAGCTCTTAGATCGCAGTATTTTTTGTTCTTTATTTCTTTTTGAATGATCCCTAACTTTTGTCTGGGTTGCCCTTTCGGGTTTTCAATCCACCAGGATAGTTTTTTTGTTATAGGCCCCTAATTTTTGTCTGGATCGCCCTTTAGGGTTTTCTATCCACCAGGACGCTCCATTTTGCCTAAGTCGCCCTTTTGGGGTTCGAGTTTAGCGAGATTTTTATACATAGTATTTTTTTACTGCGTCTGAATTTTCCAGATGCGGTAGTTCTTCCCCATCCATCGTTCTGAGGATGAGACCACCTCCAGAGAATGTTGTTTTGACTATATATGGACCTTCGTAGTTGGGTGTACATTTACCACGTGAATCGAGGTGAGGTAGTAGAATCTTCTTGAGCACTAGATCCCCTTCCTTGAATATTCGAGGGCGGACTTTCTTGTTGAAGGCTCTCTTCATTCTCTTTTGATGTAGCTGACTGTGACACAAAGTTGTCAATCATTTTTCTTCAATTAGGTTGAGCTGGTCAAGTCGTGTCTGCACCCACTCCGCTTCTTCCAGCTTTGTTTCCCTTAGGACCCAAAGTGATGGTATCTTAACTTCCACTGAGAGTACCGCTTCCATGCCATATACTAGTGAGAAATGGGTCACGCCTATCGATGTGCGTACAGAGGTGCGATAGCCATGCGGGGCGAAGGGAAGCATTTCATGCCAATCTTTGTATGTCTTCACCATCTTCTGGACGATCTTCTTGATATTTTTGTTGGCTGCTTCGATGGCCCCATTCATATTTGGTCTGTACAATGAGGAATTATGATGCTCGATTTTGAAGTCGTCCCACAGTTCCTTCATCATCTTATTTTTTAAATTAGACCTGTTATCTGTAATTCTCTGGCTTGGGACACTGTACATGCATATGATGTTCTGTTTGATGAATCGTGTAACCAATTGACTTGTTACGTTGGCGTAGGACGATTCTTCTACCCATTTGGTAAAGTAGTCGATGGCTACCAATATAAAGCGGTGTATGTTGGATGCTTTCGGCTCAATCATGCTAATCATATCAATTACCAACATTGAGAATGGCCAAGGGGAGCTCATGATGTTCAGAGGAGTCGGTGGTACATTTATCTTGTCAGCATAGATCTGGCATTTATGACACGTCTTCGTGTAGTGATAACAATCATCTTCCATTATTAACCAGTAATACCCTGCTTGCAGAATCTTTCTAGCCATGGCGTGCCTATTTGTATGAGTTCCGAAAGTACCCTCGTGGATTTCTCTCATGAGCGTATCTTCTTATTGCTTTTCCACACACCTGAGCAGTACCATGTCATAGTTTCTTTTGTAGACCACTCCATTACTCAAAAATAATTTTGAAGCTAACCTTCGCAAGGTTCACTTGTCAATGATATAGGCATTTTCTGGATATTCCTACCTTTCCAGGTACTTCTTGATGTCGTAAAACTAAGGCTTGTTGTCAGGTCCTTCCTCAATAGCAAGGCAGTGTACAGGCTCTTCGAAATGTCTAATCGTAATATGTGGTTCATGATTCGTCCAAGTCACTTTGAACATAGCTGACAGAGTCGCCAGAGTGTCCGCCATTTGATTTTCTTCTCGTGGGATATGATTTAAAGTGATCTCTGTAAATTCCGCAGCTAGCTTTAAAACATGATCCTGATATGGAATTAGTTTAGGGTGTTTAGTATCCCATTCACCATTAACCTGGTATATGACTAATGCAGAATCCCCAAATACTTCGAGGTGCTTTATTCTCAAACCGATGCCAGCTTCCAGTCTTAGTATACAGGCTTCGTATTCAGCGATGTTGTTGGTGCAGTCAAAACACAACCTTGCAGTGTAGGGTTTGTGATAATTCTTTGGAGATGTCAATACTTCCCTTACACCGTGACCTAGTGCATTTTAAGCCCCATCGAACATGAGTGTCCAACGTGCCCCTAGCTCGGGCCCTTCATCCGGTCCGAGTATTTCATAGTCAGCTATGAACATAACATCCTCTTCGAGAAAGTCGAACTTCATGGGCTGATATTCTGATAGTGGTTGGTGAGCCAGATGATCAGCTAGTATACTACCTTTGATGGCCTTTCGTGTGACATATTAGATGTCATATTCTGATAGTAGCATCTACCATCGTGTGTTTCTTCCTATAAG
Organism: Vicia faba; assembly: GCA_948472305.1. Lineage (NCBI taxonomy): Eukaryota > Viridiplantae > Streptophyta > Magnoliopsida > Fabales > Fabaceae > Vicia > Vicia faba. Next base: position 908,358,339 of record OX451739.1, on the reverse strand, counting down.
AGCTTGCTTTTCAAACACGTACTTTAGAGGATCCATTCTTGCTATCAACCATGTAGTGTGGGTCAACATATATTTCCTCAACCTCTTGGTAGCCCAAGCCAACGCGCAACAAGTTTTCTCGAGGAGTGAGTACCTGGTTTCGCAGTCAGTGAATTTCTTGCTGAGGTAATAGGTCACGTGCTCCTTTCTACCCGTTTCATCCTGCTGTCCTAAAACACAACCCATTGACCCTTTGAGCACTATCAAATACATGATAAGTGGTCTTTCGAGGACTGGCGGCATTAAGACCAGTGGCTCTTGTAGATACTATTTTATTGTCTCGAAGGCAGTTTGACAATCATCATTCCATACTACCGTCTGATCTTTTCATAGTAACTTGAATATTGGCTCATACATAGCTGTTAGGTGTGATATGAACCTTGAGATGTAATTCAATCGTCCTAAGAAACCACGTACTTCTTTTTCTATCCTTGGTGCGGGCATCTCTTGTATAGCTTTTACTTTGTTGGGTTCTACCTCGATACCCTGTTGGCTTACAATGAAACCCAACAATTTTCTTGATCTGACGCCAAATGTGCATTTATTCGGATTCAGTCTTAGTCTAAACTTACACAGACGCTCGAATAACTTTTGCAGATGTATGATATGTTCCTCCTCCGTGTGGGATTTGGAAATCATATCATCTACGTATACTTCAACCTCTTTGTGGATCATATCATGGAATAACGTGACCATTTCCCTTTGATAGGTTGCCCTTACGTTCTTGAGACCGAATGGCATTACTTTATAGCAGAAAGTTCCCTAAGGTGTCATGAAGGTAGTTTTTTCCATGTCTTCGGGCGCCATTTTGATCTGATTATAGCCCGAAAAATCGTCCATAAATGAGAATACTGAGGCTTGAGTTGTGTTATCCACTAGGACATCTATGTGCGGTAACGGGAAATCATCCTTGGGGCTTGCTCTATTTTAGTCTCGATAATCCACACACATGCGTACTTTTCCATCCTTCTTGGGTACTCGTACAATGTTAGCTATCCAGGGTGGATAATCTACCACTGCTAGGAACCCTGCGTCAAACTATTTGTAAACCTCTTCTCAGATTTTGCTGGACATGTCTGGGCGAGTTCTTCTGAGTTTTTGTCTGACCGGAGAACACCCCTCTTTGAGAGATAGTCTGTGCACCATGATATCTGTATCCAACCCTGGCATGTACCTGTAGGACCAAGCGAATATATCCACATACTCATGTAATAACTTGATTAGCCTATCTTTGACACTCTACTCCAGCATTGCCCCTAGCTTGATTTCTTTCGGATCTTCCTTTGTGCCCAGGTTAATGGTCTCGATAGCCTCTTGATATTGTTGTATGTTGTCAGCCTTTTGCTCTATTTCCCTTGCCATTTCCTTGGAAAGTTCAATATCTTTGTCATCTTCCTCTTCGACTTGTTCGATAGGAGCATCAAAATCGTATCGGGTCATAGCAGTAACGTTATCGGTAATTTTGGGCATGGATATGCACATTTATCATGTTTTGGTGCATATTTAGTGCCTCGGTTTTGAAAATACGTATGCAGAGAAAGTATTTCCATTTTTAAATTTAATAGATAAATGCAAAAGAAAGACAAGGATCTTAATTGAAAACAGAATATAACTTTTATTAATTATAAATATTGTCTGAAACAAGAACAGGGCAAACCCTTACAAGCAACCCCTATGCCTCGAGTTTGACATAAGTTCTTTCCAAACAAGAAAATTACTTAGGAAAGAAAAATATCTCAGGAATCTCCACAACAGTCCATCCTTTGAGTTCTTCTCCTGGGGCGCCCTCTTTGATGAAGTCAGTTACCCTTTTGGTATTGATTTTGCTTGCTATCATTGCCACATGTCTTCCATGATCTGTTCCTTTGCTGACAAAAGTCTCTTGGATTAGAGGGAAACATGCTTTTCCTTTTGGGGTAGCTTTCGACGATTCATAGCCCAAACCAAAGCGATTCTTCTTCTCAGGAATTTCTGGGAGCTTTCGCCAACATTTCGAGGCATCACATCCCATAGTCATTTGCAGATCTCTCCATGATGCTACTTTAGTCTTGTTACCCTTCTCGACTGGTAATGTCACCATTGAATCAATTTCCAAGGCTTGGAACGAGGTAGCTATACAGTCTTCGTCGGCACTGATATATCTATACATTCAATGGGGCTTACGAAGATGTCTTCCTCACCGTCGATTATGATTAACTTCTCTTCCACTAGGAACTTCAACTTTTGATGCAGGGTCTAGGTAACTGCCCCTGCCGCATGGATCCAAGGTCTCCCCAGCAAGCAAGTGTATATTGGTTCGATATCCATGACCTGGAAAGTGATATTGAAGATATGTGGCCCAATCTTAACTGGAAGGTCCACCTCTCCTAACACCGAGCTTCGAGAACCGTCAAATTCCTTTACTATCATAGAACTTCGTCTCATTACCACGTCGTCTATTGTTAACTTTATGAGACTTGACTTTGGCAACACATTAAGAGCGGAACCAATATCAGTAAGAACCCTGGACAAATGGGTAGTACCTATTTTCATGGTAATATGGAGTGCCTTGTTATGAGCTCGGCCCTGTGGTGGTAATTCACAATTGCTGAAACCCAGGTAGGATCTGGATGTTAGATTTGCTACGACATTGTCAAATTGATTTACCAAAATTTCTTTTGCGACATGAGCTGAACTTAATACCTTCATCAAAGAATCCCGGTGGGCTTCAGAGTTGATGAGTAGCGAGAGTATGGAGATTTTTGCTGGAGTTTAGTGAAGTTGATCCACCACTCCGTAATCACTCTTTTTGATTATTTTCAGAAACTCTTATGCCTCATGATCGGTAAAGTCTTTTCTCCGGGAATTTGTTTCTTGATTTGTATCAACCACTACTTTTCCTTTGTCCTTCGTTGGAATCACATCCGTCTTTTTTGATAGGTCGGCTCCAAAAATTCGACCACTTCGGGTCATACCTCCTGTTCCTGCTATGTTTGAAATTGCAGGTCCCTGACTTGGGGATGGCCCACTTTCTTACTTTACTCTGTTGATGTACATGGCTGAGTCATAACTCCATGGTACTGCCTTGTTATTTTCATAAGGTATAGGTGACGGTCCCTTAATTACCATCGTGGCTTTTGGAGTGGTGGGTATTAAGAGAGCATGCTTAGGTGCCCTTCTTGTAATCTCTGCTGATTCTCCCCATGGAATGACTAGAGTTTTCTTGGTAAGACTTATGCCTTGGCAGGGGATTACCAATGCCTTTTTTCCTCCAATTGTGGCTACATATTTTTCCTCAGGGTACAGTCCTAATTGGACTATCCCCTGATCCACTAGCTTTTTCATAGTTGTTTCAAAAGCTTCATTATGCTCTAATAAGAATCCACATTCGAACATATATTCTTTCAACAGGTTGATAGGGGTTTTTGCCTTTATGGTTTCCCCAAAGTCAGTGACCACCTCAATTGCATTTATTGTTGGCCCATCGTGCGGAGGCATAGGGTTTGATTTAATGTTAGGCTTCTCAAAGGTGATGTCTTGAGATTCTAAAAAATCCTGAACCTTATGCTTGAATGCCCAACATTGTTCTATGGCGTGCCCCAGAGAGTTAGCATGGTACTCACACCTGGCGTCGGCATTGTATCTTTGCGGGAGTGGCCCGGCTGGAGGAGCTAAAGGCATGATTTCCACCAAGGATGCCTTAACCAAGTGTTGTAATAACTGGCTTGGTGGCATGGGGAGTGGATCAAAATTTCTGGGTGGCCTTTTAAATTTGTCTTGCCTTTGTCCTTGTGGGATCACCAATGTTTGTGGTGCCCTTGGTTGTGAGGCCACAACATTGACTTCTCCCTCCTTTCTCCTTGGGAAGTTTGAAGCAGGTCTTTTTGAATTGTAGGGAGCATTTGATGATCCCCCAGATATCTTCCCACTCTTTAACCCAGTCTCGATTCTTTCTCCAATAGTCACTAGGTATGAGAATCCCGACGAGACACTTCCAACCATTTTCTCGTAATAAAGCCCTTGCAAGGTTCCCATGAACATGTCTACTAGTTCTTTTTCCAGCAATGGTGGTTGTACACGGGATGCCATCTCCCTCCATCTTTGAGCATATTATTTGAAGGATTCCTCCTACTTTTGGAACAGATATTGGAGTTACATACGGGTAGGCGCCATGTCCAGGTTATATTTGTAATGCTTCAAGAAAGCATTAGCAAGATCTTCCCAGGTTCGGATATGTGTTCATTCCAGTTGCATGTACCAATCTAAAGATGCCCCACTCAGACTGTCTTGGAAACAATGGATCATTAGCTTCTGATCATGAGCATGGGCATGCGTCTTCCTGTAATACATACTAAGACGATTCCTTGGACAAGTGAGCCATTTTTATTTTCCAAAGTCGGGTACTTTGAATTTTGGAGGTATTACCATATCAGGGACTAGACCCATTTCCAGAACGTCTACTTCGAAAGCGTCAAAACCCTCCACGACCTTTAACCTTTCCTCCAGGGCTTTATACTGATTCATTACTAGTGGGTTATCCGCAACATGAGTACTCGTCGTCTTTAAGGGTGCCTGGTGAGCATCCTCTGGGTCATGATCTCCGTATTGCAAGTCTAGATAGTTGTCTGCATTATTGGTTGGAATTTGTAGGGTATGTGATGCCCCTACTTTTGATGGTGGTGGGATGAACCCTTCAGTTTCAACCTCCTATTGGATCATGGAGGACTTTTAGGGTCCTACTTCCGGCTCTTTCCTTGGTTGTTGACCGCTCGATGCACCAATGGTTTGGGCTACCTCTTCAAAAGCTACCCTGGGAATTTGGTCCTGCCTGTCAATAATGTTCTTCAAAGCTAGAAGAACTTGACGCAAATCTCCTTTCATTGAGCTTACGTCACCCTTTACTTGGTCAAGATCCTCTTTGAACACATATTGTGTCTCCTCGATTTGTTCCATTACTTTTTGTTGATGGACCCTTGTTTTATATGGAGGCCAAGGAGGTGGAGGTCTTCTTTTACCAATGGCTTAACTAGAGAGATTTTTAAAGAAAATGAGTTTTGATATGACATGCATGTGTTTTTATAAATGCATGCGTGCGAACGGATGTGCATGAACATGAAATGATTTCTTGTTTTAAATACCTTATTCACTTGGGTACATGCTTGTATTTTACTTATTATTTTACTTGGTGACTAGCTTTAAAATGGACACGCCGTCGAGATAGGGAAACAAAATGCCTTTATTGAAAGTAACATAATCCAGATATTGAAAAATATTACAACTTGAAATGAAAACTTGTTTGCATAAACATAAATAAAGGGAACTAAATCTTCTAGGTGCGCCTGCGGATGTGTGTGTTGTACCCCAAAATTTTCCCTCCCATATTTCTCAAAACATTTCAAGAAAGATCCTCAAGTTTCTCAAGGAAATCCAAGGGTTGGCCAGACAAGCTCTCTCCTAAGGCAGTCTACCTCAAATTAGGGTTTCATGTTGCATCAAGATACTTGAGTCCAAGGGACCCAAAATGCTCAACATTGTCCTAATATGTTCTCAAGATCATCCATGTCAAGTTTCAAGCCCTACAACGGAAATTTGCTCAGTCAATTGCTCAAAGGCCTGAAAATCGATTGTGCTAGGGCAAAAGTCAATTGTGGCTCACATACAGTTAAACTTCAAGATTTTTGGTCAAAATTCTCATTTTGAAGTATATTTCATCATTTGATCAAGGGTTGATCATGATTCATCAAGTATTGCTCATAATTCATCAAGACTCAAAAGTTGCTAAATTAAGGTTTTGTAGGAAAAGTCAACTCAACTTTTACCAAGCATAACTTTCTCATACTTTATGAGAAATGACCCATCCAAAGCTTATTTTGAAGAGGATGCAATTTCCTACAATCCATCTTCAGTTCCCAAGTTCAAAATATGCATTCACAAGAAGTTATGAATTTGGACATTATAGGTCATTTTGAAAAGTAAACAAAAACACCTTTTTTGTCAAAGCTTCATACATGAGCATAGAATATCAAATTGAGATGATACCAAAAGGGATGATTAGAGGACATCTCAAGATTTCGAAAAAGTCCAAGAACACCTCCAAAGAGTAAAAATTGAGGAAGTTATGCATTGGGGAAGTTGACCTTTTTTGCAAAATTGCCAAAAGTCAACTATCCCTAAAACTTCAAATTTTGCCAAATGGGCCTAATCTTTTTCACTTGTTTTGAATTGGAAACATAGCCCACGAGCTCTAGCCTTTGCCACTTGTCCATATCTTATTTTTATTATTTATTTTGATTTTTATTTGAATTAATTCAATTTAAATCAAAACAACTCATATAAAATCAAAATTATTGAAAACCAAAGATTTTATGCTTGTTTCAGGCTTTATTATACAGCTAGCACACATTCAAACTCGTGCAAAGCATTAGAGTGGACAAAAAGATTGAAAAAAAGCAATTTTGGAAAGATTTTTAAGGAGGATCAAATCAAATAAAAAATCATTGAAGGAGAAAGATTTTGATTAGATTTGGAACCCTAATGTATTCCTTGGTACATATAGAACAAAGCCAGACTTAAAAAGAAGTTAGAAACAGGCGCATGAGCAAGAACAAAATCTGAAAAAATCAAGAAAAAAGTGTGCGATCGAATTGGCACTTAGAGGCATCCTCAAGACTCTTTGCCTATCCCAATCACTTCCTGGGACTCTCAGCAAGCCAAAGCAATCAAAACCAAGCATTTTTAAGCCCCAAATCGCACTGTAAGTCGTCCACGACATAACTCTCTTTTTGAAATCGAATAACATTGTTCTTGCACTTATAGCATAAAATAATTATACATTCTTGATCACAATCACATTTGCAAAGTTTCTGTATGGTTTAATTGCGTTTTTATGGCCTATACACGATTTCACCATAGCCAGGTTTCGAAGCTCCGAATTAGGGTTTTTATATGAAGGGAAAATTGGCCTTCATGAATGGTACCTTTAGGTTCAGAATGACCAGGCGAATCCAACCATGGCGTTGGGAGTCATTTATATGGCCCATGGAGGATTTTTGAACGAGCATTGCTTAAAGCTACGGACAAGCGTCCGTAGGTAAAAGTGTTCCACTTTTACCAACGGAACGAGGAAGATGATGACCTATGTGGCACCATTCCATTGGATCGTTCAAATTCCACGCGCAAAACTAATACAAAAGGACTTTTTAATATTTGTTTTTTGTTATGCATTATTATTACAACTAACGTGAATGGCCCAATGGTAGCCAGCTGGGTGTTAAGGCATTGAAAGGCTGGAGGTCAGGGGTTCGACCCCTGCCTCCAGCATTCGTTATTTTCATATTTTCTTGCAGGCGATTCAGTACATGCATGAAGCAAATGACTACCATACACCCTCACAATCAATAACGCCAGATGGCCAGACGGCCAAATCTGATGGCCACCACTGAAGGTGCATCATGAGCCAAAGTCAGCGTGCCACACTGGATCCCAAAAGTCAAACAGATTTCACTCAATTGGGCCCAGGAAATTGCTTTTCACAACCCATTTTTCAGGCCCATCTCTTACCCTTTTTTTTTCTTTTTTATATTTCATTTAATTAACTTATTTAATTACTAACCAAAAATTATTTTCTTTTTATTAAAAAATCACAAAAATATTATTTTTCACAAATTAGGTCTAGATCTTATTTTTTTTTTTAAAAATCAATTAATTAATTAGGTTTGTTAATTTAGGTAATTTTAATTTATTTTGCAAATAATTAAAATTAATTAGAATAAATAGGTTTTATTACTAACTTTATTTTATTTTATTTTTTTTCCTAAAATAACCAAAAACCAAAAATAGGTCATTTAATTATTTTTATTAATTAATTTAATCACTAATTAATTTAGTATTTAATTTAGAAAACTTAATTCTTTTCTTTAAAAATATCAAAAACAACAAAAACATTTTTCTTTTGATTAGGAGGGTCAAAACCCTAGTTTCTCGTCGACCTAATTTTCATTGCGCGCTTTATTATTATTTTTACCCAATTATTGTATCTGCTCACAGTTTGTAATAGTTTTAATTAGGGCTTTATTTTCATTTATCGCTTTAATTTCAAAGGGTTTGTTTTTGGCTATGTAAATACCCGAAGCCTTGTAATAGCGTAGTTTAATTTCCGCATTTTAAATTCCGCAAATTATTAAATGTTAGGTGTATGAATAATTAGGGTTTGCATGACAAGAATGTATGTTAAACTTCAAAACAGTTAGATCACCCTAAATGTGCAAAGATAAATAAACTGAAATTGAATCATTCGCACATGCGCACTCTTAGGGTACACTCCCACTTGGTTGCCTTCAGTAAATGGTCATTGAGTATAATATGCTTAAGTGGTTGTCTCAGAATTGTCGCCTCGAATAATTGATCTAAGACATTAGGGTTATTACTAAGACATCCTAACATTGCTTTAGTGACCGTACGTCCCTTTTGAATTGACCCTCAAAACTCCAACGACGATGCTACCTACTCACTAATAGTAGGATAGCATTGTCTAAAGGAAACGAACATAGAACGATTCTTTTTTCGAGTAGGTAGATTAGTTCTTAAGTACTTGCTCAAACAAAATAAACCTTTTTTCACATTTACACTCCTTTACAAAAAAAGTTTTCAAAAACACTTTATTACACTCTTGAAGACAGAAGCAAGAGTTAAATCAAAGTCAAAACAAAAACTTTTCAAAGCCCACAAACACAAAGAAAACAATTTTGAAAATGATGAGCAAGTACCTAAGAGCCCGTAGATAACTACGGATAGAAAGGGTGCTAATACCTTCCCTTTCTATAATCTACCCCCGTACTCAGAAATATCTCGAAAAAGGAATTTTTTTGTGCTTTTTTCCTTTCCTTGTTGGATAAAATAAAAGCCAGTGGTGACTCTTGCTTACCGCGACATTTTGCGAAAACAAACGCAAAACGCAAACCAGCAAATTTCCTTAACGAATTAAGGAAACCTCGTCCCGGTTCTGGCCACTGTATCACAGTGTGCTCTGAAGCCATTAACCATTGCTCGGAAAAGCTGGAAAAAGTCTTCAACGTCCTTTGGAAGAGGAACCATTACACTCTCTGCATCCTTTAAACTTCTGGGGATGTCTTTGATGAGATTGTTGGCTAGGAAGATGAGCTTTTCATGTTTGTCTTTGTAGTACCTGTGTTCCTGATAAAGATGTGGGATTATCTTATGGTTATCTCTACCATCTTAGGTGATCTTAGTATACTTCTCTTCCCAATATATCTTTTCACCCCTCATTTATGTATAAAGCCTTCGTTGGATGAGGAAATCCTTCTGAAGACCCTGCAGCTCTAAGCACACATGCTCATATTCTTGAGTTCTCCGAGTCAGGAGTTTCTCTGCCTCTATACTTTCAAGGCATGCTTTGACCTCTGATTCTTGGTTGTCTTGAAGTTCAGTGGAGAGGTACTTTACTTGCTCATCTTGGTCTAAGGAAGCTTGTGCCAAACTTTGGATTTGGGCTCTTAGATTTTCCTCTAGCACCTTCTTGTCATGTGTTGCCTTTTTGTACCATCTAGTTAACCTTCCGATTTCAGCGGCGGCCTCTTTTAACCTTTGGTTATGGGAATCTAAGTTGAATGTTGCACTCAACAGCCCTTCAGTTGTACGCTTTCGTTTGAGACTTTATTTCTCCAATTCCTTTTGACTTTTCTCAATTTGTTTGTCCTTTGACTTAAGTATAAGTTGCATCTGTTTCTTTTCTTTGGTCAGATCGAGGAGATTCAGTTCTAATGCTTCTTTTTCTTTTTGAGCTTGCTTTAAGGGGCTTTTCAGACTGTCGACTTCTTCAAAAGATATAAGTGTCATCTCTGGGACCTCTGATTTGTACTCTGGATCTTTTTCGAATGGCAGCTTGATAATTCACACCCTATCTCGGACCCATTTGGTGTAGGGTTCTCATGCTATGGCATTCTTTCTTTCGGCTTTCCTCTTGTTAACCTTGTTCCAAGCTCGAATAACCTTGTTAAGCAGCCCTTGGTCTTCTATACCCATATTGTGGATGATAAATGGTCGGAGTTGTTTGTCTGAAGGTTTGTCTTCTAAAGGATACCCTAATTGTCGTAGGGCCAAAGTAGGATTGTAATTAATACAGCCTCGGGATCCAATCAAAGGGACATTAGGAAAGTCCACAGCTAATAGTGATATCACCAATATCCAGCTTCCTTGCATACTATAATATAGAGTTTGCAGTGAGAGATCTTAATTTCTATGGCCACTCGTGTCTGGTCAATTCTGGGATCATATAATCTTCTTTGTAAAAGACGAGTCATGAACCAAGTATATAGAAGCAGGATGCAACAATTTAGCGTGCCTTTTTTATTTTCATACATCATATGCAAAGTTTAATAAATGTCAGCAAGCAAAGCGGGAGTAGGATCCGTATTAAAGACTTTCGCACCCCAAAATATGCTAATGGTCGTTGGGTCAATATAGTCCACATTCCGAGGAAATAAAATTACACCAAATACCAACAGCCCTAAACAGTCAACACAAGATTCCCACTCCTTATAATTCGCAAATTCTAGTGCCTTAGCTTCCAAGTATAACGTTTTGATTCCTTGTATTGGAACTTCTCTTCGGTAATTTTGTACTAACTCAGGGTAGGGGATCCCTAAGCCTTTCGCCAAAACTTTGACTTCAACAGTTTGTCCAATACCTACATAGGCCTTTTCTTTGGGAAAATTAAGAATTCTGTCAAATTCTTCCAGAGCCGGTGCTAGCTGGAAGTCTTGGAAGGTGAAACATCTCAATGGAGGGTCATAAAACTGAATTAGGGTAGAGACGACATCCATATGAACCTCTACTTTAGTCAAGTCAAGGGTATCCCCATAGCAGCGAGCGTACATCTTCAGAGCTCTCTTAGATAATTTCCCCTTTATAGTTTTGATTTCAGAAAGGTCAGACTTGTAGGCGTTGACGCAGACAAGTTGTTTCCCTCTGGTATCCATTTTTAAGACACTCACCAAAAGTCTTGATTTTTGTTATTTTTTTTATCTTGTACCCTGTGAATAAGACAGATAAAAGAAACAAATGATGAATATGAGATATATATATATATATATATATATATATATATATATATATATATATATATATATATATATATATATATATATATATATATATATATATATATATATATATATATATATATATATATATATATATATATATATATATATATATATATATATATATATATATATATATATATATATATATATATGAATGCATGAATGTATAAGTGTTGGGTTGAGTAACGGGATTTTTTGACAGGTTTTTGTGATGGGTACCCCTATATGGTAGGCTCCTTAATTCTGACCTACGGTAAATCTATCCTCCCAGGAGGTGGTTTCCTTAAGGGTATCATGAATAACACCAGAGGGAAAAGGCACAAGGGCCTCCCTTAGGTGGAACCTCTTTACGGACCGAAACTTTCGTCTCAGAGTCGTGAAAGGTCTCGTCATGAGATTTTAGGTTAAGGTCGTTGCCAAGAGTCATGGGTGACCTTCCAAAGTCCTACTCGTCAAGAGGATATCTCTCGATAAGTATTCCTTTTTCAGAATTTCACTGACTCTAGGCGAAGTCGTCATATAAACTCGCAGGGATGATGTACCCCCTAAGCTAATAGATGAACCTTCTTTCTAAGGGTTATACTGGAAATATTTTTGAGATAGAAAAATCCTGCCACGCAGTAAATATATGATGATAAGAGAAATTGACAGTAAATAAATGCGATAAAGTAGATAAATGCAATAAATAAATAAAGCAAATAAAAAATAGAAACCCAGAAATACCTAAACCTAGGGTTAAGGAGAGTCCCCAACAGAGTCGCAAGCTGTAGCAACTGGATTTTAAATCAGAGTCGCCACTATTAGTTTTCATCTTAGGGAAGGGAATCTAACAGGAAACCCTAATTCGCAGAAATAGAATCTAGGTTTCAGACTCTATTAGACGAAAGGAAGGTGTTAGGCACCTTTCATCTACCTTGTTCACAAGGATATTAGGTTTTAGGTTTAGGTTCGGGTAAGACAGGGTTTTATGTTTTAATAGGGGAAAAGGGTTTTAAATTTTATTAGGGGAACTCGCTATGATTTTTGATCGTATGCCTACATATCCTCTTATGAGGAATCAGAGTCCCAATTCGTAGTTCGTATGGGGTTGGTGTTTTTTTAGGGGTTTGCAAACATATTTTGAATCACCTCGCACTCGGCCGAGAGTAGTGATTGTGGAGATTTTGACTGAACGCACAGTAAGTCAAAACTAGTTTGAAACCCTTTTGCAAAAAAATAGTTAATTAGTTTAGTTAATTGCGAAAATAATTTGATGATTTGTTTGTGTTTTTTAATCGTATTATTTGCGAAGATCTTGATTAATGCATGATTAGAGAAAAATTTAATGCAAATAATATATAAAATAATATATGCAATTTTGATATAAAATAATTTATTTGATCATATAATAGTAATATTTAAATAGTAAATAAAATATAAGAACAATAAATAGAAAATAAATATTGGTAATAATAATAGCAAATATAATAATTATAATAATAAAAAAATCACTATTTGATAATAACAATAATAATAATAATAATCATTGCAAATAAATAATATATATGTATATTTAAAAAAATTAGGAATGATAATTGAACTTATAAAAGAAAATAAATAAATTAACTCAGGGGGTGCAATTCCTAATGGACAAGTAAAACAGGGGGTGTAGTTAATAATGTGAAACAAGCCCATACATGAGTCCAGGCAAGGGGGTGTATTATGCACTGGCTTAGTGAAACGAGTGAAGGGAAGGTGTTAAGAGTAACTGGGCCAAGCCCAATATGCAGCTTAGAAGAGGTCTGGCTGATGGGTATTGTGAGGTGCATGGGAGTTATAGTGGGACCTGGCCTATCGGCCGTCCACTGATAATCGAAGGGATGAAAGCAAGGGTGCATGCTATTATGGTGAACACACAGACACTGGATCATTTAGAATATAATTCTGTTTTAATCATTTTTTGTTTTTCACTTTATTCTCATATTCTCTTTACAGTAACCACATCATCATCTCTTTTCTCTCTCTTACACGACCCCTCAACTTTCTTCTCCCTATCAACCTTAAAACCCTAACCACGGCGGCGCCAGAAAGAAAAAACACGATATACCCCCCCCCCCCCTCCCACAAACCTCCTAGCCCTACCTCAATCAAATAACCAAACTGAAAAAAATGAATTACCCCTTTTGAATCTCCAAGCGCCGACTCTGAGTGAAAGTTATGGTGAGCGATTGAAGGCGGCCGTCAACGACGGTTGTGGTTTCCGAAAATGAAACCCCAACCATTCTTACCTTCTTCAACGATGCTCTCTCCTTGTTAATTTCAAGCTTCTCTCGCTTCAGCTCCTCGCGGTGTTCGTTTTTGGTAAACAAGAATTTTCTCTTCTTTTTCAATCAACTGAATCCCCTTCCTCTCTCTTTTTCTTTGTATTTATAAGTTTTCAATTAGGTTTAGATTTTTAGGGTTTTGTAATTTGTTAGCGTTACAGTTACTTATATTTAGGATTATTAGATCAATTAGGGATTTGGTATTTATTGTAATTGATTCTATTTGATTGTAATAGAGATTTGAGATTTGCTGTATTTTTAGATTGAAATTGATTATGTATAGTTGATTGTAACAGCGACTTCCTGTAATATTTAATGTTGGAGATTTAGTTTTCTATTAATTTGCATATTTAGATTCAAGCTTTAATTTTAGATTTAATTTAATTGTTCTTATGTTTTTCACTGTAAAAGGCATTCTGGGCTTACTTTCATATGAACAGTATGTGTTCAAAAAAGTGTGCGTGATTCTGGGATTTGCTTGACTGTAACTTTCCAGATTCAGTTTTGGAGATTTGATTTAGTCAATTATATGTTAACTGCAAAAAGATATGATTTTAAAAAAAAATGATTTGTACAGTGTTAGTTAGTCCAAACGAAAATGTGCCTATTTTGGTCTAATGGATACAGTAATGTTTATTTCAACATGGACTTGCGCTTGCCATATTTTCTGTTCAGCCCAATACACTGTGTTTTTCTTATTGCAGCAAAAGGATTTTTTTAAATATAATCAGGCCCAATTAGCCTGTTTTCTGAAGTAAAGAAACTTTAATAAATAGAATATAAACATAATATTTCAACAAAGCATTATCATAATAAAAGTTTATCAGTAATAATAAAAAATATTACGTTTTCTATTAATAACGAAAAATATGTTGCTTATCATATGTATATATTTAAAAAAAAATATAACAGCAGTTTTAATAATAACGTCTTTTTTCTAAAAATAATAATCTTTAATAACACCCAACAAGAAAACAAGTTTAAAAACAAGTTCAACAGTAGTACAAAAATATATTACTTTTTTTTTATAAAAACATATTATTTATTTTCCTTATTAAAATAATAATAATGAACAATTTTTCTTAATAATAGTAATAATATTTATTTTCTCCAAAAACATCAAATGGGCCAACTAAAGAAACTTAATGGGCTTAGTTAATAAGCACACCCCTTTTACTGACGGTAAATAACACTTTAAATGGGCTTATGTACTATATTTAATTTCCCCCTTCTCTTTTGTTAATGATAACTATTTAATAAATAAGAGTTTAATAAGTATTCGAATAATTTTTACTTTCGAATCGCATGGGCCAATGGCCAACATGCTACGCGAATGGGTTTATGAGTCTTTCTAATTTAGAAAGCCTCATTTTCCCGAGTTAAAATACACCCCCTGATCGTCTTGAGTAAAGATGGGCCACCAGACACTTATATACCATCTTTTATTACATACTTCTTTTATTTAAATCTTAAAAAATAAAATCGTCGGGGTATGACAAATTTGGGGTACGACAAAGTCGTTACTATCCCTAGGAAGTTGCTACGGAACCTGAAAACCGGACCAGGTGTCAGTCAACTTTATCCTCCCCAGGCGAGTCGAAAGGAATATTCATCTCTTTTATCCCCAGTCCGAGTATAAACTCCCCAGTAGAGCAATAAACAACCAACGTTCTTAAATTCTTCTCTCCAAGCAGGAATTAATACTCTCCAACAGAGTTTCCTCAAGTAAAAAGCAAGAAGTCAATGTGCCCCAGCGGAGTTTCCTCAAACAAGAAAGCAGGGTTCCCCAACGGAAACAATCCCCAAAATATTGAAGATATACATACTCTTCATTCCTAGAAATAATTAGGGATTCATTTTCCCCAGACTAAGATGCTGCTCAAATTTGCGAATGCACTTCAATAACATTTCACATTCACCATCATTTACCAATATCACAATATATGCATACAAAACGCATATAGCACAGTGTGATACGGTGGGAGAACTGACTTGAGGTTTTGCGTTTGTTTTCGCAAATGTTTCGGTTGAGCAAGAGTCGCCACCGACTTTTTATTTTATCCTAAGGAAAGGTTTAAAAAGCACAGCAAAAACCTTTGAGATTTTTCTTGGGTTCGGGGAGTAGATTATAGAAAGGGAAGGTATTAGCACCCTTTCTATCCATGGTTATCCATGGGCTCTTAGTTACTTGCTTAGACCACTTGCCTTTTGTTTTCAATTGTTTGAAATGGTGCTTGTGTGTGTGGGTTTGAAAAATGTTTTGAAAAGAAGCCATTGTGGTGGCAACCTTTGTAATGATCCATGTGGGGATGTATACAAAGGTGTAGGTCTTTTGAAAAGGTTTTCATTTATTTTTGAAAGTTGTTTTTGAAAGTGTTGTGAAGTGTGGTTTTTAGAAAATAGGCAAGTGTTTTGTTTTTGCAAGTTTGATTTAAGTAACTAAGAGGTTATCTACTCCTAAATTTCTCAAAGATTATTGCTATGTTTTAACCCTTTTAACAAGTTTGTTCCACCATTGTATTTGGTGGACAATCTCATGTTAGGATGTGAAAGGGACGGGCGCGGGTCATCGTTTAGACCATAATTGCAATGGTGCCAAGTATCTTTGGGCATTTTCTTTAAGGGACTTGATCATTTGTTTTGGCAATATTTTGAAAGTGTTATCGAGGGACTATGATCATTTGATTTGTTTGTTTTGCCCAAAGAGACCTAACATGCAACATGGCCCAATTTTGAAAGGCAACAAGTGGAATACCCTAGAGGGTGCAAGTGTGATTTGTGTGTTCATTTTCATGCTTGTTTGTCTTGAGATTAGGTCATAACTATTTTGTCGTTTTTTGCATACAAACCCTAATTCTAACATGGTATAATTAGAAAGCAATAAAGTGCGAAAATGAATTTACTAAGCTATTACAAAACCAAATATGGGAAGGGGGGTACAAATGTTCAAATGGGGATTTTGACAAGGAATTTAAACCTAAAACTATTACATCAATGTTGAATATTTACAAGACAAATAATTGTATAATTAAATGGAAATTGAAATAAATATGCAAAATGTAAAAAGAATTTTTATGTGTATGAAAAAAAAGAATATTATTTATGTGAAATAAAAAGAGAAATAAAAAGGTATTTTTTTGGAGTATTTTCATATTTTAGGGCAAAACCCTAATTCTATTAAATAAAATACATTTATTCATTTATTATGTACAAATATTTATTTACATATACAAAAATAAAATAAAATGAGGTATTTGTCAAAAATGTATTTCTATATTAAATATTAATAAGAAAAAAAAAACAAAAGTGTATATGTTTTGTATTTACCCTAAATACATTAATAAATATATGTATATATGTATTATTTTAAATATGTATTATATAGATATAAATAACAATAATATTTAATATTTGTAAAAAAAGTATTTTTTATATAAAATATTTTCAGAAGGTAAAATAAAATAAAAATGAAAATAAAAGTATTTTTACATATTTCTCAATATTTTTAATGAAATGTACATATTCATTTATTTGTGTATTAATCAAAAGAAAATCACATAAATACCTAATAAATTAAAAAATGGTGAGAAAAAAGATTTTTATATTTTTAATAACATGAGAAAAAATAAATGAATCAATCAAAAAAAGAAAAATTCAGAAATCATTAAAAATAAACCAAATGGGCTCAGGGGGTGAAGAAGCAATTGTATGGTGTGAAAAGTAGAACAAAAGCTGGCCCAGCCCATGAGACACCTTCTTCAACCTCCAGCCAAAAACGCGCGCTTGTAACAGGGATTCAAACATCCTGATTCTTTGAGCTTTTGCACAAACTTTCAACACAAAACATGTCAAGCATTGAATCACGATTCCAAATATATAAAAAACTCATCCTAACTCTCAGAAATGAGAGAGAATTTTAACAATCCCAAATCCTGACCTAAGTTTTCTGCCATTTTCAAACCTTAAATTCTCACAGCTCAAGCAAAAGAAATGAAAAGTAAAAACATGTACATGTTCAGTGGCATGAGTAGAACATTGTTTATTCACAAACTTAGAGCTAATGATGCCTAATAAGAGAGATACGAATTCAAAAACTTACCTGTTCAGTTGAAGTTCTATCTGGCAAAGGAGAAGCTTTCAGGGCAAGATAATGGTTGGTGTAGCTTCCTTGAGGTGTGGTGATGCTGTTCCAATATTTACTTTGCCTTGAAAGCTTTTGAATCGAGCTAGAGCACTTCACCTGCAAGTCAGAAATGTGAAAATGGTGGAACCAGTTAGAGGGATTACAGATCGTGTTTTTGCTTTTGGTTAGCTTGCATAAATGGTAGGGAAGGTGTATGAACTGGTTTGGGCAAGAATGCTTGAAAGGATTGAGAGTTGGAACTCAATCTGCAGAGGTTGCTCTGTTTGAGCAGTTTCAAGGTGATTCTGAGTTTTGGGAGGGATTGGAGGTGAAAGGCTCGTGCTTCAGCTTTGGATCAATGTTTGGAATGTGTTTGATAAGTTTGTCTAAGTGTTTGTAAGCTGATCTGAGAGTTGGTACAAGTTATGCTATCTTACTTGAACTTGAAGCAAGCAATGGCCACTTGATGATTCTAGCTTGTACAGGCCCTCACGCTATGCTGCATACATTGGCCTTGATCAGTGCAATTTGCTCACAAACTTGTGCCAAGAAGATTTGGACTGTACCACTTGGATTGCAAACTTGACATAAAGTTCCCCTTTTCAAAAATGGAAATAGTGCTTTTTCTAGTTTAGGGTTAATTCTCCATGTAATGTCCAAATGCTTAGAATAACAACTTGGCACAATGGTTTTGCATTAAATTTATGAGTGTCAAAGGGTTTTAGGACCTGTAATGTAGCTTAAGCATGCTGAGATTAAAATGCATAGTGTTATGAACATGTACATGGCCAAGAATAAAAGTGACTTTTTCCCATTTTGCAAAATTCGATTCTCCCTAATCATGAGGTTGTTTGAGAAGTTCTTGGACATTTTGGAAATCTTGGAATGTGTACTACAATCCATCTTTGAAATGCAAATTGAAATTCCAAGTGGAAGTGTATGGAAAATTGCCTTGAAGTTAGGTAGAAAACCTTGTCAAAAAGGTCAAATTTTCACTAAGTTATGAATGGTTTAGTGCCCTTATTAAAAAATTTGTAACTTGAGATACAAGCCTCATTTGGGAAAACTTTATGAATCAAAGTTGTAGATTATGCTACAAGCTACAACTTTCATGTTTTGACTTTTGTTTGAATCCAAATGAATCTTGGTGAGAAAGTGAGGCAAAGTTGGGAAAAAATTAGGGTTTTCCATAACTTAGAAATATTCTAAGTTATGAAAAATTCCCATTTCAAACCCTAATTTGCATTTCTTGGTTTCTTGGTGAACAAGTTTCATGATTTGGCATGTTTTGATGAAAAATGAATCTTGACTCTTGATTTTGACCAAAAAGTCAAAGTTTGACTTTTCAGTATACAGTCAAAATTGATCAATTGACTGGGAAATTCAACTGTCAATCTTGTGTACTTGGGATTTTTTGAGTTTGTTGAGCATGTCAAGATAATTCCATGGGGTCCTTGAGTCCATATGTGAGCTTGGTTTGCCATTGGTTGGGTCAAACAGTCAAAAATTACCCTTGTGCAGTCAAAACCCTAAAAATGACCATTTTGCCCTTTTGGTGATCTAATTAAATTTCTTGTGGAATTGTGATCCAAACTTGATCAAATGGTTCATGTGAGTTCATAATGTTGATGTGGGTCAATTTTCATGAGATTTGACTGTCAATTGGCCACAGTTGACTTTTCCCCCAATACAGGTGATTTCTAGGTCATCTGTCCAATTGACTGGGCAAAACTTGGAATCAAGACTTGAAACTTGGTATGGATAAACTTGGGAGTCCAACATAAAGCATGAAAGTCATCTTAGGAATTTTGGGTCAAGATATCTTTGTTCAAACACAAACCCTAATTTGGGTCCACAGTGCAAGGAAAAGTCTTGAGCAGAGGAAACCATAACTGGATCTTGGTCTTCAAGGGTTTTGTGATGAGAAAATGTTGAGGAAATGGGAGGGCAAATTTTGGGGTACAACAGTTGCCCCTGTTCAATCTTCTTGAACCTGAAGAGTTAGATTGGCAAGTTTGCCTTTCGTGACTCGAGGGTAAAAGGAGATTGGACACTAGAGTGCCCGGAAATTTGCAATCGCATGTTGGAGTCTCAACAATGTGATGTCGGGAATGGGCTTATAGATGCCATTTGGATAGGTGGACAGGGAGATGGGCTTATAGATGCCATCTGGAGACATGACAGAAATTTGTCGGGAATGGGCTTATAGATGCCATTTGGAAGTGTTGATCGCATAAGAGATTCCTTAGCGAGAACTTGTGTATTTGAGAGAGGCAGATGTTTTCCTGGCTTGTTACAGGTGTTTGATCTTCAATCTCTTTATGCAGATATGCCCTGGCTGGATACAGGTATCGAATCTACAATCGGTTGCTCACAGATGTGCCCTGGCTGGATACAAGAGTCGAATCTGGAAATAGTCGTCAATAGATATGCCCTGGCTGGATACAGGAATCGAATCTTCGAACTCTTCAAACGTGCCCTAGCTAGATACAGGAATCGAGTCTAGAAATGTGGTCAACAGATATGCCCTGGCTGGATACAGGAATCGAATCTGGAAATGTTGTTAGCAGATATGCCCTGGCTGGATACAGGAATCGAATCTGGAAATGTTGTAGTTGATAGATGTGCCCTGGCTAGATACAGGAATCGAATCTTCGAACTCTTCAGACGTTCCCTGGCTAGATACAGGAATCGAGTCTGGAAATGTGACAGTTGAAGGTAGTTGTCTTTGGGATTGTCTTTTTTTTTCTTTCTGAAAAGGCAAAAACATAAGTTGTATGCAATATCATGATGTATGATATGCATGATGTCATGATGTTCAACATGAGATAGTGTTGTATGCACTTTATCATGTATGTAAACAAGATGTATGAAAATGTGAAATGTTTATGAATGTAATTTCGTCTTAGGAAAATAAATCCTTGACGATCGGCCGGGGAGTTGCGCTGTGACCGAAATACTTTGCTGAAATTTTGATGAGAGGCCTGCTGAGGACTTTAATGATGGATTCCGCTGGGGATAATGATGATAAACTCCGCTGGGGAACACCAAAGATAAACTCCGCTGGGGATTGAAGGAACTTTGCCGAGGGCGATCTTCTGTGGTAATTAGCTGGGGATAACCCAGTTATAAGCCCTTGTGAGGAATAACTCTGAATAAAGCTCGGGAGAGACGTCCGTACTCTGCAGGGAACAAGCTTTTAAGACCTGCCGGGGAATGTTGTGATGATTTGGTCACATTCTTCAGTCGAATCTACCTTGGTACCTTGGCGGACAAAGCAACCAGACTGCATCAGACAACTCCACATTGCCCCTGTTTCTGATGTCACCTGTAATTAATCTTTTGTTTCATATGCAAATATTTATGAATCAACAATTTTAATGTCAAATGCATATATCAAAATGAACATTGGACGTTCTTCGCAAGACAAAACAGAAAAAAGGAAAAACAATGGCAGTTTGTATGGACAAGTGAATTTGTATTGATTTGAATTTTGCCCGTGAATAGGCGTTTTTGTACAAGAGGATGACATCCTAGTAAGAGGACGCCGCCAAATAACATAGAGTTTACAATTTTGAAAAGGAAACAAAACAACTATGTGAACAATCCCACTGGGTTCCAACTCTGCTATCGCCTTTATGTCTTCAAGCGTCTCATCACTTTGCTGCCTGGTTGAAGATGAAGCTGATTGGTCGATGCCGAAATCTGAGCCAGATAGTTGATACCGAATTCCGGATGCGAAGTAATCCAATGAGACATAGCGTTACGCTTTATCCCTAATTTTTTCCTGGACCGCCCTTTCGGGTTTTCAGCCCACCGGGATACCCATTTTTGCCCAAGCCGCCTTTTCAGGTTTTCGACTTGCCGGGTGTACAGATTTTTTTTTATTTCATCCCTTATTTTTGCCCGAACCCTTTTGGTTCGCCGGGAAGCCCTTATTTTTGCCTAGGTATGTCAACCTAGCGGGTCTTTTATTCATGCGTAGTATCTTTTCACTATGTCTGCATTGGCGGGGTGAGGAAGGTCGTCACCATCCATGGTGGTTAGGATCATGGCTCCTCCTGAGAACACATGTTTAACCATAAATGGCCCTTCGTAAGTAGGGGTCCATTTGCCCCGGGGATCACTTTGAGGAAGGATGATGCGTTTGATTACCAGGTCCCCAACTTGATACTCTTGTGGTCTGACTTTCTTGTTAAATACCCTGATCATCCGTTTTTGATACGTATGACCATGACAGATAGCGGTGAGTCTCTTTTCGTCAATCAGATTCAATTGATCAAGTCGAGTCTGGATCCAGTCATCTTCATTCAAGTCTGCATCCTTCATAATCCGGAGAGAGGGTATCTGGACTTCAATTGGCAAGACTGCCTCCATGCCATAGACCAAGGAGAAAGGAGTTGCCCCGGTTGACGTCCTTGCTGAGGTACGGTACCCATGAAGAGCGAACGGTAACATCTCGTGCCAATCTTTATAGGTCACTGTCATCTTCTGCACAATTTTCTTGATATTTTTATTAGCTGCCTCTACAGCCCCATTCATCTTCGGCCGGTAGGGAGAAGAGTTGTGGTGCTGTACTTGAATTGTTCGCAGAGTTCAGTGATCATCTTGTTATTGAGATTGGTACCATTGTCCGTAATGATTCTTTCCGGGACGCCGTACCGACAGATCAGATTATGCTGGATGAAACGTGCCACAACACTCTTGGTTACCGTTGCGTAGGAAGCTGCCTCAACCCACTTCGTGAAGTAATCGATCGCCACTAAGATGAAGCGATGCCCATTGGATGCCGTCGGTCGGATCTCACCGATCATATCAATCCCCCACATTGCAAAAGGCCAAGGTGCCGTCAGGACGTTCAGAGGAACTGGAGGAATATGCACCTTATCAGCATAGATCTGGCATTTGTGACAAGTTCGGGAGTGTTGGTAACAATCAGCTTCCATTGTGGACCAGAAATATCCTGCCCGAAGGATTTTCTTAGCCATGGTGTGTCCACTGGAATGTGTCCCGAATGTACCCTCATGCAGTTCTAACATGATCTTCTCTGCTTCAGCCTTATCCACACAACGTAGTAGAGTCGAATCATGATTCCGTTTGTAGAGAATGTCGTTGCTGAGGAAGAATTTCGCCGCAAACCTTCTCATGAACTTCTTGTCATTGACAGATGCACCTTCAGGGTATTCCTGAGCTTCCAAGTACCTCTTCACCTCATGATACCAGGGTTTTTCAGTCACCTTCTCGGCCTCGAGATCGCAGCAGTATGCCGGTTCATCCAACTTCCAGATAATGATCCGGGGAGCCTCATTGTCCCATTTAACTTTGAACATTGAAGACATCGTAGCTAGTGCGTCCGCTAGCTGATTCTCCTCTCTTGGGAAGTGCTCAAAAGTTATTTCTTCAAAGTGGGGAAGCAAGGTTGACACATACTCCTTGTAAGGAATAAGATTTGGGTGTTTCGTATCCCACTCGCCTTTGATCTGATTGATCACGAGAGCGGAATCTCCGAAGAAACTCAGAAATTTGATCCTTAAGTCGATTGCAGCTTGTAAACCCATGATACATGCCTCATATTCTGCCATGTTGTTGGTGCAGTTGAAACACAACTGGGCGGTGAGTGGAGTATGAGTTCCTTTGGGAGATATGATCACAGCGCCGACGCCGTTACCCAAAGTATTGGAGGCTCCGTCAAAATGCATAGACCATCGGGATCCTTCCTCAGGTCCTTCATCCGGTCCAGGTACTTTACAGTCGGTTACCACCATGATGTCTTCGTCCGGAAAATCAAAGTTCAATGATTGGTAATCGTCCACAGGTTGGTGTGCCAAATGATCTGCCAGTACACTTCCTTTAATTGCTTTCTGAGTTGTATACTGGATATCATATTCCGTTAAGATCATTTTCCATCTTGCTATTCTCCCAGACAGAGCAGGCTTTTCAAATATGTACTTGATGGGATCCATCTTTGAAATCAATAGAGTAGTGTGAGTCAGCATATACTATCTCAGCCGGCGAGCAGCCCATACTAGAGCGCAGCAAGTTTTCTCAAGCAGTGAGTAACGAGACTCACAGTCGGTAAAATTTTTGCTCAAGTAATAAATAGCGTGCTCTTTTCGGCCAGACTCGTCATGCTGCCCCAGCACACACCCCATTGAATTATCAAGCACTGTCAAGTATAGTATCAGAGGTCTTCCTTCCACTGGTGGCATAAGAATGGGTGGCTCTTGGAGATATTCCTTTATCTTTTCAAAGGCAGCCTGACATTCATCATTCCAGCGTACTACTTGATCTTTCTTCAGTAATTTTAAGATTGGCTCGCAAGTAGCAGTCAGATGCGAGATGAATCGGGCAATGTAATTCAGTCGTCCTAGGAAGCCTCTGACTTCTTTCTCTGTCTTTGGAGTTGGCATCTCTTGTATGGCTTTTACCTTGGCAGGGTCCACCTGAATACCTTTGTCACTTACAATGAAACCTAGCAATTTTCCGGACCTCACCCCAAAGGTGCATTTGTTGGGATTCAATCTCAGCTTGTATAACTTTAGTCGGTCAAACAGCTTCCTCAGATGATCAAGGTGCTCCTCCTCAGTTTGAGACCTTGCAATCATGTCATCAACGTATACCTCAATCTCATGATGGATCATATCATGAAATAAAGCAACCATGGCACGTTGATAGGTTGCCCCAGCATTTTTCAACCCGAATGGCATGACCTTGTAGCATAAGGTGCCCCACTGAGTCACAAAGGTAGTCTTTTCCATATCCTCCGGAGCCATCTTGATCTGATTATACCCTGAAAAACCATCCATGAAGGAGAAAACCTTATGTTGAGCAGTATTGTCAACAAGAACGTCGATGTGAGGTAAGGGGAAGTCATCTTTGGGGCTTGCCCTGTTCAAGTCCCTATAGTCGACACACATTCTGACTTTACCGTCCTTCTTCGGCACTGGCACCACATTGGCAACCCACTGAGGGTAAGAAGTTACTGCTAGAAACCCGACGTCGAATTGCTTCATAACCTCAGCCTTGATCTTTTCAGACATCTCTGGGCGCATACGGCGGACCTTTTGCTTTACCGGGGGCAGTCTTCCTTGGTTGGCAGGTGATGAACTACAATGTCGGCATCCAAACCAGGCATGTCTTCATACGACCAGACAAAGATCTCTATGTAATCATGTAGCATTTGGATCAATCGTTGTTTCACGCTGAGCTCTAGATTAGCCCCAATCTTGACCTCTTTCCTATCTGTCTCAGTACCCATGTTAATCGTTTCTACCGGCTTTTCATGTGGTTGAATAGCCCTCTCTTCCTGGAGTAGCAGTCTTGCGAGTTCACCAGGCACTTCACAATCATCTTCACCTTCATCTTCGGCCAAGTTGATCGGATTCTCGAAGTCATAAATGGCGGTAGCAGAGCTGTTACCAGTGAGATCCAGAGTGGATTGAAACCTGTATAAGTGAGTGTGTGTAAATATAGCTGTTTTGCAATATATATAACACAGAAAGAAAAAGAGCACAAGATTTGAAATGCAACAAACATCCAATGTTTTGATTGATGATATATGGAAATGTCGTACAAAAAAGCCCTCACAAATGGAGCTACGATGCCCCGGGTAGGACACCGAGCCAATAGAGTTTTAACACATTGTTTGTTACAAATTGAAAATCAAAAGAAATAATTACTGCGTGACAAATGTGATAGGTGTAAAGTCCTTTGCCGTCCAGTTGCTTGGTCCGTTGTTGGTAGTCGGGTAGATCCAACTGTCAAACTCTGCTTCCTCTACATCCTCCTCAATAGCATTCACCCTTGGGTTGGAGATGAACACCGGAGCCTTTCTGATCTTTTCCTTGCGCACAGCCCTCTGAGCCTCTGCAGTAAAGCCCAGCCCAAACTTGTCGTTCTTCTGAGTGAAGTCAAGAAGCTGACCCCAGTTTGCACAATTGCCTTTCTCGATTACAGCCCGGGCATCCTTCAAGGACGCCATCTTCAACGGAAAATCTTCTTCAACCACTGCCTCGGCTGATGCCAACACTGGAGGCACTTCCTCAAAATGCTGAAAGGGGGTTTCAATAAACTCCCCGTCCATCTCGATATACCAGAATGAATTCAAGTGACTAACCATGTATTCCTCCTCACCCTGCACAGTAACAATCTTCCCTTTGACAGGGTATTTGAGCTTTTGGTGCAGAGTGGAAGTTACTGCCCCAGCTTTATGAATCCAGGGTCGACCCAACAAGCAGGAATAAGATGGACGAATATCCATTACATAGAATGTTGAGTTGAAAACTTGGGAACCCACCCGAATAGGGATGTCTACTTCGCCGTGCACCATCCTCTTAGAACCGTCGAAGGCTCTAACAATGATGTTACTAGGTTTCAACTCCAGGCCCTCACAATCCAAGCGATCCAATGCTTTCTTGGGCAAAACATTCAGGGAAGAACCGGTATCCACCAACACGTGTGCGAGAGTAGTGCCCCTGCACTCTATAGAGACGTGCAGGGCATCATTGTGATTTTTCCCCTTGGCGGTAAGGTCAGCATCTGAGAACCCTAAGCCATTGTCAACTGTCAGATTAGCCACACAGTCGGTGAATTGATCTGTGGAGGTCTCTTGCGGCACATGGGTCGTTTTCAGAAATGAAATTAGGGCTTTTGCATGGGCCTCTGAGCATAGCAGCAATGATAGCATAGAGATTTTGGAGGGGGTATGCCCCAACTGTTCAACAACGTTAAAGTCACTCTTTTTGATAATTTTAAGGATTTCCTCCATTTCTTGTTGGGAGGCTTCCACAGCAGTCTTCTTTTTTGGTGCCTCCGTCCTGGCAGGCAAATCGGTAGCAACTTCTTTGCCCCGAGTATCAGAGGAGTCGGCGGCAGTAGTAGACATAGGAATTTGAATTGGAACATGCACACTTGCGGGTGTGATGGTGAGAGGTTTTCGGATAATTGGCGGTGCAATGTCAGGCGAGAAGAGCCTGCCACTACGGGTAATCTTGGCGGGACCAGTGATGTTACTGATACTGGTAGTGGTGTTGAATTCCTGCTTCACCCTAAGCACATACACGTTGGCTCCATAATGCCATGGGACCGCTTTATCAGACTCATAGGGGAGAGGCCCCGGAACAGTAATAGTAATGGGTGCAACAGACATAATTCGGACGGGTTTCTTCACGGGAGCTTTGGCAGGATTGTAAATTGTGACAACAGATACTTCTTCAACGGAAACAAACGGAACAGCAGTTTTCTTGAACAGAATTTCCTTGCTATCCATCAGGCTTTGAATGCCTGATTTCAGCAGCGGACAACCGGTAGGGATAACAGCACACAGGAGGCAACCCTTGCTACAACCCGGAAATAAACCGACTAGTAGCAAGTTCCTCTTAACAGTCAAAAGAGGGGTAGCAACGTCATTCACCGAAACAGCATACAACTCTTCCTCAATGGCATTTACTCTATGCTGGGGCATAGGAGCAGTTACAACATTCGGTCTTTCAGGCGCTTCAAACTGAATTTCCTTCGCATCGATAAGATCTTGCACTTTGTTTCTCAAGGCCCAGCAATCATCAGTAGTGTGCCCGGGACTATCAGAATGATAAGCACACCGGGAATTTGGGTTATACTTAGGAGACGCAGTGTTGACGAACTTAGGAGCTTCTTTGATGGTCACCAAGTTGGTTGATAACAGTTGGGGTAAAATTTGAGATAAGGTCATACTCAACCGAGTATACTGCCTCTTGGGCCTTTCACTTCTTTGTTGATTATACTGCTGAGGAGCAGCAATAGGTTTTGAAATGACCAAAGCATTGACGGCTTGGCGACTTTCGGGCTTGACTTGTCTTCTAGGACCATAGACGGCACTTGCTTCTTTCTTGAACGGCCTTTTCTCAGTACTTGTGGAGGCAGCTTTTTGTATCTTTCCTGACCTGATGTCAGCTTCAATTCTTTCTCCCGTCAGAATCAAATCCGTAAACCCGGCGGAGGAGTTACCAACCAAATGATTGAAAAATGGACCAGACAAAGTCCCTAGGAACATATCAACCAGCTCACGATCCGTCAATGGAGGCTGCACCCTGCCAGCCAAATCTCTCCATTTTTGTGCATATTCTTTGAACCCTTCACCCGTTCCTAGAGACATACCCTGAAGTTGGGTACGCGTAGGAGCGAGATCAGAATTGTATTGGTATTGTCTGTAGAATGCGGTTGCCAAATCTTCCCAGTGTCGGATGCTAGTTCCATCTAATTGGTAGAACCATTTAAGCTGTGACCCCGAAAGGCTATCTTGGAAGAAGTGAATCCAAAGGTTCTTATCCGCCGTGTAAGGTTGGATCTTCCTTACGTACGACCTTAGATGCAGCTTTGGGCAGGAGACCCCATCATACTTGGCGAAGGCAGGCGCCTTAAACTTGTGTGGAATTACTACCCCAGAAGATAACCCCAAATCTCCGAAATCCAGCCCCGACACATTCTGAATTTCCATGGCGCTCAAGCGGTCCTCCAATTGCTTGTATCTGTCAGCAGCAGGTGGGTATTGTTCGTCATTGTAGTCCGTCTCGTTGTCGGAGACTGCGGGACTAGGAGCTCCTCCCCCTTGGGGACTGTTTTTCTCAGTAGAAGAAGTAGTTGGTTCAGCTTCATTATGGAGTGTGTTCCCAAATCTGCGTCCAGTATTGAACAACGCAGTCCTCTTTTTCTTCTTCTTCTTCAGGAGTAGAGTCTTCAACTCTTGCTGACCTTGGGCCAGGCTCAGGACCATTTCTTGAAACTGGGCACTTTGGGCCTGAAGGGCCTTGATTGCTTGCTCACTGGATGAGTCCGGATTCATGATGACTGTTCAAAATAAATAGCGAAGGAGATTAAGCAACCTGTGAAATAGGGTACCTGCTATGCATATGGTGCAATGGAATGCGTATGTTTTATGTTTTCAAAGACAAACAAGATTCAACTTTGTAGACAAAAAGGGAAACACACTTCATTAGATTAAAATTTTCAATTGTTCAACAATTTGCCCTTAGGCATTACAGGAATGAAAAATACTGGAAAGGAAATAAAAGCTATAAAAGGAAATATCCAAAGCTCATCAATGCTCCCATGGCCTCCTTTTCTCAGTGCTGATGTAGTTGTTCAGGACCCGCTCTTCCTCCAATTGCTTAGTCAGCCTCTGGATCTTCCGTTCCTTCTCGTTGAACTTCTCCCGATAGAAATCCCGTTCTTCCTTTAGCTGCGTCCAAGATCTCTTCATTGTGTCAAAATCAGTAGGTATCTGAGGAGGGAGGACAGTTGGAGGAACCCCATCTTCATCAGGAGATTCAAGAATGATAGGTCTGACATCTTCGTACGGCATCCCTAACCTCTGAGCACGGATGCGGACCCACTTGCAATAGGGTTCCATTGGTAGAGAAGTCTTTGGCCCCAACTCATGTGGGTCAGCTTTGTGAATTCTGTCCCAAGCTCTAATGAATCCATGGCGTAGTTTGTCACTGTCGGCCTGAAACTCAAAATGAAAGTGAGGAACCAGCATTTCATGAGGCCCAACTCCTCTGGCTCTTCCAAACTGACGGAGAGCTAAGCAGGGATTGTAAGAGATTCCTCCTTGGATGCCAATCAAAGGAACATTAGGGTATTCTCCGCAACAGTCAATAACAGCTACCTCATCCAAACCTCTGAGAGTCCAAGTGATGTCATTATCTGTGAGAGACATTAACCTCCGAGCCCAACCTTTTCCTTCTTCATTCTTCAGCACGAACTTAGGAAGGTGCGAAATAAACCACCTCACTAGCAAAGGAGTACAACACCACGGAGTTCCCCGTTTTCGAGCAGTACGAGCATAGAGTTGTTGCAGGATATCACCCAAAAGAGTGGGTACAGGATTCCGAGACATGAAGATCCTTATGACATGGATACTGATAAAGGTGTCAGGATTGGGAAACAATACCAGGCCATAGATCAAAAGAGCCAGAATATCCTCGTACGCCTTGAAGTCCAAGTCATTCCATAAATCATTAGCCTTGCCAACCAGAAATTTGACCAAAAATCCCTTAACTCCACTTCTAGTTTCCCAGTTAGCTAATACCTCTTCTTTGGTCAGGGGGAGGACTGCAGCAACCTCTTCAGGCCTAGGAGTCTTTTCCAAACCAGTGAATGGAGTTTGTTCCAAGACAGGGATCCCAAGCAGGTAAGAGAATTCTTCCAGGGTAGGAACCAGCTGGAAGTCTTGAAAGGTGAAACAATGATACAGAGGGTCATAAAACTGGGACAGAACACTTATCAGTTGTTGGTCCCATTTTGCAGTGATCAAGCCAAGGAGAGAACCATGTATGTTGATGAAGGAAGAAGTGTTTGGAATCCTGCCAACCAGATCCTTGAGCAAAACTGGTGGTTGAACAAAGTTGAGCCGAATAGTATTCTTACGCACGGGCATCATGATGTCCTACAAAACAGAGCAAAGATGAAACTTTTTGTCTTTGAAATGGGTTAGTCCTTTATACAGGATGCATGCAATGGTATGATGGCATGATGTTATGATGAAGCACACCACAAGTATTCACATAGGAAAGCATGGTAAGGCACACAAGTCACACAAGACACCCTTAGGTTTCAGGCCAGCATGAAGTTTAGGTATTACCCTCTTTTAGTTTCGTTGGTTAAAACCTGTCCTATCAAAAGTAACCGGGTTCTAGAGAATCTCAAATCATTGGCTACCCTCAATCGGTCATAACTCCAGCATCACAATCTTTTCTTGCGGCCAGAACCATCTCGAGAGTTTAGCCTCAATGAGTGTAGCATACTGCTACTGTCCTAATAGCCAAGTTGGTCAATTTAGGGTTCTAAGGTCGGTTGGTGTTTAATGACTTCTTAGAAGACCTATATTCTCCTCATTGCAACACAAGGGATATAGGTACAGACCAAGGTGCCACACCAACGTAGCCACTGCTTCACCCATGTCGGTCTACGCCGGACAGGTCCCTCACAGATTATGCTACCTAAAAAGGGTATTTCCCAGATCCGGGTTAGGATCTATGAAACTCTGATGCAAAGCCCACAAATATAAAAGAAAACAAAGCAAACAATTGAAAACAAAGGTGATCTAAGCCCTAAGGTTACTCCACTTTTAAGTTTATCCCCAGCAGAGTCGTCAGTTCTGTGATACGGTAGGAGAACTGACTTGAGGTTTTGCGTTTGTTTTCGCAAATGTTTCGGTTGAGCAAGAGTCGCCACCGACTTTTTATTTTATCCTAAGGAAAGGTTTAAAAAGCACAGCAAAAACCTTTGAGATTTTTCTTGGGTTCGGGGAGTAGATTATAGAAAGGGAAGGTATTAGCACCCTTTCTATCCATGGTTATCCATGGGCTCTTAGTTACTTGCTTAGACCACTTGCCTTTTGTTTTCAATTGTTTGAAATGGTGCTTGTGTGTGTGGGTTTGAAAAATGTTTTGAAAAGAAGCCATTGTGGTGGCAACCTTTGTAATGATCCATGTGGGGATGTATACAAAGGTGTAGGTCTTTTGAAAAGGTTTTCATTTGTTTTTGAAAGTTGTTTTTGAAAGTGTTGTGAAGTGTGGTTTTTAGAAAATAGGCAAGTGTTTTGTTTTTGCAAGTTTGATTCAAGTAACTAAGAGGTTATCTACTCCTAAATTTCTCAAAGATTATTGCTATGTTTTAACCCTTTTAACAAGTTTGTTCCACCATTGTATTTGGTGGACAATCTCATGTTAGGATGTGAAAGGGACGGGCGCGGGTCATCGTTTAGACCATAATTGCAATGGTGCCAAGTATCTTTGGGCATTTTCTTTAAGGGACTTGATCATTTGTTTTGGCAATATTTTGAAAGTGTTATCGAGGGACTATGATCATTTGATTTGTTTGTTTTGCCCAAAGAGACCTAACATGCAACATGGCCCAATTTTGAAAGGCAACAAGTGGAATACCCTAGAGGGTTCAAGTGTGATTTGTGTGTTCATTTTCATGCTTGTTTGTCTTGAGATTAGGTCATAACTATTTTGTCATTTTTTGCATACAAACCCTAATTCTAACATGGTATAATTAGAAAGCAATAAAGTGCGAAAATAAATTTACTAAGCTATTACAAAACCAAATATGGGAAGGGGGGTACAAATGTTCAAATGGGGATTTTGACAAGGAATTTAAACCTAAAACTATTACATCAATGTTGAATATTTACAAGACAAATAATTGTATAATTAAATGGAAATTGAAATAAAAATGCAAAATGTAAAAAGAATTTTTATGTGTATAAAAAAAAAGAATATTATTTATGTGAAATAAAAAGAGAAATAAAAAGGTATTTTTTTGGAGTATTTTCATATTTTAGGGCAAAACCCTAATTCTATTAAATAAAATACATTTATTCATTTATTATGTACAAATATTTATTTACATATACAAAAATAAAATAAAATGAGGTATATGTCAAAAATGTATTTCTATATTAAATATTAATAAGAAGAAAAAAAAAAGTGTATATGTTTTGTATTTACCCTAAATACATTAATAAATATATGTATATATGTATTATTTTAAATATGTATTATATATATATAAATAACAATAATATTTAATATTTGTAAAAAAAGTATTTTTTATATAAAATATTTTCAGAAGGTAAAATAAAATAAAAATGAAAATAAAAGTATTTTTACATATTTCTCAATATTTTTAATGAAATGTACATATTCATTTATTTGTGTATTAATCAAAAGAAAATCACATAAATACCTAATAAATTAAAAAATGGTGAGAAAAAAGATTTTTATATTTTTAATAACATGAGAAAAAATAAATGAATCAATCAAAAAAAGAAAAAGTCAGAAATCATTAAAAATAAACCAAATGGGCTCAGGGGGTGCAGAAGCAATTGTATGGTGTGAAAAGTAGAACAAAAGCTGGCCCAGCCCATGAGACACCTTCTTCAACCTCCAGCCAAAAACGCGCGCTTGTAACAGGGATTCAAACATCCTGATTCTTTGAGCTTTTGCACAAACTTTCAACACAAAACATGTCAAGCATTGAATCACGATTCCAAATATATAAAAAACTCATCCTAACTCTCAGAAATGAGAGAGAATTTTAACAATCCCAAATCCTGACCTAAGTTTTCTGCCATTTTCAAACCTTAAATTCTCACAGCTCAAGCAAAAGAAATGAAAAGTAAAAACATGTACATGTTCAGTGGCATGAGTAGAACATTGTTTATTCACAAACTTAGAGCTAATGATGCCTAATAAGAGAGATACGAATTCAAAAACTTACCTGTTCAGTTGAAGTTCTATCTGGCAAAGGAGAAGCTTTCAGGGCAAGATAATGGTTGGTGTAGCTTCCTTGAGGTGTGGTGATGTTGTTCCAATATTTACTTTGCCTTGAAAGCTTTTGAATCGAGCTAGAGCACTTCACCTGCAAGTCAGAAATGTGAAAATGGTGGAACCAGTTAGAGGGATTACAGGTCGTGTTTTTGCTTTTGGTTAGCTTGCATAGATGGTAGGGAAGGTGTATGAACTGGTTTGGGCAAGAATGCTTGAAAGGATTGAGAGTTGGAACTCAATCTGCAGAGGTTGCTCTGTTTGAGCAGTTTCAAGGTGATTCTGAGTTTTGGGAGGGATTGGAGGTGAAAGGCTCGTGCTTCAGCTTTGGATCAATGTTTGGAATGTGTTTGATAAGTTTGTCTAAGTGTTTGTAAGCTGATCTGAGAGTTGGTATAAGTTATGCTATCTTACTTGAACTTGAAGCAAGCAATGGCCACTTGATGATTCTAGCCTGTACAGGCCCTCACACTATGCTGCATACATTGGCCTTGATCAGTGCAATTTGCTCACAAACTTGTGCCAAGAAGATTTGGACTGTACCACTTGGATTGCAAACTTGACATAAAGTTCCCTTTTTCAAAAATGGAAATAGTGCTTTTTCTAGTTTAGGGTTAATTCTCCATGTAATGTCCAAATGCTTAGAATAACAACTTGGCACAATGGTTTTGCATTAAATTTATGTGTGTCAAAGGGTTTTAGGACCTGTAATGTAGCTTAAGCATGCTGAGATTAAAATGCATAGTGTTATGAACATGTACATGACCAAGAACAAAAGTGACTTTTTCCCATTTTGCAAAATTCGATTCTCCCTAATCATGAGGTTGTTTGAGAAGTTCTTGGACATTTTGGAAAGCTTGGAATGTTTACTACAATCCATCTTTGAAATTAAAATTGAAATTCCAAGTGGAAGTGTATGGAAAATGGCCTTGAAGTTAGGTAGAAAACCTTGTCAAAAAGGTCAAATTTTCACTAAGTTATGAATGGTTTAGTGCCCTTATTCAAAAATTTGTAACTTGAGATACAAGCCTCATTTGGGAAAACTTTGTGAATCAAAGTTGTAGATTATGCAACAAGCTACAACTTTCATGTTTTGACTTTTGTTTGAATCCAAATGAATCTTGGTGAGAAAGTGAGGCAAAGTTGGGAAAAAATTAGGGTTTTCCATAACTTAGAAAAATTCTAAGTTATGAAAAATTCCCATTTCAAACCCTAATTTGCATTTCTTGGTTTCTTGGTGAACAAGTTTCATGATTTGGCATGTTTTGATGAAAAATGAATCTTGACTCTTGATTTTGACCAAAAAGTCAAAGTTTGACTTTTCAGTATACAGTCAAAATTGATCAATTGACTGGGAAATTCAACTGTCAATCTTGTGTACTTGGGATTTTTTGAGTTTGTTGAGCATGTCAAGATAATTCCATGGGGTCCTTGAGTCCATATGTGAGCTTGGTTTGCCATTGGTTGGGTCAAACAGTCAAAAATTACCCTTGTGTAGTCAAAACCCTAAAAATGACCATTTTGCCCTTTTGATGATCTGATTAAATTTCTTGTGGAATTGTGATCCAAACTTGATCAAATGGTTCATGTGAGTTCATAATGTTGATGTGGGTCAATTTTCATGAGATTTGACTGTCAATTGGCCACATTTGACTTTTTCCCCAATACAGCTGATTTCTAGGTCATCTGTCCAATTGACTGGGCAAAACTTGGAATCAAGACTTGAAACTTGGTATGGATAAACTTGGGAGTCCAACATAAAGCATGAAAGTCATCTTAGGCATTTTGGGTCAAGATATCTTTGTTCAAACACAAACCCTAATTTGGGTCCACAGTGCAAGGAAAAGTCTTGAGCAGAGGAAACCCTAACTGGATCTTGGTCTTCAAGGGTTTTGTGATGAGAAAATGTTGAGGAAATGGGAGGGCAAATTTTGGGGTACATCACACAGTCTCATTTATTTTGATAACTTCATTACGAAAAGCATTTCATACATCATGACATTGCATATAGCTAACCCTTTATCTTTTTAGGTAAAGTCTATAAACAGATGAATATCATCAACTATCTACATGATCAGACAAATTTCTTCAGAAACTGAATTCTGACAAGTAATTCCCTCAAATACTTTCCCCAGAAAGTCATTTTGAAAAATATCTCTTCTAGATGAAGTCAGGTGTAGACATCTCATAGTGCATCATTCAGACGAAATTAAGCGCAGATTCCTTCCGGTACCCTGTTGAAGTAGTAGTCGTTAAATATTCCTTCATTATCTGTTGAATTAGTAGTCATTAGATTCCTTCATTACTTGTTGAAGTAGTAGTCGTCAAAGATTCCTTCATTATCTGTTGGAGTAGTAGTCGTCAAAGATTCCTTCATTACCTGTTAAAGTAGTAGTCATCCAAGATTCCTTCATTAATTGTTGAAGTAGTAGTCGTCAAAGATTCATTCATTACCTGTTGAAGTAGTTGTCGTAAGATTCCTTCATTACCTATTGAAGTAGTAATCGTCCAAGATTCCTTCATTTCCTGTTGAAGTAGTTTTCGTCAAATATTCCTTCATTACCTGTTGAAGTAGTAGTCGTCCAAGATTCCTTCATTATCTGTTGAAGTAGTAGTCGTCAAATATTCCTTCATTACCTGTTGAAGTAGTAGTCGTCAAAGATTCCTTCATTACCTGTTAAAGTAGTAGTCGTCCAAGATTCCTTCATTTCCTGTTGAAGTAGTAGTCGTCAAATATTCCTTCATTACCTGTTGAAGTAGTAGTCGTCCAAGATTCCTTCATTATCTATTGAAGTAGTAGTCGTTAAAGATTCCTTCATTACCCGTTGAAGTAGTAGTCGTCAAAGATTCCTTCATTACCTGTTGAAGTAGTAGTCGTCCAAGATTCCTTTATTATATGTTGAAGTAGTATTCGTCAGATTCATTCATTATTTGTTGAAGTAGTAGTCGTCAGATTCCTTCATTATCTGTTGAAGTAGTAGTCGTCAAAGATTCCTTCATTTCCTGTTGAAATAGTAGTCGTCAAATATTCCTTCATTACCTGTTGAAGTAGTTGTTGTCAAAGATTCCTTCATTATACGTCGCAGTCAATCTTTATACTTACAAGCAGTCACTTTAAATGGCATCTATAAGCCCATCTCCGACAACTCTCAGTCATCTTCTCCAAATGGCATTTGTAAGCCCATTCTTAATATCATCAATCAACGGTGTTACTTCATGCGAGTGCAAATTTCTGGGCACTCTAGTGTTCAATCATCTTCCACCTTCAGATCACGAAAAGCAGACAAGCCAATCTAAATCTTCAAGTTTAAGAAGATTAAACAGGGGCATCCACTCTACCCCAAAATTTTCACTCCCATTTTATTCAAGGAATGCTCATTGAGGTCCCCAATTGCTCAAGGTTGACCAAGAATTGACCAGATGAATTCTCCTCCTAAGCAATGGATTTCCATCTAGGGTTTCATTTCTTACAAATAAATTTGGTTTACAAAAGCTTCAAATGATTTCTATGGCACCCTATACGCCTCAACATAATGGCATAACTGAAAGAAAGAATAGAAGTGTACTGAACTTGACGAGATGTAAGTTGAAAGCTAAAAATTTCCCAAGAGATTTGGGGTCGAAGCAGCTTCTATAGCAATATACACTCTGATTAGATGCCCAACGAAGCAGTGTTAGCTGGGAATTTCGATTACACAAGTTTTGAATAAATGACACTATAATCGAAGAAAGAGTAGTTCGAAAGAAAGTGTGAGGAGGCCTTTACGAAGTCTTGGATTGATGAAGAGCTAGTAAAGATCTTCGAAGGGTTCGTTTTCAAAATATTGAAAAAAATAAGCTATTCGAAGCATTATAAGGGAACATATTTCGACTTTCATGTTGATTTGAATTGGAACTTCGAAAGGAAGAAAGAACAGAATGAATCTTCGACACAGTCACAACAGTCAGAAATGTCACAACTGTGTTCGAAGAAGATGACCAGAACGAAGCTTCGACAAGTTGAATCGAAGAACCACTTGCACAACTGTGTTCTAAGAAGATGAGAAGAATGAAGCTTCCACTGGTCGAATATAAGAACCACCTGCACAACTGTGTTTGAAGAAGATGACCAGAACGAAGCTTCGACTGGTCGAATTGAATAACCACCTACACAACTGTGTTCGAAGAAGATGACCAAAACTAAGCTTCGAATGGTCGAATCAAAGAACCACCTGCACAACTGTGCTCGAAGGAGAAGAACAGAACAAAGCTTCGATAGGTCAAAAGGAAGATGTGATACTTCGATTGGTTGAATTGAAGTAAAGGAGATCGAAAAGAACAAGAACTGTTTGATTAGGCTGATGTTCCCATATTACACAATCAAAGCAGATGGTGACTTAACCGAAGAAGCCATGATGACGAATCCTTGAGAAATTAAAATTGGAACTCAGAGCCATCGAAAAGAGCAATGGAGATGCCAGTAAAAACGAACACCTAATGGGATGAAACTTGTCCAGGTTCCCTCAAAGTTCAAAATGGCATGAAATATCTCAAAATGGCAACTTTCCAAATCTTTTGATTTTGCTTTCAAAGACATGGTTAATGGCAGATTCATGCAATATTTGTTCACTACCACACCCCTCTATAAATACAGAGCCAAAGTGCAAGCAAAAGGAGAACATTTCCTATACATACAAGAAATTACCTCAAAGAGCCACACACACACACTACCTCAGAAAACCATCTCGAAAACTCTCAAAAATCTCATAAGTTTTCTAAATACAAAACCAGATTTGCAAGCTCCCTCAGTCCAAACTAATACCATATTAATTCTCCCGAGACTTCCAGGAAGCCATACTCAATCCTTGCACAAGCCATCCCACGCTCAAAGCTACAAATTGAAGCACCTTCGTTTGGTAAAAAAAAATTCTAATCTCAAACTCATTCGATCTCTGATTTAAATTCGTTTTGATTGCATATTCATGTTATTATTGTTTTTTGTGAATGATTTAACATAATACATGTAAGTTGCAGTGTCCAAACGACAGGATACCATTGTTAGGGCCTTCGAAGCTGATTGCTTTTGAAACTCATGATATAGGCCATTTCAGGCCAAAACAACCCAGATTCGGATTCAGGGAGTTCGAATTAGGGGGGTTGAATCAAAGGGAAGAGACATGGGTTCAATACCTAAGTCGTGCGTTTCGTTTTTCTAACAATTATCTTGCAGATCCAATGCTTGCAGATTCCACGCGTACACCATACACCACATGATCATAACCAATGGATCCCCATTTGATCCAGATCTGAAGGCTTCAGACGTATGCCTCACCGTGAACCTTTGAAGGACTCCTTCATTGGATCGAAAGGAAACCTGGGCCTCTTTTTGATCCAAGCCTGGGCTCCACCCCCTGTTTACTTTTGCTGCCTGGCCCATTTATACTTGTTTACTTTGTTTTTATTTATTTCTTTTAGTTTGTTTTTTTAATCAACATAAAAATCAGAAAATATATAAGTAACTTAGAATTAGGTTTTACTTTTTCAATGATTTAATTTAGTTAATTATTTTAACTTTTTTACCTCAATTTTAAAATCAATAGGCTTAGGATTTACTTGAAATCAATCCTTTTCATAAACTAAAAAATGCAAAAAATATTAGGTTTGTTTTAGAGTTAATTTTAATCAATAATTTTAATTAATTAGATTTGACTTAATTGAACATTTATCATTTTTCAAACAAAATAAAACACAAAAAAAGATTTCCTTACACTTAGGATTTAGACGTTAATTTCCAAGTCACGCGCGATTTTATTTTAGCATTACTTTTTTTCATACTATTGTAACTGCCTACTGGGATGTAATAGAATTAAACTAGGGCTTTACATTTACTGTTTTATTTCCCCAAGTTTTGGACATGTAATTAATCCCCCTCCCCGAAGCCTTTTAATAGTTTCGGATATACATTTCCGCACTTTTAATTTCTGTAAACTATTAACTGTTAGATGTATGGATAATAGGATTGTATGGCAAGAATAACAAACAAACACTAGTAAACCTAATGCAAAGACAAAAATAACTGAATACCACACAATTGCACATGCGCACCTCTAGGGTACCCCCACTTTGGTTGCCTTTGGAAAAACAGTCACAAATCTCGAAACGTGAGAGAGTTTAGTGTCTACCCTCCGGTTTAAAGATCATATGTCCCTCGATGACCCTCTCGATGTTGCCTCGGTAAAGTGATCTTAAAACCCTAGGGTTGTTACTAAGGTTTCTTGCCCAATTTCCTTTGTGACTATAAACATCCCTTCGAATTTCCCTCAAACATCCAACGACTAGGGCTACCTACTCACTAATAGTAGGATAACATTGTCTAAAGGAAAAGAGGAAAAGAACAATCCTTTCGAGTAAAAGTAGATAGTTGTTAGATGCTTGCTCAAACAAACTTTTACACATACACACAACACTTTCAAAAACATTTTCAAAACTCTTTATGAACACTCTTGAGGACTGATACAAGAGTTATCATAAAGCAAACTGCCTTACTATTGGCATTTCAAATACTTTTTCAAAACACACAAAGCACAAGGTATTTCAAAATGAGCTAAGCATCTAAGAGCCCGTAGAAAGCTACAGATGGAAAGGGTGCTAACACCTTCCTTTCCATAATCTACCCCTCTTACTCAGAATAATCTCGAAAGGTATTTTTCTGTTCTTTTCACCCTTTCCTTTGTTGAATAAAATAAAATTCCATGGCGACTCTTGCTTACCGCAACATTTGCAAATACAAATGCAAAATCAGTACAACAGTCAGTTCTGCCACCATATCACAGTTGCAAACATGACTCCATGTTTCTGATCCATAAAGTTTTGGAAAGAAGTAACGGTAACTTTCATCTTCAGAAGCAAGCATGTTCTGAAGTGTTACAATTCAATTATTGCTATTCAAAAGTAACGGATGAAAGGGAACAATGATCTCTTTTTTTTTTTGGAAATTTCTTTAATTATCATTGATCATCATTCCAAAAGCTCCTACATGCATCGCCTATTTAAACAAAGTTTTAAAGAGAAATCGTTTACGATTTTCACGCACAACAAATAAGTCATCTTCATCATCTTCAAACGTCCTAAACCTAAATTATGTAAAACATCACTTGTGTGATAGTGTTTTATTAGAAAACACTTTTTGTACACTCTCTTAAATATTGTTTATTATATTTCCTTGAGAAAAATGGATTGTGGTTTAAACTCAAGAATACTTTGACAGTTGTCATAGTAGCTATGTAATCAAGTTTGATTAGTGGATTAAGACCTCGTTGAGAGAGGTGAAATCACCTTGGCGGGTGGACTGGAGTAGTTAGAGTTCAAACGAACCAGGATAACCAACATGTTATTTTATTTAAGTTTTAAAAACCCCAATTCAACCCCCCCCCCCTTCTTGTTTTTTTCCATTCTTCAATTGGCATCAGAGCACATGGTTCTAAGTACAAACACTTAACTGTGTCCGAAAAAGATCCAAGAAAGAAAAACACTATGGTGGTACCAAGTCAGAACATCAGCAATGACTACCATGATGTGTGTTTAACCCCAAAATTTTCCCACACATTCTTATTCAAGGCATGCTCATTAAGGTCCTCAATTGCTCAAGGTTGACGAAGAATTGATCAGATAAATTCTCCTCCTAAGAAATGGCCTTTCAATTAGTTTCACTTTTCACCAAGATGTGTGAGCTCCAAAGTTTCAAATGATTTCCATGGCACCCTATACGCCTCAGCATAATGGCCTAACTGAAAGAAATAAAATAAGGGTATGTCAAAAGCTGAGAATATGCCTAAGAGCTTTTGGGTCGAAACAGCTTCGACAGCAGTATGATGCCCAACGAAGCACTAGGGTTGAAGGAAGGATAGTTCCAAAGAAAGAGTGATGAGGCTTTTATGAAGTCTTTGATTGGGAGAGCTAGTAAAGAGCATTATCGAAGGGTTTGTTTTCGAACCATGGAAATGTAAGATATTCAAAGTATTATAAGGAAGGCACACTTCGATTGCTATGTTGGTTGAATTGGCGCTTCGAAAAGAAGAAGATGTTGAATTCGAAAAGCTTTGATCTTATGGTTCGAAGGACATGTATGTACTTGGATAGGCGAGGAAGAAGTTGGATGATTAAAGTGAAGTCTTGGTGCTAATGAGTTACCATTCGATTGGTGCATACAAACTGTATTCACCAATTGAAGATGAACTAGTGAGCAAGAAAGATTTTCTTGTAGACAAAAGCAAAGGGTGGGAGTTGGAATCGAAGAACCACCTACACAACTGTGTTCGAAGGAAAGAACAAAATGAAACTTCGACAGGCCAAGATGAAGAGGTGTTTGAATTGAAGGAAAGGAGATCGAAAGGAATAAGAACTGAGTTCGATTAGGCTGATTGGATAGTTTTTTCAGATCAAGCAACTAAGGCAGATAATGACTCAATCAAAGAAGCCATAATGATGAGGCCTTGAAAAATTCAAATTGGAACTCAGAGCCATCGAAGAACAAAGCTTAGGAGCATTCGAAAGAATCAAGATGTGAAAAGTTGAAACGAACAGCTAATGGGATGAAACGTGTTCAGGTTCACTTAAAGCCCAAAATGGTAGAAAATCATCAAAAATGGCAACTTTTTAAAACTTTCGATTTTGCTTTCAAAGCCATGGTTAATGGATGATTCATGTCATTTTAGTTCACCACCACACCCCTATAAATATAAGACAGACAATGCCCATCAACAGACACACATTGCCTATACACAGGAGATTGCCTATCAAAGTTCCACACACAAGAAGCTGTCTCAGAAAACATATCAAATCCTCACAATCTCACGAAGGGATCAACATTTGAAACACAGTTTGCAGGCTCCTCCAGTCCAAATGAATACCATCCCTCCTCGACGCTTAAAGCATCCCAAAACTGCGGATCGAAGCATATCGGCCATAAGTATAATTTTGAGATTCAATCTTTTGATCAAAGTGTATCTGTGTGTTTTAATGTGTTTGTGTGTGTTTATAATGAAGTGTTAGACATGTTATAGTCCTCAAATGCGAGCCCTAATGTCAAGATAATGACCTACCATTATTAGGGCATTTTAAACTGATTCCCTTGAATCTCAAAATCCAGGCGTCTCTTTCCTTTTGGCTTGTGCAGCACGCATGTGTTGATTTAGAATTATATATATCTGATTTGTTTTACTAATATAATGTTATGATTTTATTTGTATAAACGAATGAACAAACAACGCAAATGGTAAAAAGTAAGTGTGCAAACGGGGAAAGACTTGGGTCCGATACACAAGTCTTTACATTTTATTTCTTCCTAACATGGTATATGCAGATCTAATACTCTCGGGTCCAATGTGCACACCATGCACCCTCAAGTCATCACCATTTGATCCAGATTTGAAAGCCTCAGATATGCAACTCACCATAAACTCTCAAAAGCTAGAAACATAGGATCCAGCGCAACTCTTGGGTTTCTATTTTCTTGGGGCCCAACAAATTTCAGTTTGCACCCCCTCCTGTTTACTTTTGCTTCCTGGCCCATTCACACTTGTTTACTTTGTTTTTTTTCCGTTTGATCAACATAAAAATCAGAAGAAAAATATAAGTAAATTAGAGTTAGGTTTAATTTTACTTTTAATAATTTAATTTAGTTAATTATTTTAACTTATTTTCCTCAATTTTAAAATCAGTAGACTTAGAATTTATTTGAATTTAATTCTTTTCATAAAACAAAAAAAAAACAAGCAAAAAGATTTTTCCTTTTTAGGGTTTAGACATCTTTTTCAATTCACACGCGTTTATTATTTTAGCATTGTTATTTTTATCATTAATGTATATGCTTATGGGATGTAATAGACAATAACTAGGACTTTTACATTTAATTCTTTGTGTTCCCTCAAGTTTTTGATATCTAAGTATTCCCCCTCCCCGAAGCCATGTAATAGTTAGGTTTTAATTTCCGCACTTTAATTTCCCACACTGATATTAAACTATTAGACGTATGCCTAATAGGATTGCATGATAAGAATAAAACAAAATGCTAGAAAACCTAATGCAAAATACTAAAATAACTGAATACAATACAATTTCACATGCGCACCTCTAGGGTACCCCCACTTTGGTTGCCTTTGGAAAAACAGTCACATCTCTCGAAACATGAGAGATTTTAGTGGCTACCCTCCGGTTTAAAGATCATAAGTCCCTCAATGACCCTGTCGACGTTGCCTCAGTAAAAATGATCTTATAACCCTAGGGTAGTTACTAAGGTTTCTTCCCCAGTTTCCTTTGTGACTGTACAAATGTCCCTTTGAATGTCCCTCAAACATCCAACGACTAAGACTACCTACTCACTAATAGTATGATAACACCGTCTAAAGGAAATAAGGAAAAGAACGACCCTTTCGAGTAAAAGTAGATAGTTCGTAGATGTTATGCTCAAAACAAATTTTTACATTTACACAAAACAACTTTCAAAAACATTTTCAAAATACTTTATCAACACTATTGAGGACTGATACAAGAGTTATCTTAAAGCAATTTGCCTTACT
The DNA here is from genome assembly GCA_948472305.1 of Vicia faba. NCBI lineage: Eukaryota > Viridiplantae > Streptophyta > Magnoliopsida > Fabales > Fabaceae > Vicia > Vicia faba. The sequence goes on along the minus strand of OX451739.1, from coordinate 908,314,905 downwards.
ATTGGCATTTCAAAAATACTTTCAAAAACACACAAGCACAAGGTATTTAAAAATGAGCTAAGCATCTAAGAGCCCGTAGATAACTACAGATGGAAAGGGTGCTAACACCTTCCCTTTCCATAATCTACCCCCTTACTCAGAAATAATCTCGAAAGGTATTTTTTTGTTCTTTTCGCCCTTTTCTTTGTTGGATAAAAGAAAATTCTGTGGTGAATCTTGCTTACTGCAACATTTGAAAACACAAACACAAAACCAGTATAACAGTCGGTTCTGCCACCGTATCACAGAACTGTCGACTCTGCTGGGGATACTATAAAAAGTGGGGTTACCTTAGAGCTTAGTTCATTTTTTAATTTCTTTACATTGTGTGTTTGTATGCCTTATCTTTGAGGGCTTGTTTGGGTTGTTACTAAAATATCCTACACCCGGATCTGAGGCACCTTTTAGGTAAGCAGTAATAGATCGTGGAGATTGTATGGTGTAGACTAATTGGTTAAAGAAATGGCTGCATTAGTGTGACACATTTGTTGGTACCTGTATCCCTTGTGTTAAATCGAGGAGAATATAGGGCCGCTGTGTGGTGTCATAAAGCACTAACGGACCTTACAACCTTAGTTGAACAAACTTGGCCATTAGAAAAGTAGTGAGATAGTCGGAATTGATATAAAGATGAGGATGGTTAATACTCAATACTACACTCATTGAGATCGGACTTTCGGGATATTTCGACCGCGAGAAAAGATCGCTTGAGCTGAAACAATGCCCGATAAAGAAAGATCAATGATATTGAGACTCCTTAGAACCCGGTTACTTTTCTAAGACAGGTTAAACCAACTAAACTTCAAGAGGGTGTTTACCTACAAACCTCATGCAAGCCTAAACCTAAGGCTACTTATGTGACTTGTTTGCTTTAATTATCTATTAACTTGAACTCATTGCAGGGCTTTGTTTGTACTCCTTGCAGGGTTTATTTGTGGTCATTATCCAATAACTTGGATTTCCTGAAAGACTCACTCGTCTTCATCACCTTACACATTTTCTTAATGCATATCATACACATCATAACATCATATCATAGCATTTCCTTAACCATTTCAAGGATCTCAAGGGCCCATGGTGTAGGTTATGATAAACCAGACGTCTAGCAAGGGGCAAGGGGATTTATTTTCCTCTAGCTAATGCCGCCAAACGACCAAAGCACGATAACTTGAGTCAAAGGCTATGACCCACTAGACACGGTGAGCTTGATTCTCGTAGAAGGACGGTTAACGATACGAAAGTTCTTCAATCAAAGTTGTAGTTGGATTCTAACATTTTCTTGTGTTTACCCCACAAGATCCTTGAAAACAACGCATAAGCATGGCATACATATCATTACAGGTTTCAAGGCAAGTTTCTTATCCCTTCAGTATTTATTTCATCAAGAAGAAATGGCACTCGAACAAAATGTCAAGGATCTTCAGGCACAGAATTCTCAATTCCAGCAGATGTTCTTGGCTTTAGCTAAAGGGAAAGAGGATCTGAAGGCTCTCATCTTGAAAGACAAGAAGAAGAAGACTAAGAAGAAGGCTGGTGTCTTGAACCTGGGGAGAAGATTCAGAGGACTTGCTAAGCGATCTCTAGATTTCATACTCCATCTAAGGATGGAGACACTCAAGATGAAGATAACAAGAACACCAAGGAAGAAGACAACAGTATGTGGACTGAGGAGGATGAAGATGACTACTCTAAGGAATAGTATCCTCATGCTGATGACAAATACAATCAGCTGGAGGATCGTCCCAACGCCATGGAAATCTAGAAGATACCAGGATTGGATTTCAGTGAACTAGGGATGGTTTCAGGGTTGTTCATCCCACCTAAGTTCAAGGTCCCTATCTTTTCCAAATATGATAGGGTCTCTTGTCCTAAACTTCACTTGAGATCATACGTCATAAAGAACCAGCCTCACACTGCCGACGGGAAGTTATGGGTCCATTTCTTCCAAGAAAGTTTGGCTGGAACTCAACTGGAGTGGTTCTATCAGTTGGAAGGAACCGACATTCATACCTGGGAAGACTTGGCTGCTGCTTTCTACGAGCAGTACCAATACAATGCTGACCTGGCACCAACTCGAGTGCAATTGCAGAATATGTCCATGGACTCAAGAGAAGGATCAAGGAATATGCACAAAAATGGAGGGATTTAGCTGGCAGGGTGAAATCTCCTCTGGCTGATCGGGAAATGATAGACATGTTCATGGGCACTCTGACAGGCTCGTTCTTTAATCTGCTAATTAGGAGTTCTTCGTCTGGTTTTACAGAAATGGTTCTGACTGGGGAAAGGATCGAAAGAGGTATTAAGAGTGGGAAGATTCTGATGGTTGCATCTTCTAATGCTGAGAAGAAGCCATTTTGTAGCAAGAAGGAGGCCAATGTTGTGTATGGCCAGAAGGGTCGTAATAAGAGCGATCTTAACCAATCTGTAGGGGAAGTACTAGTCTCTAATCCTACGCCTGTGTAACAACATCAACAAGGGAACTAGTGTAAGGAGGTCGCACCAAAGAGACGATTCACCAAAATCAACATGTCACTAGCTCAAGCGTTACAACACATGTTAAAGGCAGAGTTGATTACGTTAAAGGCTCCTCTGCGGAATCCAAATACTTCTGCTTCTAGTTACCATCCCAATGAAAGGTGTGCATACCATTCTGATAGTCTTGGACATGATACGAATGGCTGCTAGGCTCTGAAGAAAAAAATTCAGGATATGATTGATGCCATGGAGATTAAATTCGACCCTCCAGAGACTCCCAACGTGATCACTGTTCCCATGCCAAATCATTGAGAGCGTCTAGTTCATTTTTTATTTTTAAATTGTAATTTCTTTTGTTTGTTCGAACACTTATCTATTATGTCAAAATTTGTTTCATTAATGCATTTCATATGTTTTTCTTGAAGTAATCCATTCGTTTTCACTCTACTATGCTTTTACTTCCTTTTTGTGATATTCAACTCTCGGTTAAAAGTTGTAAGCCTTTAGAGGGAAGATGACAAAAAGATACCACAATCTCTACAATATGCGTTTGAACAGACCTTGCTGACGATGTATAGTTGTTGTTTCAAATCCTAAACAGTGGAGTTATAAGGAAGATAATCCCTAGTCAACCCCTTTGAGCCTAAGAAGTAGGAGTTTTCTTTTTCACACAAATTGAAACCCTTAATCATAACCTAGAGCAGGGTAATTTCTCAGTTAATTCAATGGTGTATTCAATCACAAGCTTTCCCCTCGTACACGACAGTGGGTTTCAGAGGTATAATTCCAAACCAAAAGATGGAGATGGTTCCGCATAATCATTAAAACAGGAAGTCATTATATCTCAAAAGAAAAGCCCTCTAAGTTAAAACCTATGAAGGAGACTTAAAGAAAAAAACAGGGGCATCCCGCTGACTTTAACCACAAAAGAAACAGTTCAGGCAAAAGGTAGGGATGATAAAATCAAAAAAAGAGGTCGCTAAAAATCCTCAATAAAAAAGAAAATATTACAAAAGTGACTGCCTCCTCAAAATAAAATTTCAGTATCCGAACCATCACCGAAATATCAGGCCCAAGATTCCAGAATCAATTGGGATCTAAACGCAAAATTAACTGAGTATAGGACTGAAGAACATCAAGAAGAACGGGTTGGGTACAAATAAAGTTTGAGTCTTTATCCTTTGTTTCTTAAACCGTGAACCAGGCCACGTTACAACCCTTAAAAGTTCTAGCTGAAGCATGGGTTAGTTCGAAAGCATACTGTTACAAAAGGTATCCTGACTCCTGTAAGGTTTACTATAAATCTTGAGTTGATATCACATTTTTGCAAAGTTTGTTTTACTAAAAAATTAATTTTCAAAAACTTCAAGATAGACATAAGCTTTGCATTTTTAATACCACTGTTTGCATATGACTAATTGTTCAACAACAGAGAAATTCTCACGACGAATATTTAATGAACCAAAATCCTCTCAATGAACAAAATCACCTCAGATGGAAAGACATGTCCAATAACAGGCCTTTCATAATCCAGAGACATGACATGGTCTGGGGGCATTCAAGTCAAGATTCGAGGAATCTCTCAAAAGTGCCAAATAGCCAGGTGCAGACCTCCGTCTGAATCACTTGGGGCATTGAACATGAGTTCCAGCAAAGGGCCGTGTGCGATCAAGCAAACATCTTCCTGGAAATATCACCAACCTACGGAGTTTCAACATTACGGCCCGAGGGAATTTCTCTCTCCAGTTGAGTTCTCAAAACTATAAAAGCCCATGCAAACTACTTCTCTCCAACAAAGCTCATTCCTCCATCACCAGGTTTTATTCCCCCAATAGGGTTTATTTCCCCAACAACATTCTAGGATTTAACTCCCCGAAATTCCCCAACACTTGTCAAAGGCTGGTTCCCGAACGGATACAGTCCAGATACGATCCAGAGACGGATGACATTCTGACACTTAATCCAAATTCTATTCTATATTCAGTCCAGATAAGATCCAGAGACGGATGACATTCTGACACTTATTCTAGATTCTCTTCTAGATACATTCCAGATATGATCCAGAGATGGATGACACTCTGACACTTATTCCAGATTCTCTTCTAGATACAATCTAGATATGATCCAGAGGCGGATGATATTCTGACACTTATTCTAGATTCTCTTCTAGATACAGTCCAGATACGATCCAGAGACATATGACATTCTGACACTTATTCCATATTTTCTTCTAGATACAATTCAGATGCGATCTAGAGACGGATAACATTCTGACACTTATTCCATATTCTCTTCTAGATACAGTCCAGATGCGATCCAGAAACGGATTACATTTTGACACTTATTCCATATTCTCTTCTAGATACAGTCCATATATGATCCAGAGACAGATGTCTTTCTGACACTCATTCAATGCCTGCTTCAAATACAGTTCAGATACGATCCAAAGACGGATGTCATTCTAACACTCATTCAATACATGTTTCAAATACAGTTCAGATACGATCTAGAGATGGACGTCATTCTGACACTCATTCAACATGTTTTTCAGATACAATTCAGATACGCTCCAAATACGGAGGTTATTCTGATACTCATTCAATACATCTCCAAATACAATCACGACATAGATTCATTCTGACAATCCCCAAGAGGTTTGCGGAGTTTCCTTACCCCAATAAAGTTTATTTCTCTAACAACGGAAATTCGTCTCCCAGCATTTTAACTTCAACAAAATTTGAAGACTTACATTCTTCATCCCCAACAATAATCAGGGATTTATTTTCCCTAGTTCAACAACACTGCAATAGAACAATTAATACTTTCATACATTGAATTCATACATCATTTTACAAGCGTCATAGCGTACGCAACACAAATGCATATATCACAATCTCATTTATTTTGAGAACATCATTACCCAATGCATTTCACGCATCATGATATTACATACAGCTAATTCTTAACCTTTTCAGGAAAGATCAACAGACAAATATCATTAACAATTTTCAAAAGTTCCATATTAATACCTGAAACAAGACATGAAAACTATATGAGAACAACCAATTATAGATAAATACCTAAAACAAGACAGGACAACTATCTACATATTTAAGATTAACTCCCAAAACAAGACGGGGAAACTATCTTTCTTTCTCTTAGGTCAGAGATTAATTCCTGAAACAAGCCACGACAACTATCTCAACGACCAACAAAAGCAAGTTCTAGATTAGTTCTTGAAACCAGACAGGGAAACTATCTGTGAACAACTGATTATGGATCAATTCTTGAAACAAGACGTGGTGACTATCTACATGACCAAACGAAGCAATCTTACACGGGTTCCTTCTCATGATCTCCAGATGCAGCTTTACACGGGCTCATCCTGAAGCAATCTTACACGGGTTCCTTCTTATGATCTCCAGATGCAGCTTTACACGGGCTCATCCTGAAGCAATTTTACACGGATTCCTCCTCATGATCTCCAAATGCAGCTTTACACGGGCTCATCCTGAAGCAGTCTTACACGGATTCCTTCTTGCAATTTTCAGATGCAGTTACACACAGACTCATCCTGAAGCAGCCTTACACAGGCTCTTTCTCATATATCTCCAGATGAAGTTTAACACGGACTCATCCTGAAGCATCCCTACACAGGCTCCTTTTAATATATTTCCAGATAACAATTGATTGCATTTTCCTCAGTAAGTTACTGCGAAGCTTGGATTTCAATTAGAAAATAACTAACTTTCATCTCTCTAATCTAGAGATAACGCCTCAGTAGAGTCATGGACAACTAAAGCTCCTAGACTCTATTCCCCCACAGAGTTTTCCTCAAGCGGGAGAACAACTGAAATCAACATTCCCCTGCAGAGTCCTCGTCAGACAACAGGAACAGGAAACCCCACAAAGATACCTCTTATGAAGTCAGTATCTACTTTGGATGGCATCTTTAAGCCCACCTCCGACAACTCTCATTTATCTTCTATAAATGGAATCTGTAAGCCCATTCCTAATATCATCAACCAACGACGTTACTCCATGCGAGTGCAAATTTCTGGGTACTCTAGTGTTCAATCATCTTCCACCTTCAGATCACGAAAGGCAGACAAGCCAATCTAAATCTTCAGGTTTAAGAAGATCGAACAGGGGCAGTTGTTGTACCCCAAAATTTGTCCTCCCATTTTTATTCAAGGCATGCTCATTAAGGTCCTCAATTGCTCAAGGTTGACCAAGAATTCATCAGATAAATTCTCCTCGTAAGCAATGGCATTTCAATTAGTTTCACTTTTCACAAAGATATGTGAGCTCCAAAGTTTCAAATGATTTCCTTGGCACCCTACATGCCTCAGCATAATGGCCTAACTGAAAGAAAGAAAATAAGGGTATGTTGAAAGCTGAGAGTATGCCTAAGAGTTTTTGGGTCGAAGCAGCTTCGATAGTAGTATGATGCCCATCGAAGCACTAGGATTGATGGAAGGATAGTTCCAAAGAAAGCGTCAGGAGGCTTTTATGAAGTCTTCGATTGGGAGAGCTATTAAAGAGCGTCATCAAAGGGTTCGTTTTCGAACCATTTAAATGTAAGTTATTCAAAGCATTACAAGGAAGGCACACTTTGATTTCTATGTTGGTTGAATTGGCGCTTCGAAAAGCTTTGTTCTTATGGTTTGAAGGACATGCATGTACCTAGACAGGAGAGGAAGAAGTTGGATGATTGAAGTGAAGTCTTGGTGCTCATGGGTTACCATTTGATTGGTGCATACAAGCTGTATTCACTAATTGAAGATGAACTAGTGAGCAAGAAAGATTTTCTTGTAGACAAAAGCAAAGGGTGGGAGTTGGAATTGAAGAACCACATACACAACTATGTTCGAAGGAAAGAACAAAATGAAGCTTCGACAGGCTAAGATGAAGAGGTGTTCGAATTGAAGGAAAGGAGATTGAAAGGAACAAGAACTGAGTTCAATTAGGCTGATTGGATAGTTTTTTCAGATCAAGCAACTAAGTCAGATAGTGACTCAATCGAAGAAGCCATAATGATGAGGCCTTGAGCAGTTCGAATTGGAACTCAGAGCCATCGAAGAACAAAGCTTAGGAGCATTTGAAAGAATCAAGATGTGAAAAGTTGATACGAACACCTAATGGGATGAAACCTGTCCAAGTTCACTCAAAGCCCAAAATGGTAGAAAATCATCAAAAATGGTAACTTTTTAAATCTTTCGATTTTGCTTTCAATGCCAAGAGGTATGTGTAATCATTTCAAGCTAATTAATGAAAAATGAATTTTGTTCATGCTTTGTCTATACAAATTTAAATTTCATAAATCCTTGAAATCATTTGCATATACATCTTCTGTGCATCATAACATGACAGGTTTTCACATAACAGGTTTCCTTATCTTTCTGCTGTTTATTTCAGCAAGATGGATCTAGAGAAAACTGTGAAGGATCTTCAGACACAAAACTCTCAATTCCAAGAGACTCTACAGGCCCTATCCAAGGGGCAACAAGATATGATGGAATTGTTGGTAGTTAAGAAGAAACCTAAGAAGAAAGCCCTGGTCAACATGGGCAGAAGGTTCAAAGAGTCGGTTCGTCAGATCCCGGTGGTGGAAGACTCATCTGAAGAAGACGAGAATCAGATTTGAGAAGCTAAGAGTACCTAAGATGGGTGCATCAATGGTCAAGCGTCTGATGATGATTATTTCGACGAGCAGTATCCACCCACTGATGTCAAGTACAAGTAGTTAGAAGACATATTGAAAGCCGTCGAGATCCAAGCCATCCCCAGTTTAGATTTTGATGATTTAGGTTTGATATTGTGGATTGTCATTCCCCACAAATTCAAAATACTATTCTTTTCAAAGTACGATGGAGTTTCTTGTCCAAAACTTCATCTGAAATCTTATGTGCGCAAGATACAGCCGCACACCATTGATAAGAAACTTTGGGTTCACTTTTTCCAAGAAAGCTTGGTCGGGACGCAACTAGAATGGTTCTACCAGTTGGATGGTTACCGCATCAATACTTGGGGAGACTTAGCTACCGCTTTCTACCATTAGTACCAGTATAATGCCGACTTGGGGCCGACAAGAGTTTAGTTGCAAGATATGACAATGGGGAAGAGTGAAGGATTTAAAGAATATGCACAAAAGTGGAGAGACCTCTCCAGTAGGGTTCAACCACCTCTGACTGATAGGGAACACATTGACATGTTTATGAGAACTTTATCTGGTCCTTTCTTTAACTTGTTGGTTGGTTTTTCTTCTTCCGGTTTCACTGAATTAATCTTAACTGGTGAAAGAGTTGAAAGCGGCATCAAAAGTGGGATGATTTCCATGGAATCTGCCTCCACTTCTAATCTTATAAAGAAAACTTTTGCTGCAAAGAAGGAAATCAATGTTGTGTACGGGGAAAGGGCCTGTACCAAGAAGAATGATCATCAGTTTGTTAATGTTGTCTGAATCTCCAATCCAACTCCTGCTCCAAGACCATCTGCTAATCATCAACGGTTTACAACTCCGAGAAGACAATTCACAAGGATAGGCATGTCACTCTCCCAAGAATTATAACACTTGCTAAAGGCTAATTTAGTGACATTACGCGATCCTCCTGCCAATCCAGATACCTCTTCACCAAAGTATAATCCGAACGCCAAATGTGTTTACCACTCAAGTAGCCCCGAGCATGAGACTGACCAATGTTGCGCCTTGAAGAATAAAATCCAGGACTTGATCGATAACAAGACTGTTGAATTTGATCCTCCTCCAACTCCGAATGTAATTACCACGCCCATGCCAAAGCATGGAAAGGGTGTCAATGAAGTTAGCGCTGTAGGTGATTCTGATGAAGAAGCTGAATTTGAATATTGGGTGTATCCTACTACAACGGAGCTCCATAATTAGCATGCAGAGGACTTTTTGCCCATCTCCGTCATTGAGGAGTAATCACTTGTTTATTGATTTTTTATTGAATTCAAGAACATTTTGTCTATAATATTTAACAATGACTTTTAAGCCATGTGCCTGGCCCGGGGAACTATGGTCCATTTGTCAAGGGTTTTATTCATGTTCATCTAATCATATGATCATTCAACACAAATCATTGGACTCTTTTGCATTCAAATATTTGTGTTCATTGTCTTTCTTTTTCTTCAAATAAATTTCTCAAAGTAGCCATGTATCTTACATGCACACACACACTCTTGCAGGTCCTCATCCACTCTGGATCTTATTGCCAATGAATCTACTATTGCCGACTATGACTTTGAATGTCCAATAAACCAAGTCGAAGACGAGGGCGAGGAAGATTGTGAAATACTGGGAGAACTAGCCAGACTTCTATTACAAGAGGAAAAAGCTATTCAGTCGCACGAAGAGTCAGTTGAAGTCATCAATCTGGGTACTGAGATAAACAAGAAGGAAATCAGGATCAGCGCTAACTTGGAAAGCAGTGTCAAGAGCAGGTTGGTTCGAATGTTGCATAATTATGTGGAAATATTTGCTTGGTCTTATGAAGATATGCCAGGGTTTGATACCGACATCGTAGTCCATCATCCGCCCATAAAGGAAGATTGTCCTCCTGTCAAACAAAAAGTTCGTCGCATGAGGCCTGACATGTCTATAAAGATAAAAACTGAAGTGATGAAACAATTTGATGCAGGGTTCCTAGCTGTGACATCTTATCCCCAATTGGTTGCAAATGTGGTGTCAGTACCAAAGAAAGACAGAAAAGTTCGCATGTGCATAGACTATAGGGATCCGAATAGAGCAAGCCCCAAGGATGATTTCCCTCTACTTCACATTGACGTCTTGTTCGATAACACTGCTCAGCATAAAGTCTTCTCTTTCATGGATGGCTTCTCTTGCTATAATCAGATAAGGATGGCTCCCGAAGACATGGAGAAGACAACTTTATTTACGCAATGGGGCACCTTTTGCTACAAGGTCATGCCGTTCGGATTGAAGAATGCAGGGGCAACATATCAGAGGGCTATGGTAGCTTTGTTTCATGATATGATTCATCATGAAATAGAGGTATATGTGGATGATATGATTTTCAGATCACAAACTGAAGAGGAACATCTCGATCACCTGTACAAGCCATTCGAAAGGTTGAAAAAGTACAAGTTGAGGTTAAACCCTGACAAGTGCACATTTGAAGTATGATCTGGAAAGCTTTAAGGTTTTGTTGTCAGCAATAAAGGCATTGAAGTTGATCCCGCTAAGGTAAAGTCTGTTGCACCCCAAAATTTGCCCTCCTAATTGCACTTTTTTGGCTTAGACTTTTGCATTCATCTGCATCTATTTCATTAGGTCACTAACATGGCATGCATTTCATTCAATATAGCTCTGAGGTTCAAAGTTCAGTGGTTGTGCGATACTAGGGTTTCACAGTGGTTAAGGCGCTCGTATCCAATAAAGGACGATTTCTTATTCATGCAACAAGCATTAGAATTAGGTTTTTTTAGGCTCATTTTTGGACTTCTTCTCCACCAAGTTACTGGGCTAATATCTTCTGATGAAAAACTGGTTGTAGGTCATTCTGGTCAAGAACTCTAGGACGTGACCGAGCATATGTGGACTTTGAAGCATGGCATCCTTTCCTATAAGTATGCTTGTCATTTGATTAGGATTAATGACTGTGACATGACATTCATCTACTCCTCAGTTAATCAATTTAGGTTTTGTTGAATCATGGTTCAAAGATGTTTTATCCGGATATTTCTTTGTGCATCTAAACGGGGAATCAAGATTGTGAGGTGTGGTTAACATGATTTCTTTCTCTTCAAGATATAATTGCTTTTATCCAGTCTTGGCAAGTGCTGGGGTTTTCATTTGTGCAACTAGGTTTCACGTCAAGGGAATTCTTCTGTGATTCATACTTTATCATCCCTCGGTAAGATGTTCCTTATGACGCTAATTTCAAGTTGAAATAACCGATCGCTAAGGGCTGGGGATTGAATTGTGAAGCGTGGTTCATGACCTAAGATATGAATTCATAGATTTCTCCTTAACCAAGGCAATCATTGTCCTCATCATTGTCATTTGTTATCTGCGATGCGAGTAGGTTGGGATTGAAGTGGGTTTCTCAGGGAAGAATTCATGCAAGGTAATTGAAAGTTCAAGGCATTCAAGGCAGGGTTTTGTTCAACATGGCATACCTGGTTGATGGGCTTACAAGCTCTTATGAGACCTTGAGATGCATAATCATGGGCCAAGTTCAAAGATACGAGGATAAGATCTGTTGACTTCGGTTAAAGTAAGCTTTGAACAATTAACTTTGGGGCCAAGGTCTCCCTTGAATTTTCATCTAATATGTGTTGGGAATTCGAGTTGCATTTGAAGAATAGTATGGTAAAGGAAAAGAAATATTGGTTTAGAAAAGGAAGATTTCATTAAAAATCAGGGTTTCTATTCATTGATAAATGTTCAAGTAATTGAAGATCAGGGGAAATAAAGTTTCATGTTAATCTCGATCATGTTCTTTCATTATCATTTGTGTACATCTTTGATGATTAAAGGTCGTCAATTAGAGAAGGACCTCGTCGAAATAAGAGACTTGTGGATTGAATCGTAGGATGAGGCATGATGCAAAAGGGCAAGGTTGTGAATTTTTTAGGATCAAAATCTTATTGGCTATTCAAATTATTTGTCATTGAAGATTGAAGTTAGGAGTTCATTGAGAATGCAAGTGTGATTTGGATTTGAAGTTTGATTTGAGTTCAAGATGTTCGAAAGTGTTTGGTTGAATTAAAGTCGGCAAAGAGTCTTAAGCATTGTTCATATGGCTTTCTTGGAAGGTAAAGTACAGACTGCGAGGTTTTGTTTCAAGTCAGAGTTCATACGCATTACAAAGATGTTCACCGTTATTCCAGATTCAAGTTCACATGTGTTCAAAGTCTATTCGAACCCTTTCGTTCATGATTCAAAAAAATACTATCCAATTCCATTCAATTTCATTCAAGTGTAACAATACCTTACAAGAAAATTTGATGCTTTCATGTCTTCAAGCATTTTTTCAAGACTTTGTCATTTAAACCCCGTCCTTAAAATTCATCACCCAACATTTCAAGCTCAAAGGTCATTTACAATTCACACTATAAATTTCAAGTTCATCCAAATCAAACATTCATTATAAAATCATTACAATCCCATTACACCAATATTCTACAAAGAAAAGAAAATGGTTACAAAATACACTTGAACAAAATTCCTTAGTCCTAAAGTTGTTAAAATTCCATGAGTAAACTTCCAATTCCATGCCATGCCAAAGTTCTTCATCTTCAGTTCATGACCTGCACATTCATACAAAAAAATCCAAGTCAATACAAGCAATCATGCCATCATATCAGGTTCTCGAAGACATATTGATTACCTGCTTAGAGATCAACAGAATCTTTTTAGTTCGATAGATGATTTCTTGTGGTTCAAATTGTCGGCTGTGCGGGACTGCCCAAGTGGATCTTCATCCCTTGTTCTAAGTGACAGTGTGATTCCATACACTTTGGATGATTTGCAAAGTTACCTGAATAAATTTGAATTATCATACTATACAAAAAATGGAAAAAGATCCTCTGGTATATTCTTATACCTTGCTCTTAAGCATTTAATTGCTTCCGTCTGTACTATACCTGTCTAAGGAAACAGGAGATGAAGGATATTGATTCTGCCCACCTATCAATTGTGCTAGCTGATCACAGGGTCCTTTCTGAAGGGGCCGGTACTGGAAAAAATTGGGGGCGATGGATGCTTATGCAGAAGTAGCCACCATTGTCAGGAAGCTGCATCTATTGCCAGAATTCACGTTCTTCAACTCTCAGACTTCAGCAAGAAGTTGAAATAAGGGTCTTTGTTGAATTTTCATTTACCAATCAATGAACAAAGATTATTTTCATCCAATTCCTATATAAACATTAAAGAATTATAATGTACACACTCTTTCTACTTAGAAATATCCTCCTCTTTTTGTTAAACTGCTGTAATTTGCAAACAAAGTCAGATGAAAAAAACAAAAGCATGTTTTTGGTATAAATGACATCCTCTTGTTATGGAAGATAACGGCATTTTTTGATAATGGGGTGGAGTGCCGAGAGGCCTTAGATGGTATTATTGATAGATGTTCTGCACTTCAAAACATTCGCCAAGCTGTTCTAGAACATAGGAAAGTATTCAATCAACAACATGTTGAGCAAAAGGGTAAGGAGGGTTACATTAAATCTTGATGCTGAGTACTTGGAACGGTATTTCCGTCTTATTGCTTTTGCAGCATATCTTGGAAGTGAAGCATTTGATGGGTTCTGTGGAGAAGGTGAATCCAAAGTGTCATTTAAGAATTGGTTGCATCAGAAACCAGAGATGCAGGCTATGAAATGGAGCATAAGATTGAGACCTGGACGATTTTTCACTGTTCCTGAAGAGTTGAGACACACCTTCAAGAATACCTTGCGCCAACTGCTATACACATCATAGCACTCTTTCTTATAACCAGCTGCTACCATCGACTTCACTGTTTCATTAAGATTATGGATCTTTCTTGATGACAGAGAATCCATTACATAATCAGACTTACCGAGTAAATATAATTCACTCTTATCTAGATTGTATTCCTTCACGAACTCCTAGCCCGTCCACAGTTCAGCCCTGCATAGAAAGATTAAAAAGCAAAAATCAATAAACAATTAACAGTTCAGTTCTAAGAAATTGAAACAAGACAAGCTTGCTGTATTCATTTGGCAAAAATGACAGAAATCCTAAGCTACACTGCTTGCAGACGATCGTCTCAAATGTTCATTGCAGTTATCTTCTTTCATGTTTCAGAATATTTTCTAGCCGCCTTCATTCATGGAAAGTCAAGTGTAACTTTGAAGTCCCTTTTGATTAGCAAACACTATCTTTTAGTAATGGTATTTTCATTGCTGGAATATTTAATTGAGGTTACTTTCTTTCCCGAGCTAAAGGAATATTGGGTTATCAGTGATTTAGGCCTAGTACTGGTTGTTGTAGGGGAAATTATAAGGAAAACGGCAATAATAACAGCAGGGAAATCTTTTACTCATATGATAAGGGTTCGTCCTGATGAACGTCACCAATTGGTTACACATGGTATTTATAAATTTATTCATCATCCGGGGTACTGTGGTTTCTTAATTTGGTCTGTTGGCACTCAAATAATGCTCTGTAATCCTTTATCAACTATTGGATTCGCAGTTGTTGTCTGGAAGTTTTTCAATAGTCGAATACCATATGAGGAATACTTTTTGAGACAGTTTTTTGGAATGCAGTATGCTGAATATGCCCAACAAGTTGGGTCCGGGGTGCCATTTGTAAATTGAAGATGTGTCATATATGTCCCGTAACATTCACTGCAAAGTAATCGTTGAAGTTATAAGTTTAGACCCATTTTTCCTCTAACATTTTCTACCTTCTAACCGCCTAACCAATTTCTAATTAACTCATTCAACTGTCCTAACTGAATTCTAGCATTTTTTTAACTAACTTCCTCATAACAGAATTTTTGACAACTAATTTTAACTAATTCCATAACAGAATTTTATAAACTAACTCCTAACAAACTCCTAACAAACTCTAAACAGTTTCTAACCAAATCCCATCTTCTAAACAATATAGCAGAAAATCTATATAACAGGGAGATTATCATTCAGTTTGAGGGGGATGATTTATTCAACACAGAAAATTTCTCAAGAAAGTTCAGAAAAAGTTAGAGAAAAGTTTACCTCTTTCATGATTCATTCTTCAAGCATTCTGGAAAAATCACCACAAAAAAATCAGAATCACCTCTCTCTCTCTCTCTCTGAACCGCATCGAGATTTCCATCATCTTTCTCTATAACACAAAAAAATGCAGAACTCTTCACGGCTGCAACTTTTCTGTATCTTCATTCTCTCTCTGCAAACCTCCGTTTTCCATATGCTTCCTTCACCAAACTCTATTCTTCAATCTGGAGAATCACCAACGCATAAAACTCTCTCATATGTATGAGCCTTCTATGCACCTTCATTCATCATCATTCTTCAACATTCAAGAAGAATCACAAAAATAGAGATTCACGATTCATTTTCACAAGAGACTCACCAAATATCTTCACCTTTTCTCATCTTCTGCAACTAAAGTTTTTTCTCTACTCTCTGCCTCATTCATGTTTCATCTTCAATCATCATCATCAATTCAATCTTTCAACCTAACACTTTAACTTTATCTCTGCAACAACGTATCTACATCATCAATTTTGTTCATCAATCTCACGCATCGATACGCAGCCGCGACATCACAAACAGAAACAACAAAATCAAAACAACAACACAAATGTAAAAGAAGCAGAAGCAGAAGCAGAAGTTGAATCAAAAAAGAGGAGGATACCTTGTGGTGACACTGGAGGTAGGCAAGCATCGCGCCGGAATTCCACGCCTTCAATCAGAGATTTGGGGAAGGTTAAAGGGGCGATGGTGGCCACAAAGATGCTCGTCGGAATTTACGTCAGAGAAGAAGAAGAGGACGGACGACGATGAAGAGGTGGTGAATCGGAGGCGCCGCCATGAGAGAGGAAGAGATCTGAGTTTCGCCAAGAACGGCGCCGTCGAAGAAAGGAAAAAGTTACTGTAACCCTCCCTAATCACGATCCCTTTTTTTAATTTTTCTTCTTCTTTTTGTTATATTTTTATTGTTTCTAGAAAGATGATATAAAAAATAAAAAATAATAATAATAAGTGGAATAAAAGAAAACAAGAGATTATTATGGATATTGGGCCATAATATTTCTTAAGCCCCTTACAACATTTTTTGGAGAAGGCTGAAGTTCATGGACAAAAAGCTCATTGGACTGAACTTAGTTTGGGCTTAAGGGCTATTTCAGTTGCTTGCAGCATGCACCCTAATTCAGGCTTTGCACCTCCTGTTGCATTCATGTTCTATTTTCTTGTTAATTCATTTATTTCAATTTTTATTTTTTGTATGATTTGTTCATGATTTTGATTAACTTTCCACACGATAAAATGATGCAAAATAGTAGCATTTTTTTTAGAATTCTTTAGGATTTTTCTTTAGAATTTTATTAGAACCTTCTATTATTTCACGTTTAACAATCATTTTCATTGTCATTTTCGTCAAGATTGCGTGATAGTAATAATGCAACTTTTGTAATGAGAAATGCTTGGAGATTAATTTTTTATCACTCATGCGGAGCAACTTCTGTAGAGTTTTCTTATCGCTTACGTGGCTTCGAAGAGGCAACGGACCTTCTCCGTTCGGTATCGTCACAACCCTATTTTTTTTTCATTTCCATACTTTACCGCCATCCATATGCATGCTAACATCAGGTAGATTTCCTTTGAAATATATAATTTTAGGTCTAACAACGCCTGATAAATTTAGGTTTAGAAATAGGCTAGTATCCCCTTGACTTTTCTTTCCACTTTTTTGCATATGCATTTAAGACAAAATTCCCTTTTTTTACAAACTTCAAAATACTAAAAAAAATTATTGACGAGAATCATATATGTGTTAAGTATGAGAGATGATAAGCGGGTTTCTTCTCGATCTTATTATTCTCTTATTCTAAGCTGTGGTATGGTTCAAGTCTCAAAGACTCATTTCATGAATAAGTAGAGACATGGCTAAAATCTCTCTCTTGAGATCAACTAGCTATTATCCACAAGCAAAAATACCAACCAATACAAACTCTTTTGCCTTCGGGCCCTTCCTTTCAAACTCTTTTCAAAAGAGCGTACTAATTCACTTTTGTGCTGACGCGTAAATCTCCAAAGGTCGAGTTGCGGCAGAAGGCGAAATTACTATCGTTCATTCAAAAACAAACGAATTCAAAACTTTTTGTGCGTCCAGGCACATTTCTTTCCAAACTTTTCAGAAGAGCATGTTAATTCACTTTTGTGCGGACGCGTAAGTCTCCAACGGTCGAGTTGCGGCAGAAGGCGAAATTAATAATGTTCAGTAAAAAAATACAAACCAACAAAAACATATAAGCCGAACTACGGCTGCTCTGATTCCTTAAAAGGGATACGTAGGCATCGGGGTAGGGCCCGAACGAGCACACTTTTCATTTTCCCTACATTCTTTTCTCTTTTACTTTTGCATGCATTCTCCCTTTAGCAGTAATAAACAGTAAGCATAGACCAAACACACCCATAAGATAGATAACAAGAGTGGATACCATAGAGTACTACGGGCGTGTGGGGTGCTAATACCTTCCCCTCGCGTAACAGACTCCCTTACCCTTATCTCTTGGTCGTTCGACCTCGATTTCACCCTTCTCAGGTTTTCTCGATGTTTACCTTTCCCTACATGTGGGATAAAAGACGTTCGATGGCGACTTCATTGTTTTGATGATTTTCAGCCGGTTGTTTCAAAGTCCATCCAAGAAATTCCAGTCCCTCACTCTGAAAATGAAGTTAGAGGATTCTTGGGTCGTCTTAACTACATCGCTTGTTTCATATCTCACTTGACTGCTACTTGTGAGCCAATCTTCAAACTCTTGAAGAAAGATCAAGTAGTCAGATGGAATGATGAATGCCAAGCTGCCTTCGATAAAATCAAAGAATATCTACAAGAACCTCCTATTCCTATGCCTCCAGTTGAAGGAAGACCCTTGATCATGTAGTTGATAGTACTAGAGAACTCTATGGGGTGTGTTTTTTGCTAACATGACGAGTCCGACCGAAAAGAGCATGCTATTTACTACCTGAGCAAAAAGTTTACCGACTGTGAAACCAGATATTCATTGCTTGAGAAAACTTTTTACGCTCTGGCATGGGCTGCTCGCTGGCTAAGACAGTATATGTTGACTCATACCAATCTGTTGATTTCTAAGATGGACCCAATCTAGGACATCTTCGAGAAACCTTCTCTTTCCATACGGATAGTAAGATGGCAAATGATCATAACTGAGTACGACATTCAATACACGACACAGAAGGCCATCAAAGGAAGTATACTAGCGGATCATTTGGCACATCAAGATGTTGATGATTATCAGCCCATGAACTTTGACTTCCCTGATGAGAATATCATGCTAGTGACCGATTGTGTGAAACCTGGACCGTATGACAGGCCTGAACAAGGATCCCGATGGATTATGGTCTTCGATGGGGCTTCCAACGCCTTGGGTAACAGAATTGGTGTTGTGATTATCTCCCCTGAAGATTGCCACACTCCTTTCACTGCCAGACTATGCTTTGATTGTACGAACAACATGGCTAAGTACGAAGCATGTATTTTGGGCCTGGAGGCTGCCATTGACTTGATGATCAAGCATTTGAATGTGTTATGCGATTCCGCTCTAGTGATTAGCCAAGTAAAAGGAGATTGGGACACTAAGAACCCTAATCTCACCCCTTACAAAGAGCTTATGCTATCTCTAATTCTTTACTTCGAGGAGATCACCTTTGAGTACTTCCCTAAGGAATAAAATCAGTTGGCTGATGCCTTGGAAACCATGTCTTCAATGTTCAAGGTCTGATGGGACAACGAAGCCCCTATGATTACAATTGAGAGATTCGACGGACCTACACACTACTGTGAGCTTGATACTGACGTAGAAAATCCATGGTACCATGAGGTGATGAGATATATTGAAGCACAAGAGTATCCCGAGGGAGCATCCATCAATGACAGAAAGTTCTTACGAATATTTTCAGCCAAATTCTTCCTGAGTAACAGAATATTATACAAGCGCAACCATGATTCTACTCTACTCTGATGTATGGACAAGAAGGAGGAAGAGGAAATTATGGAAGACATGTACGATGGTCTCTTTGGAACTCACTCAAGCGGACATACGATGGCCAAGAAAATTTTGAGAGTTGGTTACTATTGGTCAACAATGGATACTGATTGCCATCAACACTCTAGAACTTGCCACAAATTCCAAATCTATGCTGACAAGGTCCATGTGCCTCATATCCCTTTAAATGACATGACCGCTCCGTGGCCATTTGCGATGTGGGGGTATTGACATGATTGGAGAGATCAAGCTCATTGCTTCCAATGGACACCGCTTCATTCTTGTCGCTATCGACTATTTCACCAAATTGGTCGAAGCCGCCTCATTTGCCTCAGTCACCAAGAATGTGGTAGCCAGATTCATCAAACATAACCTTATCTGCTGCTATGGTATCCCCGAAAGGATCATCACCGACAATGGAACTAACCTCAACAATGCTATGATTACTAAACTTTGCACTCAGTTCAAAATCAAGCATCACAATTCTTCTCCATATAGACCTAAAATGAATGGCACAATCGAAGCGGCCAACAAAAACATTAAGAAAATTATGCAGAAGATGGTAGTAACCTACAAGGACTGGTATGAGATGTTACCATTTTCTCTACATGGATACCGTACTTCAGCTAGAACATCAACTGGGGCGACTCCATTTCTTTAGTCTATGGCATGGAAGTTGTTATTCCATTAGAAGTTCAGATTCCCTCACTAAGGATTATGAATGAGGAAGGCCTAGGCGAAGACCAGTGGATTCAAACAATATTGGATCAGTTGAACTTGATCGATAAAAAGCGACCGGCTGTTGTTTTTCATGGTCAGACATACCAAAAACGAATGATCAAGGCTTTCAACAAAAAGATCAATCCTTGAGTATATCAAGTTGGTGACTTGGTGATAAAGCGCATCATTCTTCCACAAGGTGACCCCAGGGGAAAATGTACTCCCACCTACGAAGGGTCATTTGTTGTCAAGAGAGTGTTCCCCAACATACAACAATCAACGAACAACAAAATTCCCCAGCATAGTCTATCCTCCCCAACTGAGCCTGTCTTCCCCAACTGAGTTTATCCTCTCCAGCTTGAGTTTGCCTTTCAGACTATTGCAAATCATAGGGCCACAACCCCTAGTCCCCAGTAAAGTCATCAACAAAACCTTTACTATCTCCAAAAGATACTATGAAGTTTGGACCCGACCAGATGATAGTACAATCTTCAAGCTACTATGAAGCCTAGACCCGACCAGGTAATAGTCATCTTCTCAAGTCACTATGAATCCTGGACACTACCAGATAATAGTACAACTTTCAAAATACTATGAAACCTGGATCCGACTAGATAATAGTCCAACCCTTTAAAGATATAGAAGAACCTGGACTCAATCAGACCAGGGTTTAACTTCTTTTCCCCAATAGAGTTTTCCTCTACCCCAGCAAATTACTGTGAAGCCTGGATCCGACCAGATATCAGTTTTCAACTTCATCTTTTCAATTAAGTTATTGTGAAGCCTGGATCCAACTAGATAAAAATTCCCCTCAGAAGATTGTTGTGAAACCTGGAATCCAACCAAATAACAAATAAATTCCAAGTGAGTTACTGTAAATCCTGGACCCGACCAGATATCAGTTTAACCCTATCTCTTCAGAAAAATTTATTGTGGAGCTTGGACCCGACCAGATAACAATTAATTTTATCGACATCAAAATCTGTAAATCCTAGATCCGACCAGATATCAGTTCAATTCTGTCTATTCAATTGTGAAGCCTAGAATCCGACCAAATAACAACTAGCTACAATCCCCAGCAAGACACTATGAAGCCTGGACCCGACTGGATAATAGTATAACTTTTTAAAAAAAAAACTATGAAGCCTGGACCCGACCAGATAGTATTTACCACTTCAAGTTACTATGAAGCCTGGACTCGACCAGACATCAGTTCAACTTCATCCTTTCTAGCAAGTTATTATAAAGCCTGGAATCCGACCAGATAATAGTTAACTTCCTTATCCCCAACAAGTTGTTGTGAAGCTGGAATCCAACCAGAAAGCAGCCTAACTTCACTCTCCCCCAAGAAATTTTCTGCGAAGCCTGGTGTGATACGGTGGGAGAACTGACTTGAGGGTTTTGCGTTTTATCGCAAATGTTGCGGTTAGAAAGAGTCGCCACCGAATTTTCTTTTATCTAAAAGGAAAGGTGAAAAAGCACAGGAAAGACCTTTGAGATTGTTTCCTGAGTTTGGGGGGTAGATTATGAAAAGGGAAGGTATTAGCACCCTTTTCATCCATGGTTTTCCATGGGCTCTTAGTTACTTGCTAGATCACTTGCTTTTGATGTTTGAAATTGTGTTTGGTGTTGTTTTGAAAGTATTTTGTAAAAGAGGTCATTTGTTTAGGAAATCTTTGTAATGATTCTCGTTTGTAAGAATGTATACAAAGATGTTTGTCTTTTTGAAAATGTTTTCAATGTTTGTAAAATGTTTGTAAATGTGTGTGTGTGTTTTGGAAAATAGAAAGGATAGTTGGTTAGAAATAGAGCAAGTAACTAGAAGTAATCTACCTACTGAAATGTCTTTCTTGTTCATTCTTTATTCCTTTGACATTGTTGTCTTACCATTGAGTTGGTAAGCAACCCTATCTTTGGATGTAAACGGGACGGGCGTGGGTCATCGTATAACCATGATTAGCAATGTTTGCAAAGTATCTTAGCATTTTTTGAGGGACCAAGATCATTTTGTAAGGCAACTTTGAATAGCGTCATCGAGGGACTATGATCTCATATTTGTTTGTTTTACCAAGATACGTCGCATGTGTAATATGGCTATTTTTGTATAAGGCAACCAAGTGGAGAAACCCTAAGGATGCTTGTGTTCATGTGTGTTACTTTCATGCTTTGATTTTGTCTTGGATTTAAGGTTTTCTATTTGATTTGTTTTGATCTTGCCATACAAACCCTAATTACTAGCATGGTATATAAAAGCGGTAAATTGTGTAATTTAAATATTACTACGCTATTACAACATTTTTATGGAAGGGGGAATACAAATTTGAATGGGGATTTGCAAGAATGTAAATCTAATTAAGCTATTACAACCAAATCTAATTTGTATGAATATTGGAAAAAACAAATACAATATTTAAATATGCAATATTATGTATATGCAAGAAAAGATTTTTGTTTTGTTTTTATGTGTAAAGGAATTTTAACCTAATCCTAAAAATATTTAAAAAAGGAAATTATTTCTTAAAAAAAAGAAGTTAACCCTAATTTCTAGTTTAAAAGAAAATAAAGTTCTTATGTATTATTTTTATGTATTTTTTGTATTAAAAATAATAAATAATATTTTATAAAAAAAATATTTAGTTTTTGTATGTCAAAATAAACAT
Source organism: Vicia faba (assembly GCA_948472305.1). Classification (NCBI taxonomy): domain Eukaryota; kingdom Viridiplantae; phylum Streptophyta; class Magnoliopsida; order Fabales; family Fabaceae; genus Vicia; species Vicia faba. Next base: position 908,292,257 of record OX451739.1, on the reverse strand, counting down.
TTACAAGTATGAAATGAATAGGAAGTAAAAAATAACCTAAGTCTATTTTATTTATATTTACAAGTTTATTTAAGAGAAATAATTAATATATATATAGTTTAATAAAAATATTTTTTATGTGAAAATAAAATAAAATAAACAAAATGCAATATTTATCAAATTTTATATTTTTCATGATTTTATGTATTAAAGAAAATATTTAATAAAACAAATAAATAAAGATTGGGCCTGGGGGTATCCTGAGAAATCAGGTGGTGTTATGTTAGAAAAAACGCTAGGCCCAATGTTGAAGCCCATCCTGCAAAACAACAAAAAAATGAAAATGGAAAAGTATGAAAAAACAAAAGGTAGCGCCAAGGTTCGAACCCATGACCTGGGCATTGCCAGCGCGCTACCTTGCCACTGTGGTGGCTGTACATCTGTTAGTCTAAATGAAATAAAATATACATAACACAAAACCATTCCTAGCCTTGTACTTCATCTTCTTCCTCAAGCTGGCCAGACCTCCTATAACTCTTTCATCTCTCAACAAAAATGGAAATTGATAACATGAATGTTATAGCATTTTGTCCCACGATTCTAACCATGTGCATAACTAAAACTATAAGTCCAAGATTAAAGAGAATTTTAATGGCCCTAATTCTTAACCTAATTTTTTCAGTAACTTCAAGCTCAAAATTCTCTCAACTCAGGCCAAATAAATGCAAGTTATAGATATGTACAGCTTCATAGCAATGATGTCTATATTGTTTATTCACAAATTATGGTCAATGGATGCATGTATGAAGAGATAAAAGTTGGAGTTTTTACCTCTTTCAGTTGAGATCGTGAATGGAATTTGTGTGAGATTTATGAAGGTATAAAGATTGCTTGAGCTTTCTTGAACCACCCTGAGTGTGTTCCAATCCTTACCTTGCTTTGAAAGTGTCTGAAACTCTCTATCCAAGTCAATCTGCAAGCTTGGAAAACAAAAATGGCAGATGAAGGAGAAGGAGTTACAGTACAGGGATGATGGTCTGGATCACTTAGATATAAGGTAGGTAAAGTGTTTGGATGATTGAAACTTGAAACGCACGAGCCAATTTGTGGATTGTTATGCTTATGCTCAAACTGCAACTTTTAATAGTTTTTTTGGTGATATGGAGTTTTGGAGTGTTTTAGGCCTTTTTCAATCGTGTTCTAAATTGTGATATCTTTGTGTATTAGTATGAAAAAAGTTTCAAGTCAGTTTCACAACTGATCTTTGAGTTGTAGCCTTTTTGCACTCTTTCTTGCTTTTGAAGCAAAGTGAAGGGACAAGTATCCTCATGCTTGTACTGGCCTGCTTGGAGTTGGTATATGCTCTATACAGATTACTTTAGGTCTGTAGGGCTTGTGTGTGCAGAGAAGACAAGTTCAATGCTCAAGAAATGGAAAGTTGCAAAAGTGAAGCTTTTCCAAAATGGCAATGGCAACTTTGTTCCATTTATGGAATTAAAGCTTGGATAAAGACTTTTGGGCTTGGATTAAAGCTTTATCAACTGAGTAAGCATTAAATTATGGAGTAAGAAACAAGTTTGGGACCTGTAAAGCATGGATTAGGCAACATAGGTTCAGATTTGAATTTTGTTCTTCATGATATGGCTTGAATTCAAAGTGAGAAATTGCCAACTTCATCTCTTCGATTCTCTCTACTCAAAAATGATCTTAAGGAGTTCTTGGACATTTTGGAAATATTTCAATGTGATTTATAACTCATATTTGAAATGCATTTCAATATTCCTCTTGGAACTAGGTGAAAAATTTCCATGAAGTTGGGTCCAAAACCTGCCTAAATTAGGGCAAAATTTCACTAAGTTATTTTAGTTCATGGGCATGTATTCACAAAATTATATCTTGAGATCCAAGAATCTTTAGGGAAAAATGTGTGAAGAAAAGTTGTATATTTCATGGAGATCTACAACTTTCATGTTGGGAACTTTCTTTGAATCATCTTGTATCATGGTGGGAAAATGGCTTAAAGTTGAGAAAAAATAAGAAATTTTCTATACTTAGAAAAATTTCTAAGTTAAGAAATTTTCAAATTTTAAAACCAAATCTTCAATCTTTGATTCCTTGATGAAAAAGTTTCACATTTTGACATTCTTTGATGAATTATGATCCTTGGCACTTGATTTTGACCAAAAAGTCAAAGTTTGACTTTTCAGTATACAGTTGATTTTGATCGGTTGACTGCAAATTTCATCTGTCTATCCAATGGATTTGCAATGTTTTGAACCATGTAATTAGGTCAATATGATACAAATGAATCCTTGAAATCATGCCTCAAATAAATTGGTCATTTGCTAGGTCAAAAATCAGAAATTGCCCTTTCTCAGTCAAAACCCTAATTTTTGACCATTTTGCCCTTTTGATGATTTGATCAAATTTCTTGAGGAACTGTGGTCCAAACTTGATCAAATGATACACATGAGTCTAAAATGTTGATGTGGATAAAAAACTATGAAGTTTGACTACAAATTGGCCATGGTTGACTTTTTCCCCAATACAGCTGATTTTTAGGTCAACTGTCCGATTGACTGATCAAAAATATGATTCAAGGTTTGAAGCTTGTCATGAGAAATCTTAGGGGTCCATAATGATGTTTGAAAGTCATATGAAGCATTGATATTCCAAAAATCCTTGTGCAATCTCAAACCCTAATTCTGGGTTATCAGTGCATGATGAGATGTCCTGAGCTGATCAAATCCTAATCCAGTCTTGAGTCAAAGAGATCTTGTGAGAATAATCTTGATAAATGAGGGAAAATTTTGGGGTACAACACCTGGGATACGACCAAATAACATTTATCCTTATCCAGTAAGTTACCGTGAAGCCTGGATCCGACCAGATAGTAGTTGACTTCCTTATCCTCAACAAGCTGTAAAGCCTGGACCTGACCAGATAACAGCTATTATTCAAGAGATAATCCCAAACGACAATCCGCGATTCAAAACTCCTCAGCAGTAGTCAGGGATTTATTTTCTTGGGCGAATATGCATCCCACATTCATACATCATAGCATATACATACAAAATGCATTTAGCATGATACCACATCTTATGAACATTATGCATACATCTGCATTTAACTAACCCCTTTTCCCACAGGTGAAACATCGAGTTTTCGTATAAATCGACCAAAGATTTGTGCTGATATTTCTTCTAGTATTTACCATCATTCCTCCAATTGGCATCTATAAGCCCATTCCCATTCCATCTTCGATTGTAAATTTCTGGGCACTCTAGTGTTCAATCATCTTCCACCTTCAAGTCACGAATGGAGGATCTGCCAATCTAACTCTTCAGGTTTAAGAAGATTGAATAAGGGAAGTTGTTGTACACTAAAATTTGCCCTCTCATTTCTCAAGTGATCTCTCACAAGATCTCCTTTGATTCAAGACTGCACAAGGGTTGATCAGCTCAAGACACCTCCTTAAGCACTGATAACTGAAAATTAGGGTTTGAGTTTGCACAAGGACAAATGGACTTTTAATGCCCCATATGCCTTTCATGGATCATTTTGGACCCTCAAGATTTCCCATGTCAAGTTTCAAGTCTTGGATCACATTTTTGCTCAGTCAATTGATCAGATGACCTAAAAACAGTTGTATTAGGGAAAAAGTCAAATGTGGTCAATTTACAGTCAAACTTCATAATTTTTTATCCATATCAACTTCATGAACTCATATATGTCACTTGATCAAGTTTGGATCACAATTCCTCAAGAAATTTGATCAGATCATCAAAAGGGCAAAATGGTCAAAATTAGGGTTTCGACTAAGAAGGTGCAATTTTTTATTTTTGACCTAGAAAATGACTTATTGGTTTTAGACATGATCTCAAGGATTCAAATGCTTCATTTTGACCTAATGGCATGGCTCAAAACATCTCTCAAGATCAATTGATTGACAGATGAATTTCAGTCAACTGATGAAAAGTCAATTGTACACTGAAAAGTCAAACTTTGACTTTTTGGTCAAAATCAAGTATCAAAGATCACAATTAATCAAGACATTTCAAAATATGAAACTTGTTCATCAAGAAATAAAAAAGTCAAGATTTCATTTTTTTCACAACTTTGAGCTAAATTTTCACCATGATGCAAGATGATTCAAAGGAATTTTCCAACATGAAAGTTGTAGATCTCAATGAGATCTAAAATATTGTAGAACACAGCTTTTTCTAGAAAATCATGTATTTCAAGTCATTATTTTGAGAAGACATGTTCATGAAACTTGGAAACTTAGTGAAATTTTGCCCTAGTTTAGACAGGATTTTGACCTAACTTCATGGCAATTTTTCACATAGTTCCAAGATAAATCTTCAAAAATGTCTAACATGGAGGTTGTATAGGATGTTACAAGCTTTCCAAAATTCCCAAGAACTCATTGAGATCATGCTTGAGCAAGGAAAATCGAAGGCAAGAAGTTAGGGTTTCATTCTTGAATTACAAGTCATTTCTTGATGAACACATAATTCAATTTCAATGTTATGCTACATAATATTGCTTTGCATGCCTTCTAACTTGTGTATCTATCCATCATTAACGGATTACACAAACGTTTGAGCTATAATCCAAGTGGTTTAAGCATTATTCAGTTCAAATTGCCATTTTGGGAAGAAAGTGAAGAATGCCATTCTTGAAAAGCAAGCTTTATGCAGAAAGTAAATTCTTAAGCCTCTAACTCATTCCCTTTGATCACACTCCATCTACAAAGTCAAAATAAAGTTTGTTTAAAGTATAACCACTCTACATTAGCAAGTACACAAGACATTGAAACTTGATTTCTCAAAAATCACATGTTGAGCTTAAACATGTGATTTTGAATTCTGATCAGATACAAGTCTCAAAACTTGTTGCTTATAAATAGAGGCAATATTTGTGAGCTAAGGCACGAGCTCAAGCACCCTGAAACTCTCCCAAACTCCATCAAGCCAGAAATTATTCAAAAACACCATTATTGAAAAGTTTCTGACTTTGAACTTGTAACTCCCATTCCCCTTGTGCGTTTCTTGGCCTTTTGGTTCCTAAAGCTCTTATACATCAAATATAACTTATCCATGTCCCTGTTACACGACTGTAACACCATTTACATCAACCTCCATAACCAAAATTTGAGCATTGCAAGTAGACTTCTACAAGCCATTCCAGCCATCCATTGCTCAAGCTAATCATTGCATTAGCTTCCTGGGAACTTGAGGAAGCTAACCTGATCATCACAACTCCTTGAAAGCAGCTCAAACTCATTTCACGATTTCCATTTTTGAGGTTCATTTTCTGAACTTCTATCTTTTCATTTAGGCATTGTTAGGCTTGCATTTGTGAAGATAAAATGTAGACATCATTGCCCTGAAACTGTACATGTTCATAGATTTCATTTATATTGATTGAGCTTAGAGAATTTTAGGTTTAAATCTCTGAAAATAATTAGGTCAGAATTTGGTACTTTTAGAAATTCTCATTCATATTTGATTTATAGCTTATGATATTTATATGGTTGGATTCGTATGGAAGAATGGAGCAACTTTCATGTTTGCATTTTTCATTTTTGTTGACAAATGGTGAAGCTACAGATGTTCAGGCTAGAGGTTGAATATGAAATCATATTCAGGACTTGACTTGTGTTATGTATTATTTGCTTTGTTTATGTTACTGGATGTACAGTCACCCTAGTGGCAAAGGTAGCGCGCGTGCGTGTTAGAGGTCATGAGTTCAACACCCAGCGCTACCTTTTCTTTTGTTTCCTCACATTTTCTCTCTTTTTTGCTCCATACAGCCAGCGCCTGGGCCTCCATCAATGGGCCTTCCACTTTTTGCTTTTTCTAACCCCTTTGTTTACTTTTGCATCCTGGCCCAACTTTTTTTTATTTCATTTTTATTTATTTCTTTTTCTTATTGTATTTTATTTCAGTTTTATTTTATTATTTTTATTATTATTATTATTATTATTATTATTATTATTATTATTATTAATAATAATAATAATAATAAAAAAAGTCAAGAAAAGGGTGCTAACACCTTCCCTTTTCATAATCTACCCCCCAAACTCAAGAAATAATCTCAAAGGTCTTTCAAGTTCTTTTCAGCCTTTCCTTTTGGATAAAAGAAAAGTCGGTGGCGACTCTTGCTAACCACAATATTTGCGATAAAATGCAAAACACTCAAGTCAGTTCTCCCACCGTATCACAGTAGGCATGTTAGGATAGAGAATAGTGTGAGGAACATCTCCTTCGGCAACAGGCTCCACAACTATTGGTATAATAGCACGATATGGCATCATGAGACTTTGAGCACGAGCTCGTACCCATTTGAGATAAGGCTCAAGATGGATAGAAATATTATGCCCCAAAGTCTTGCTATCAACCTTTCTTACCATGCCCTAAGCATGTACAAACCTTCGATAATAACCTTGAACATCATTCTCATAGTCGAATACATTACCTTGAATGAGTGTGTTATGGGGACCATCTCTTTGAGCATAGCCAAACTATCGTAGGGCTAGAGACGGATTATAAGTGATACCCCCCTAATTCCCAAAAGTGGAACATTAGGGAACTCCCCACAACAGTAAATGATAGTAATGTCTTCTTGAGAACGAGAGCACCAATGGATATTTGCATGAGAAAGCAACATTATCCTTTACGACCACCTTAAACCTTGCTCATTCTTCAATACTGATCGGGGAAGGTGCGAAATAAACAACCTAGACAGCAACGGAATACAACACATAAGAGCCCCTCTCTTCCTCATGCTGCAAGTGTGAAGACAATGTAGAATGTCTCCAAGTAAAGTAGGCAGGAAATTACGAGTAAGAAAAATTTTGACGGCATTCACATCTATGAGTTGGTCAGGGTTAGGAAAAATCACCAACCCATAGATTAGAAGAGACAAGATCTCCTCGAAATCTTGTAAATCTATAGCATCCCAAAATAGTTGAGCCTTATCTATCAGGAATTTAGCCAAAAATCCTTTGACCCTACTTCTCGTCTCTCAATTAGCTACAATGTCAGAACTCTTAAAATTGTAAGGCCTTGGAAATAATTTTAGGTCTTGGAGTTTCTTCTAAACCGGTGAATGGTATTTGATCAAGGACCGGTACCCCCAATAGTTGAGAGAATTATTCTGTTGTGGGCACTAGTTGATAGTCGAGAAAGGTGAAACAATGATGTACAGGGTCAAAGAACTGAAAGGGCACCCTCACCATGTCTTCTTCAAAGCTTGAGGTACCAAATTGAGAAGTCGAACATATCTTTTGGTGAACGGAGATTTTTCAGGAACCCTTGATGCTAATTCTTTGAGTTGAGGAGGCGCCCTTACGAAGTTGATTCGGATGGTATTTTTGCAAGTGGAAGCCATATCCTACAAAACAGAACAAAGATAAATCCCTAGGTCCTTGAAATGGTTAGTGAAAATTCTATGGCATGATGTCATGATGTTTATGAACAAAATAATCACACACAAACAAAGCACACAAGGCATTAATTTTAGGCTAGCATGAGGTTTATAGGAAAGTACCCTCTTGATGTTTAGTTGGTTCAACCTGTCCTAACAAAAGTTATCGGGTTCTAAGAAATCTCAATATCATTGATCTTTCTTCATTGAGCATTGTTTTAGCTCAAGCATCCAAACTATGGCCAAAATATCCCAAAAGTCTGATCTCAATGAGTGTAGCATCGAGCATCAACCAACTTTAGTCTTTGTACCAAAGCCAGCTATCTCACTACTTTCTAATTGCCAAGTTGTTCAACTAAGGTTCTAAGGTCAGTTAGTGCTTCATGACACCACACAACGGTCTCGTATTCTCTTTGACTGGACTCAAGGGACTCCAATACTAAAAAATGTGTCACACTAACATAGCCATCGCTTCAACCATTTCGGTATTATGCTGTATATTCCCCACGATCTATTTCTACTTACCTAATATGCCCCAAATCTGGTATAGGATTTTTACAAGTAATAAACCCAAGCATAACCCATAAATGTAAAGCAAACAAAACAAACAATTAAAGCAAATAAAGGTGATCTAGCTCTTACGGTAACCCTACTTTTAGTTTCCAATCCCCAACAGAGTCATCAGTTCTGTGATACGGTGGGAGAACTGACTTGGGTGTTTTGTGTTTTATCGCAATAAAGGAAAGGGTGAAAAGAATAGGAAAGATCGTTTGAGAATTTTCTTGAGTTTGGGGGGTAGGTTATGAAAATGGAAGGTGTTAACACCCTTTTCATCCGTAGTTATCTACGGGCTCTTAATTGCTAGCTCACTTTTGAAATGCTTTTATGAATGTGTTTGTTTGAAAATATTTTGAAAAGTTTCGCCATTTGGCAAACTTTGTGATGATTCTCGTCTCTATAAGAATGCCTAAAATGTGTTGACTTTGAAAATATTTCAAGAAAGTGTTGGTGTGTTGAAAGATGTTTGTTTTGAAATGTTTGTGAGCAAGCTACTACGAGCGTTCTACCTACTCAAAAGAAAGTCTTTGTTCTTTTCCTCCTCCTCCTCTAGATAGTGTTATTCTACCATTAGTTAGTAGAAAGCCTTATCATTGGATGTGAGGGACAGGTGTGGGTCGTCGTACAATCATAGAAGGCAACTTGTAAGATGTTTTAGCAATTTGTCAAAAAGGTCTAAGATTGTTTACCAAAGGAAACATTGGAGGGTCATTGAGGGACTAAGATCTTTTAATTAAGGGTTTTTTCTAAAAACATCTCACATTCAAGGGACATGACTATTTTTTATCTGAGGCAACAAGTGTGGTTACCCTAGAGGTGCATGTGTGAAAAGTGTGTTTGATTCAAATATTTTATCTTGAATTAGGGATGTCTAATATTGGTTTTAAATCTTTCCATACAAACCCCAACTACTAACAATAATATGGAAAGCGGTAAATTGAGGAATTTAAATATCCTACGCTATTACAATGCTTTGGGAATGGGGGGTTACAATTTTGTGAATAGGGGGGGAAAGAAATAAAACCCTAATTACTATTACAAACCATTAAATATGAATTACAACAATAATTATGCACATAATGTAGAGATGAAGAAGAAATTGTTTTTGGTAGTTTTTTGATAGAAAATAAAGTTTGATCATTAAACTAAGAAAGCTAATTAGTTTTAACTAAAGAATAGTTAACTAATTATTTTAAACAACACCTAAAAAGAAAACTAAGTTAATTGAAATTAAGGGAAGTTAAAATAAAACCCAAGTCTAATGGTCTTTAATTGTTTTAGAAAATAATATGGATGTTAATGTCAATTCACAGCAGTGCAAAATATCCAATGTACCCTTAATGATCCAAAATGATAGCAAAAGTCTCAAATATCAGGATTTCTAATGCCTAGGCTGACACGGGCCGTGTCACCGGATACGGGCACCCGTGTCAGAATCTGCCCAATACTTCTTGCACGTTCTTAGTCCCAATTGAATTGACACGGGCCGTGTCGTGTGACACGGGCACCCGTGTCAGCTACTGCCTTGCCCTTTTTCCACGTTTTCAGTCCCCAGCTGTGTTGACATGGGTTGTGTCGTGTGACACGGGCACCCGTGTCAGCTCCTGCCTTGCCCTTTTGCCATCTCTTCTCCCTCACATGGCCTGTGTCAGATGACACGGCTACCTGTGTCAGGACTCCTAAAGCATTTTTCTTTGAATTTTGGATATTTTCACTATTATGCCTCCATTTGTCCTATTTTATTCTTTTGAAAACGAAAACAAATGATGTATGGATAAGGATATCAAAGTTTGAGGAAGCTTACCTCTCTTGGAGAAAAGTCCAAAGCCTCTTCTAGTTGTTCAAAGTTCAATATTATGATTGATTAAGCTCCCTTGGACCTTCTTGAAGCTAAGCCAATCCTCACTTTATGTTGAAAGTTGCTGAATTACTCCACCCAAGTCAAGTTGCAAGGTACTATTTTTGAGTTTGGAAGATGGTGATAATGATGTTACATAAGTTGTTCTTGCGTTTGAATAACTTCTATATGATATATGTGAATTATTTGGATGATTTGTTTGGGCAAAACTTATAAGGTTTTAGGGATTCAAAGATTTGGACTTCAAAGCTCAAAAGTGAAGGTTTTATGGACAATTCTGGTTTTTTGAGAGTAAAAGGGTTTTGAGGGATTTCTCATCTCTTTTATCTTGAAATTGATATCTCTATTTATAGTAAAGAGGTTTGGGAGGTTGAAGTAATCAGATTTGCAAGATAGCCTCTATGGTTTGGTTGAAAGTGAAAAACCAAGTTGGATGAATTTTCATAGTTTGAATGTTTCAAGTACAAGCATGTTCAGAAGTTGTTGGATGAAGAGGGTTTTCCCCATGATTTTGATATTGCATGTAATTAAATATGACCATTGCAAAGCTCAATACATTGACATTTTACAAAAGCATGCTTTTCAAAAATGGAAGTGTTAACTTTGTGCCATTAATGGAATTATGCTTTGGACAATGCTTAAACCAAATGGAACATAGCTCAAAAGTTTGTGTAAAAATTAAATTACGGTGATATTTGCAAGTTAGAAGGCCTGAAAATCAAGATTATTCAGCATAACATGTAGATTGGATTATGTGTTCTTCACCAAAATGACTTGTAATTCAAGAATGGATGCCCAACTTCATGCCTTTGAATATCCTAGCTCAAGTATGATAAATTCATGCTCTTGGACATTTTGGAAAGCTTGAAACATTGTCTACAACTTTAATGTTGACCACTTTGGCTAAATCAAATTGGAACTTGATGAAAATTGGCAAAGAAGTTGGGACAAAAATCTGACCAAACTTGTTGAAAATTTCTCTAAGTGTTTACACAAAAATGTCATGACTTCATGAACCTATATCTTCAAATCTAAGCATGTTTTGGACATCAATCCTCTAATAAAAAGTTTTAGAATTCATCAATATCTACAACTTTCATGTTGAAAGTTTTCTTTGAATCATCTTGCATCTTGGTGAAAAAATATCATGAAGTAATGAATTTTTGTCAAGTATAAAAACACTTAGAAAATTTCGAAGTATTGAAAACTTTGACTTTTTGTGGACTTTCTTGACTTTATTGGTTCTTGGTGATCAAGTTTTATATTTTTGAGTATCTTAATGAATCTTGATCTTTGAAATTCAATGTTGATCAAAAAGTCAAAGTTTGACTTTTTGTGTATCAGTTGACTTTTCATTAGTTGATCAATTTTTAACTATTAATCTATTGATCTTTGAGAAATGATTTGAGCCATGAAGTTAGGTCAAGATATTGTGTTTGAGTTCTTTGATGAGAAATGTCTTGAGAAAAGAGAGGGAAAATTTTGGGGTACAAGAACAATTTTAAAACTCCATCTTTCATGAAAACTGAGAAACCTTTTTCGACTAGTTGTCCAACACTTAGCAAGTTTCAATTTATTCTCGGTACGTAGAGCACATATTTAACCATAGACTTCCCTTCATTACTCATTTGAAAGACTATGTTGCTAGTACCTTCTTCTTGCAACGAACTATTATCAGCAAGTTTTACCTTGCTCTTCTTCGACTCGTTAAAATCTGTCAACCACTCCTTTCGACCAGTCATGTGATTCGAGCAGCCTAAGTCGAGGAACCAGATCTTGGATTCGACATGGTTATCTGCAACTACAACCATAACCACCATACCACCTTCAGAATCATCTGAATCTTAGCATGCAAGTTTCGCTCCTTCATCCTTGCATGTCGATCCCTTGTCTTTTATGTACCAACAATTCTTGGTTACGTAACCCCACTTTTCACATTTGTAACACTGCACACATTTTTATCTTCTTTGTCCTTTTGATAGTTTCCACATCCTCTTTCTGAGGATTCATAAGCTCTATCTTCAACCTGATGCTTGTGAGGGTTCGACCAAGACTTCTTTCCCTGAGTCTTGTTGACATTGTTTTTAAAATTGTTGGAAACATCATTCCTTTTCCATGACTGAGCTTGCAGTTCCTGTATTAAGTCCCAAACTCCTTTCCTTTCTATAATCCTCATCTCATGCGCCTCCAAAGAACCAACCAAATCTTCCACTTTTAGGGTTTCAAGATTGTTGGATTCTTGAATAGTTACGATAATGTGATCAAAGTGAGAGGTCAATATTCTCATTACCTTATCAACTGTCATCTTATCAGTTATGGTTTCATCATAACCCTTCATGAGATAAACGAGTTTTTGAACCTTTGACACATATTCTGCAACTTTTTCGTCTTCTCCCGTCGACAATAACTCATATTGTTGATGCAAGGTTTGTAATTTGTCAACCTTGACTTTCTTACCTCCTTCGTAATGCTTCACCAAAATATCTCATGCCTCATTTGCCATTTCAGCATGAGAAATCTTGTCGAAATTAGCAGCGTCAACCGTCGTCTGAATGCATAAGAAACCTTGCAATCTTTCTTCTTGACTATGTTGTGGGAAGTTTTCTGTGCTTCAGTTGCATCTGCAGCCAACGCATGAACATCGTCGGTAACCACTTCTAAGGTTTCATGGAAGCTAAACAAGGATTGCATCTGTTTTTTCCATCGGATCCAATTTTTTCCATCAAGCATTAGAAGAGAATTCAGAATGCCCTTATCACCAGCCATCATCATAGCATTTGATTCAATTTTCCTGGAAACATGATCTTTGGATACTAATTTGTTAATGCGTGAGTCACTTTTAGTGCGGAGAGAAAGAGAGAACAATAAAGGGAATAAGGATTACATTATCACTTGAATTGTATTGTACAAAATAAGGATACACACTATGACTATTTATAAACAATCCTAATTGGGCTTTGGCTTACACAATTTGAATTATTTTTAAATATTAAATCTAATCAAATCTAATCTAATATTTCAACTAGTATTCACTCAAAACCTTAAGGTGATAGGTGTGTAAATTTTCCCACTTATATTTATAATCAATGTGGAACTTTCCCATACTACTCGCACTTATAATTCTTTTTCAACGCTCCCCTCAAGTGTGATTCTATCTACAATGCTCTCCATCAAGTGGATACTCTTTTATCCACATACACTTATACCTCCATTAACATGTTTCAATATGACACCTCCTACAGACATTTCGATACAAGTAAGTCGTCCCTTCACTCGAATCAAATGTTCATAATACCACTTTTGGGAAAATTCGAAGAAGTCAACACAAGGGAGCATTTTAATTTTGAAGCTTTGTTTTTATGAGAAACACACATTTGTGAGAGACACACCATATACTCATCCAAAACCTTAAGGTGATAGATACGTAGATTCTCCTACTTACATTTCTAAATAATATGAGACTTCCCTACACTACTCACATTTATAATTCTTTTTCAACAAATACCTCAACATTATCATTTCCTGAACTCTGATATTAACATATATCCAAATGATGGATAATAAAAGAAAAGAAAATCTTATATTAAAACTTTAAAAAACGTATTGTCATAGGCTACTTGTTCATGTAAACTCTTCACTCGTTCTTTTAATTTCTTTAGATTATTTATAGCATCTTCAAAATACTTTCCTTTTCCATCCGCATGCAAAGCACACATTGATTATTCATTGTGGAGTATAGTAGTCATAATAAGGTAAATTATTGTCTATCCCTTGTAAATTTTGGGGTAATTTATCCCTAATGACTTATATCAATGAAATTTTGCTACATAAATTAAAAATTAAAAATTACATATTAACCACTAAATTTAAAGAATCAAAATTAAATCAAGAAAAAAATATATAACTTGATCTTTGAGTAGTAAGATGTTGGTATATCAAGTATGAATAATGATTCACATATTTGATGGAAAAAGGATGTTGACCACTTTTTAAGTGAGAAGAGGCATAGACACAATACCTTAAGGTTTTTTTATTAATATGTGATTCAAAAAATTTATTTTATGTTGTAAAATTTTAATGATAAAATTCATTAGAGGTAAATTACCATCAATTTTACAAGGGGTAGCCTAGACCTCACCTCATAATAAAGATATTAAATTTTCATACTTGAATTGCATTGAATTAGTGAGAGAATGTAAGAATGTAGAATCAATAAGATAACCAAAGACAACGAAATGTTGTGTGTGTAATAGAGAGAAAGTCTAACTTCTCTCTAATTTCTTTATCATCATACATCTATTCAATATTAAGCTTCTTGAACGAGTTTCTTCATCTTTTCGACCAAAGAGCTATGATACTCAAAAGGTTCTAAAGCTTCTTCTATGGCTAGAAACGAATTTGAATCACCCTAAATATCTTCCAAGTACCGGTTCCTCTCAACAATAAGATCATCAACCCGGTTCTCGATCTTCTCCCTATCTTGATGTAGGAGGTCAGGTAAGAAAGCCACTTCCCAACCAATGGTATCATAGGCCAGAATAATTGACGCTCGGTGGGCATGATAGGCCAGTTCGACCAACTCCCTTCAACATACTTATTCAAAAAGTCCCGATAAGTAAGAATAATCTTCATTAGATATTGAAGAATGAAATTATCTATTTGTCCTTGGACCTGGACGTGCAAGAAATATAAAGGTTGGATCCGCCTGCACAGAGGACCTTTCCACCTATAGGCCAGGGATAGAGACACTTACGAAAAGGACTCTCAACCCAAACCTTTTTCTAATTTAGGAATGGAGGCTAACCTCTCCTCCATTTTACGACTAGGATAATGCAAATTTTCATCTATTACCACATGATTAAGGGAAACTCAAATCTCGTCTCAAACTCTAGGAGGAGTATTTTGCATAACTTGCTCTATAATCGGGCTAAAAGGGGCCCCACACAGGCGTACCGAAGGTATAAACTTTCCTGACCGAAGGCGTATTAAGAATTCCAACCAAAGATACAACAACCTAAATCTCCTTATTTAATATACACATGGCCTCTTCACCCTTTATGGCATCTAAACAAACAAGGGGGACATCAAATGAAATTCGGGGGAAAACCAAAGGGTTCAAAATATCAGGTCAGTTACAAAAGATTTTATTCATTTTCCCCATCATATTTAGCATCCACCAGCTAGCGGGTCTGTATGCAACTCTTCAAATGGGTCATGGATTCTATGTAGGATGAAAAAACTCCTCAAACATAACCAAGTTCCCGATAGAAGGCCGCCAACTAAGTTTTCAAGTATAGCTCTTTCTTAGACATGTCTTTCTCCTGGTAGTGGTACATCTCGGCTCCTATTAAGAAGTAACTTTGAGTTTAATGCTTATGAAAGGTGTTTTCTTACATTGATGAAGAGCCATACTCCAGACGAAAAACCTTTGCATGAACCTCATAGTTAAGAGGGGTGACCAAGAAGAAACAATCCTTGAAATATTTCTCACTATTAGAGTAAGTCTCAAAGTATTTTAAAGCTTTGTCTAAGAGAAATTATAGCAAAACCATATCCGGACTTAGAATTACTCTATAACTTGAAGAGGTGAAAAAAACGTCATAATCGACATGCTCCCCCTATATTCACACCAGTGTTGAAAAACTTTGACGAATGCCAAACTCACAAGATGAAACTGCAAAGGGTGATAAGCAAATGGTTCAAGACACCAACTTTAAGCTCTTCAAAAGGAAGACGACAACTGATGAGAGAGAATAGGAATTCATGGAATTAAATCACACACCCACCATATTGACTATATATCCCTTAATCCTCATATGGAGTGAACACACCCCAATCTTCCGCTGGACCAACGTTGATTACCTCTTGAGAGAAATAGTCTCCAAAAGAGAAAACAAAAGCAACCTCTAATATCTTTGAATTCACTCAATCTCTTGAAATGTCTAATATGACCTTATTGGTCGAAGGTAATGTAATAATCATGATTAAGTACGATATCACTAGTGCATAAAAGACTTTTTACATCGGGTGAAAAATATACTTTACATTAGGTCTGGATCTGATGTAAATCCAAGTGATGTAGTAAATCAAAGACATTTTACATCGGGCAATAGCCTGATGTAAAAAATGCACATGCCACATCAGTTAAATGAAAGGTCTAATGTGAAAAAAATACAATTTAATATATATATATATATATATATATATATATATATATATATATATATATATATATATATATATATATATATATATATATATATATATATATATATGCAATATTTAACATCGGTTACATAACTGGCCCGATATAATATACTGGTTTTTACATCGGTTTTTACAATGTCCCGATGTAATATGTTTTCTATTTTTTAGCAGGAACGAGCTGGATTCCCTGTAATTTTTTTTGGTACCTAATTTTTCATATTTTCCCAACATCACACAGACTAAATTTATGTCACTATTTTTCATATTTTCCCACATCACACAGACCACATTTAGGTCGCTATTTTCATATTTTTCTAACCAGTGAGAGTAATTTCATTGCACCAAATAGTTAGGATGCAGATACATATTCTTCGAAATAAACAATTGATTTATAAAAGTATTAATCTAGGTATTTTATTGTTCCAGTTGAGAGAAAACACTACATAAACAACATGCTTTGTACTTATCAACTAAAGACCATACAAGAGGTGGATAATACAAAAATAAAAAGACCAAGATCATGGCCGGAAATTAGATAAACGAGGACTGAAGAAGAAACAATAGATTTCATTCATCCATAGATTAAAACTCAATTAGCATAATATCACTTGTTCCAAATTTTAGATGATTTACAACAAATAACTAAAAATAAGTCAATGTACCAATTAAAACCAAGAAAGAATGGGCTAGACATAAGTTGTTCCAAATAACACCCAGTATTAATGACAAGGAAAATTCTTACACTTTAATCAGGAACTGTTAAATTGTAATTCATAGGTGTCAAAAGAAGATTTGATTTGTTTAGATTTAAATAGATTTGAATTTAAATCTAGATTAGATTTGATTTAGTAAAGAGATATTTTGGGCTTGGGTTTAGCTTAGGGAGCAAGCTAACCTAAATCTATAAATAAGAGGGAGTAACCCTTATTTTTGTATTCAAGTCATTGAACTCATTCACAGTATTTTGCAGTTGCAAAGTGAATTAATAAAGTTTCCACAGTTTGTGGGCAGAATAGAAATTCTGCAGAAATATCTCCATTGTTCTTTTATTTGTTTGTTTCATAACTTATCATCAAGTGGTGGTCGAAATTCATCATAGTGTATTGGTGGATTTCCAACATCTGGTATCAAGAGCTTGTGTTACGATTCAAGGGAAGTGTCAATCAAGAACGATTGGAGAATTCACGATGACAAGTTATGGGAATGCAAACTATCCAGCAACGCTGCCAATTCTGAAAGTCGACAACTATGAGAATTGGTGCAAGCAGATGAAAGTCCTATTAAGGTGTCAAGGCCTTTGGGACCTTGTAAAAGATGGAGTCGAAGTGCTTGGCGAAAACGCTTCAGAAGAAGAAAAGAAGAAATATACAGAATCTGAGAAGCAGAGTTATAAAGCATTGTTTATAATTCATCAATGTGTCAGCCCAGACAATTTCGAGAAGATTGGTGATTCAGAATCTGCAAAAGAAGCTTGGGAGATCCTTGAGAAGTCTTTTGGAGGCGCTGAGAAGGTGAAAGAAGTGAGGTTACAAACTCACAAAAGGACCTATGAACTGCTTCAGATGGAAGACAGTGAAAACATATCTGATTTCTTCACTAGAGTTACAAAACTAGTGAATCAAATCAAGACATGTGGAGAAACATTAACAACAAGAGCTGTTGTTTCGAAGATCTTGAGATCTTTAGCTCCTAAGTTCGACCACATAGTGGTGGCGATCGAAGAGGGGAAAGACTTGTCGAAATTGACAAAGGAAGAGCTTCAAGGGACGCTCGAATCTCATGAACAAAGAATGAACGAAAGAGCTGCAGGAAAATCGAAGAGTGATGTGGCCTTACAGGCACATGCAGCAAAAGAGACCAAAGGAAAAGGAAAGTATTTCGACAGAAGTAGAGGTGGCTACAACAAATCGAATGGTAGAGAAAACCAAATCGAAGGAGACGTGTCGAATCAAAGAAGACCACACCAAAGCAACCAAAGAGGTGGTGCTGCAAACAGAGGAAGAGGTGGTGGTCGAAAACCTGATAAGAGTCACATTCAATGTTACAATTGTCAGAAGTATGGTCACTATTCGAGTGATTGTCCAGAAAAACGAAAGAATCAAGAAACTGATGCAAAGCTTGCAAAACATGAAGAAGAAGAGATGATGCTGATGGTCACAACAAGAGATGAAGACAGATTCAAGGACCAATGGTACTTGGATTCAGGATGTTCATCACATATGTCTGGAAGAAAAGACTGGTTCGTCAATATAAAATCCTCAACGAAGAATATGGTAAAATTTGCAAATGACAACACACTAGCAGCTGAAGGTATTGGTGATGTTATGATCATGAGGAAAGATGGCAAGAAGTCAGTAATTTCGAATGTATTGTACATACCAGGCATGAAGAGCAATTTGCTCAGTATAGGGCAGTTGGTCGAAAAGAATTATAAAGTGTCAATCGAAGATAAGTTGATGAGAGTCGTTGATGCAAATGGGAGATTAATCTTGAAGGCTCCTATGTCTCAGAATCGAACCTTCAAGATTGAACTAAATGTGATGGAGCACAAGTGTTTTTCGACTGCAGCTAGCAGAGATGAATGGATATGGCATTATAGACTTGGTCATCTCAACTTCAGAGACATCAGAGATTTGAAGAGAAGAAATATGGTTTCAGGATTGCCTGAAATTGACATTCCAAACGAAGTATGTGAAGAATGTGTGCAGGCGAAGCAACACAAGAACAGCTTCAGCAAGGATGCAGGAAGCAGATCGAAGGCTAATCTCGAAGTCATATACTCTGATGTATGTGGACCAATCCAGGTGGATTCGATGGGAGGTAACAAATACTTTGTTACATTCATAGATGATTTCAGTCGAAAGCTATGGACTTACCTGATCAAGCAGAAAAGTGAAGTGTTCGAAGTATTCACCAAGTTCAAGTCCATGGTCGAAAGACAAAGCGGTCGAAAGCTCAAAGTTTTGAGAACTGATGGTGGAGGAGAATATGTGTCGAAAGATTTCGACAGATTATGTGAAAAAGAAGGGATTGTGCATGAGGTGGTGCCACTCTATACTCCACAGCAAAATGGAATTGCAGAAAGGAAAAATCGAACCATCATGAACATGGTGAGAAGTATGTTGAAAGGCAAGAATTTACCCAAAGAGTTATGGGGTGAAGCTGTTTCGACTGCAACATACATTTTGAACAGAAGTCCTACAAAGAAGCTAGAAGGGATTACTCCAGAAGAATGTTGGTCTGGTGTGAAGCCTAGCTTAAGTCATCTGAAAGTATTTGGATCTATTGCACATAGACATGTGCCAGATCAGTTGAGAAAGAAACTTGATGACAAGTCAAGTCAAATGATCCTAGTTGGATATCATTCGACAGGAGGCTACAAGTTGTTCGATCCAGAGAACAAGAAGATTGTGATCAGCAGGGACGTGATCATAGATGAGTTCAAAGAATGGGATTGGACTGCAAATGTCAAGAAAGATTCAGTGGGAATCTTATTCGAAGAGCCAGAAACTCAAGTCGAAAGAGAAGTTCGACAAGAGGAGCCAGCAGATATACCCAGTACAAGCAGACCTCAAAGAATAAGACGCATGCCTGCAAGATTGCAAGATTGTGTGATTACATCAGATGATGTAATAGATAATGAAGGTGAGCTGGTACATTATGCTTTCTATGCAGATGTCGAACCTGTTAATGCAACTGAAGCATTAAAAGATTCGAAGTGGGTGAAAGCAATGAACGAAGAAGTAAAGTCTATCGAAGACAACAACACTTGGTCACTTGTCGAATTGCCTCAAGGCAAGAAGGCAATAGATGTCAAGTGGGTATACAAAGTGAAGACGAATTCGAAAGGTGAAGTAACTCGACACAAAGCAAGACTTGTGGCGAAAGGATTTCTACAGAAAGAAGGAATAGACTTCGACGAAGTTTTTGCACCTGTTGCTAGGATCGAAACAATCAGGTTGGTTGTTGGTCTAGCAGAAATCAACAGTTGGCACATATGTCAGATGGACGTGAAGTGTGCATTCCTAAATGGACCCTTAGATGAAGAAGTTTATGTTAAACAACCAGTTGGGTTTGTGAAACATGACGAAGAAAGAAAGGTGTACAGGCTACATAAAGCCCTGTATGGTTTGAAACAAGCTCCAAGGGCTTGGAATAAGAAAATTGATAGTTTTCTAAGGGAGAAGGAATTTGTGAAGTGCATAACTGAACATGGAGTATATGTAAGAAGAAGCAAGAGTAAATTGCTTATACTATGTCTCTATGTAGATGATTTGTTGATAACAGGTAGCTGCAAGAGTGAGATCGAAGACTTCAAAGTTGATCTTAGCAAGGAATTCGAAATGTCTGATTTGGGTGAGATTTCATATTTCCTTGGTATCGAATTCTACAAAAGCAGTAGAGGTTTGATGATGCATCAAAGAAGATATGCAGGGGAAATTCTCAAGAGGTTTGAGATGGAAGAATGCAACTCAACTTCGACACCTGCAGAACCAAGACTACAACTGTCGAAAGATGCAGATGAAGATGATGTTGATCCAACCCAATACAGAAGACTTATTGGATCATTGAGATACCTTTGTCATACAAGGCCTGACTTAGCATACAGTGTAGGTATGGTAAGTAGATTCATGCAGAAGCCAAAGGTATCACATCTAGCAGCTGTGAAGAGGATACTAAGGTATCTCAAAGGAACTTTCGATTATGGCATTCTGTTTCCTGCAGTTGATAAAGGAAAAGAATGCAAGTTAGTGGGATACACTGATTCGAGTTGGTGTAGTGATGCTGAAGATCGAAAGTCAACAGCAGGATATGTGTTTATGCTAGGTGGTGCAACAATTGCTTGGAGTTCGAGAAAAGAACCAATAGTGGCATTATCATCATGCGAAGCAGAATACATAGCTGCTTCTCTTTGTGCATGCCAAGCAACCTGGATGGTGAACTTGGTCGAAGAGATAACAGGGAAAAATCATGGAGCAATTACCATGAAGATAGACAGCATGTCAGCTATCAACCTGGAAAAGAACCCAATAGCACATGGTCGAAGTAAGCACATCGAAATGAGGTTCCATTATCTTCGAGAGCAGGTAGCAGATGGGAAGATGAATTTGGAACACTGCAGAACTGAGAATCAGATTGCAGACATCATGACGAAGGGAGTGCAGGTCGAAGTATTCAGAAAGCTAAGAGCCATGATGAACATAGACAGTTTAGACACAATGAATTAGGTGGTGTGTTAAATTGTAATTCATAGGTGTCAAAAGAAGATTTGATTTGTTTAGATTTAAATAGATTTGAATTTAAATCTAGATTAGATTTGATTTAGTAAAGAGATATTTTGGGTTTGGGTTTAGCTTAGGGAGCAAGCTAACCTAAATCTATAAATAAGAGGGAGTAACCCTTATTTCTGTATTCAATTCATTGAACTCATTCACAGTATTTTGCAGTTGCAAAGTGAATTAATAAAGTTTCCACAGTTTGTGGGCAGAATAGAAATTCTGCAGAAATATCTCCATTGTTCTTTTATTTGTTTGTTTCATAACTTATCATCAAGTGGTGGTCGAAATTCATCATAGTGTATTGGTGGATTTCCAACAGAAACGATGTCATCCCAAGATTTACAACCAATCAAGTGTAGTCTAAACGTTCCAATAAAGTTTCGCATGATCCAAACCTGAGAAGATAGAAAATCACCTTCAAAGAGTTCTGAGAATGGAAGATGGTGTTGCTGAACTTGAGCGTACCAAAATAACTAGCCCGAACTCCAGCCTTCTATGCTCATGGCAGTTCCGAGCAATGTTTTTCGCCACATCACAATCTACGATCTTGTTAACCAACTGTGTCATCTGAAACACGGATACACCTAGCCCATTGATGGGGAAACTTATAAGAGTTGAGTTGTCTAAAACAACACTCTCGTTCATGTAAAACACCTCTGCGAAGGAATGAAGCAATTTCCTCTCAATTTTCAGAATCAGAAAATCGTAATGAATTCTATCTGCGCCGATTTGCAACACAGTAATCATTATAAGTTATGATAACTCCATAAAATATATATGCTCAGTAATACTATTTAACAATCAACAAGTATTGTTTAAAAAAATAGATGGAAGTTCATACCTCTCTTGTTCAAATTTGTTTCTGTTTTTTTATTTCCTTTTGTCTCTTGTTTTGATTTGTCGAACAAAACATATGTTGTGAGGTGGTAAGCGACATTTATGTACTATTTTGAAACCATTTAATCAAAGTTAATGCTTGACACCAAATAGCTTACTACAAATAGCTTGTTATTTATCCTAAATTATTGTAAAAAACTGTGCTAGTTTCGATACGAGATTTAATGATCATGGTAACATACACAACATCACATGGAGGGAAATGCTACCAAGATACAAATGTATCTAACTAGTTAGCCATGCAGATAGATACAAACCAAACAGAGAAAGTTACAATGCGATATAAAATGCTCACAACCCTTTCTGAAGTACCGGGAGGACCATCGAGAATTTTAATGCGAGCCTGAGTCTCCTCTATAATTATCTTAATAAAATCTCCTTTCCGTCCAATTATACCTCCAATCTTCTGAGCAGGAACCAACATTCTGAACACACTCTCACCAGGCCACCCTGTCCATTTTTTATCAGGCTCAGGCTCAACAACCAACACATCAACCACTGTTTCATTCTGTTGTTCAGTCTCACCTATTTCTAGTGCCTTAAATTCACATGCGTTCTGATCAACTTCAGCCATAGAATTTTCACTGCAAAAAAAAAAAAACAATCAAATTAGATCTAAAACAGATTTATCGAGGAAAAGATATTGAAAAACGATAAGTATTGAATCGGTGACTTTATAGTAGAATGAATACATGCATGTACATAGATGGATGAAACGAAGATGGTGAGTGTTGTGGTGAAAGTTACCTTGATTGCCGTAGAGGTGCGAATCACGAGAGGGAACCAATGTGTTGCTGCTGTGAGACAGGAATGAAGGAATAGTTCCAAATGGGAGTATGACTGCGTGAAGAAACTGTGTTGGTGGGTACCAGTGTTGGTCTTATATGAGCAGAAGAAGGGTATCGGGTGACTGCTAGCAGATGCTAGAAGGAAGAATGGGTGTCGTAGGAGGTGACTGTGGTGACGGATGAGAAAGATGAAGGATTAACATTTGATGATGGTGAACAAAAGTTGTTCACAGTGGGTTTGTTGATGGGTATCGAGAAAACGGTGAAGAGGAAAGGGTAATATGTTAGAGATTGAAGTTATGTGAGATTATTAAGGTTTTGTGAAAAAGACCACGTTTTTTACATCGATTGGACCTATGGCTCGATGTAACGACCACATTTTAATGCTCTTTACATCGGTTGGGCAATTGGCCCGATGTAATGACCTTTTATAACAAAAATTCTTTTATTTACTAAATTGCCACCGTATTTTTATTTTTTTAATCATTGGACTTTTCACATCCGGAAAAATCTAGACCCGGTGTGAAATCCTTTATAACAAAATTGCATTTTATTTACCAAACTGCCACCTTGTCATATTTTTCCCTGAATCAAATATTTTTCATATCATTGAAAATAAATGTCTGATATAAAATTCTTTGACAAATATTTTTTACATCATATATTTTTATACATGATATAGAGATCTTTTTTTAGATGTCATATTTTTAGTAATGTATGAAACTAATGCAGGTGTGACACGGATAAAAACAAACTCAAACGCTCACCGCCCCATAAACCCTAAGAAAGGATAAAACAATGGCACAAGCAGAAAGTTCAAATATTAAAACTCAAGAGCAGAACGAGAAATAAGACATGCAAAGATTTAACTATTCAAAAAAGTCTCTTGAGCTTGAGTTGACGCTCGTACAAGAATATCTCTAGAGAGAAATGAAAGGAACAAAAATGTTATTTTATGCAAAGTCAATAAAAGTATTAAAAAAGAAAAGGATGACACCTCGAAAGCCTTATATACTCACTTAGAATGTCGAGATTACTCGATCACTAAGAACTATCAATGGTGATGATTCACCTGAAAAGATTTGAAAGATACTCAAACACCATAGGGAGAGGAAGAACATTATTATTGACTAAAGCAGAAATACATTTCATCCTTTCACAACGCCATATCACACCATGTGAGGAAAGTATTTAATGCATTCATTCCTAAGGATGTTAGTGCCCTATCGAAGGTCTCCACTTCTATGATTGTGTGGTCGAACAAGGACATTCATCACAAACCCTAGCCATGTAGAGTGGAAACAAGGGTTTAGGTCAACTGTTCGGGGCCGCTCATAAAGCGCAAAAGATCAGAAGCTCAATATTGGTGAAATGCAAAAGGACAAGGAGCGAAACAAGTGAATCTCACTTCCCTACCACACAAGTAAAATTTAGCGCGAAGTCTATCCTCGTCGTTCAAATCGATTTTACGATTGACCAAATTTCATGCCCCCACACGTGTTCAGTTGCTAACTAACTCTACTATTTAAAGAGAGGATTGTGCCATTTCTAATATATTCAAATTTTTCTCCATTCAAATTTTACTTCTTACTTGAGCGTTGGAGTGACAACCTTGTTGGTCAGCCCCCTCTCTATCACATCGAAAGTCTCAAACAACTACAACACATTATAAATTCAACTTCTCCGATAATTATTTAATTCTAAAGCATAACAATATTTATCATCAATGAACTGATTTTCGGTGACTCAGCAGGAAAAAAAATAGTTTAATTAAAATTATCTTTGCTTCATTAATATATTGTTTGATTTATCTTATGGGATGCGTTTAATGAATATAGTTTATATTATTGTCTAATAAAATTATCAATTTGTCATGTCATTCAAATTATTTTAAATTATTTTCAAAATTTGGAGAAATACACATCGCTCATAGATGTTAGTATAAAGTTATTTTATAATGACGATATATCTCTTATTTTCTCTACAAAAATTGTTAAAAATATTTAAGAATTTAATGAACATACATTGATAATTTACAATAATTTTACTTTATTGTCCAATAAAAAACCATCATATTGTTACGTCATCCAAGTAAGTTTAAAATACATGTGTGATTTGATAAAATCTATGTTGCTCATCGATTGTCAATGTAAATTTACTTTACATTGATGACCCATCTTCCATTTTTTCGATATTTAATCTAACATTTTTTTTTAGATCAAATACATTCTAAATTTATAATTTGAATTAAATATTTTTACATATTGATATTAAAAATATTTATAATAAGTTAATTCTCATAGTTTGTAAAATTATACATAATTAAGTTTTAAAATAAATTTTATAACAAAATAGTTTATGTATATGTTATCTATATTACGTGACTAAAAGAATATGGTTAAAAAATCATACATGTAATTCCTAAAGTTTTATGACCGACACGGAAAAAAAAATGCAGAGACTTTACTTTATCATTAAACTTTCAAATGATTTATATATGTAATGAATGTTGAGAGAGTTTCAGAACATAGAGATGATGATAGATTAAGAAAAGGATTTCTTCTTACCATAATTTTAATTAATATATAATGTTGGTGTAAAGAGTTTTTTATGGTGTCACGCAATCACAACTATAGCTAAATCTTGAAAAATATTTTAATCTTTATTAATTTTAAAAATTATTAATTTATAAAATATTAATATGAATTATTAATATTATCAATAAAAAACTATTTTATATTTATTTAATTCAACAAACACATATTAATTAAACTACGATTTTATCATAACTAAAGTTAAAATTTTACCTATAAATAAATGAATGTGATGTACTGCCAATGTAAAAAAAAAAAAACAGTACATGACTATTTGATAGCAAGGAAACAAGACCCTAAAGAATTATCAACAAGTTCTTTTAGATGACAGGTTGTGTCCCCA
Source organism: Vicia faba (assembly GCA_948472305.1). Classification (NCBI taxonomy): domain Eukaryota; kingdom Viridiplantae; phylum Streptophyta; class Magnoliopsida; order Fabales; family Fabaceae; genus Vicia; species Vicia faba. Next base: position 908,266,320 of record OX451739.1, on the reverse strand, counting down.
AATAATTGTTAGATTATGTTATTGTATTTTGTCTTTTAATTTCTTCAAATATGACTCATCAATAGTTGATAAAGATCAACTAGAGATGATTTATTAGTTATAATTATATTTGTTAAAACTATAATATGTGACGATTTTTTTTTTGAGTCTTTAAGATTGTTGTGGGTTAAAAGTTTAACTTATGTGGGGGTGAGAAGTTCTTATATATGTGTTTTTTTGTGATGTAGTCGGTTCTCTTTCATGTTATTTTTGTGTTTGAGTATTTATAGCTACCATAGATCTAGATCCAATACTCTAAATAATATATTGTATGACTAAACTTTTTTAAAAAATACTATCCCCATTCTTAAATATAAGGCTCCATTGAATAAATTGTGAGATGAAATAGTTAATGAATATGTAAATGTATTTATTACAGATTACAGAAAAATATGTAATATAATTAGGGGTATGTTTGAAAAAAGTAATTAATGTACTTTAAAAGTTGAAAAGAGTCTTATAAAAAGAGACAGGAAAAAAACTCAATAGGGTCTTATAATTAAAGATGGAGGTAGTATCATTTATTCCATCGGTTGGAATAGGAAACCAAGGGAAAAACTAACTCAGATATACTTTGAATCCTAACAACTACCGTTTATATTTTTTCTTCTTTTTAATAATTTATTTCATCTTACGGTGGTGCGCTTCCTTCATATTTTATTTTTAAACAAAAAATAAGCCATTTTTCACCTCGGTTGTGATTTCCAACCGTGGTGAAATAGTTTATCTTAAATATATAGTTTAGCTTGTAGGTCTCTTCAATTTCATTTGCCTAAAATAACACACCTAAAACTCTAATGAAGTTTATCATCTTCATTAACAACGAGAGCCCTAAACACTTATCATCCTTAACTCGCTCACCATCATATCATAACTCTCTATCTATATCTTCTCCAACTTGTAAAAAAGTAAAAAAAATATGAAGATGATACATGTTTAGGGCTATTGTTTGATACTTTCAATAAGGAAAGATCAAAATCATTTCTTTGACTTCTTCTTCACATATCCTGAGAGTGAAACATCACTACTCATGTTACATTAATGTGGTTGTTGTTTTTGTTGTTGTTATTGTTGTTGAGACAATAAATCCTAGAGGTCTAATGTTGTTGTTGTTTTTTATTAGATTGAGATTGAATGTTATATGTTGTTATTTTTGTAGAGATAAGTACGTAATAGGTTTATTGTTGATGTTGTTGTAGTTTTGTTGAGATTGAGATTGTTGTTTTTGAGTTGTTTATTGTTGTTTTTTAGTTGTTGTTTAATGATGTTATTGTTGTTTAGATTGAGATTGAATGTTACATGTTATTTTTATTAAGATAAGTACGTATCCGATTTATTGTTGATGTTGTTGTAGTTTTGTTGAGATTGAGATTGTTGTTTTTGAGTTGTTGTTAAATGTTGTTTTTTAGTTATTCTTTAAAGTTGTTATTGTTGTTTAGACTGAGATTGAATGTTATATATTTTTTTAGATAAGTACGTAATAAATTTATTATTGACTTCATTTTGAGTTATGGTTGTTATTGTTGTTATTTAGTTGTTCTACTTAGCCAAGTTTTGAAATTTATATATTGTTGTTTATTTGTTTTGATTAAATTTGAGATTGAGATTGATATATTATTTTTGTGATTTTTTGTACAACTTTGATCTTGTTCTTGAAACATTTCTAGAGGACATTAAAGGGATAGAAAATATAGTTGAATTTATTATATCTAGTGTCAATTATTTGTTTCACTAACTCCTATTTGAACATATAACCTTTTAATTGATTTAGTAAATAATAGTATGAAAAATTAAGGTTTATTTGAATAAACAATTTATACTAATCAATATTTTTCGAATATTCTATAACTCAATATCCAATTCTCATCCTTTGACAGTTATAATTTCTTTTAATGCTTCTAGTTTTCATTTAACTCTTTCTTATATATTTGTTCATTTTACAACATATCAAATTTTATGCTTTGAACAATGAATTAGTAGAAATGGAAGTGTTAAGTAAAGAACTTGAAGTATTGAATAAAATTTTAACCGTCAAAAAACGAGAGATGAATAATGAATTATATGATGTTCGAAAAATCATTGATTAGTTTAAGTTGTTTTTTAAATATAACATATTTTTTCCTATAATTATTATCTAAAACAATTTAAAAGATTATATGTTTATATAGGATTTGATGAAATACGCCGTTAGATATATTAAATTCAACTATATATTTTCACTTTGTTACCAACTCCTAAAATAATTTTTTTGTAATGGTGTACTTCTTAAAAATAGCGACCACTCAGTAACTGTGCAGTTCAGGGTCTAGGGATATGAATATTCATATTCCTAATTTATTTTTATTATTGTTTTTTTTCTAATTAATGGTTAGCCTTAGTTATGTAGTAGCCGTAGAACCTTCCGTCACTAAAATTCATTTTTTTAAAACCAAAAAAGTTTGTGCAATGTAGTTTTTCTACAATAAATGAAAAAAAAAAAGAAGAATTAAGAAATTTGAAAAATTATAAAATAAAATATAAAATTAAATATATTTTTAATCTTTATAAATATTTTAAATTATTTATAATTTCTATTAAAAAATGAATATTTTAATCCTTACAAAACTCTTATTTATTCGGTTTTAGTTCTATTATTTTTTTGAAATTTTGAATTTTTTTTATTACTATTAATATTTTTAAGTTTTTGAATAATTTTGTTTATAAGTGTTTAAAATATTATAAACTATTTATTTATTAAATTTTAAAATTTTTTAAAATGAGATGAATTAAATATGAATTTTTAAATTTTAAAAGATATTGATAAAAACAATAATAATCTCGACTTAGAAATCAAATTTTGAGTTGTTTTTTTTTCGAAGAATTATTTATAACATTTTAAATATGTATGTAAAATAATCCTTTAAAAATATACATCAATTTAACATAAGAACTAAAATTGCGTACATAATAATTTTATATAGATAAAAACATATAAGTTTTTTTTATAAAGACAACAAATAAAATTTGATAATTTATAGACCAAAAACATATTTAATTTTAAAATATATAAGAGTCATTATTAGTCAAAGCAATACATTTGTTCAATAGAAATTTGAAATTAAATTGCGAATAGAGAATTTCAGGATACCTTTGACTTAACAGGCACATATATCGCCGGTGTTCTTATGTTATTCCAGTTTTACAGGAAAGAAAAAGCATCAAATTGATTGATTTTGATTTATCAGTCCCTTTTCTCTTTTCCTTTTTTATTTTGTTTGATCAAAAAAACCCTTTCTTTTTTTTCCCACTTGCTTTATCTCAAAGACTTGTATATTAATTTTGAAACTAAAAGACTGCAAGTATGAAAAACAGTTGGAAATCCACCAAAATCTATGATGAATTTCTATCAATTTTGATGAACAAGATTGATATCACCATAAAATGACAATGGAAAATATGAAAGAAAGGAAGAAAGTATTTTTCTACAGAGTTTCTCTTTGTCCACAAACTGTAGAAAACTTTATTATTCACTTGTAATCTTACTAGTTGATCAGAATCTGCAAGTTGGCCGTATGATGATCTTCAGACGGGCTGGAAAGTCGAGGAGGAAAAAGAAGGGCTTTATCTGCAAGTCACTTCGACGATCAAGTAAGTGTGGGAGCAAAAAGAGATACAAGAAAATTATTAGGGTTTTAATGATGAATAATGAATATTCGATCTCTCGTCGTCACATGAGTGAGGGGTTTATATAGTTCCCCTGGAGCTTGGCCATTGGCCCCTATTTTTGGGCCTAGATATGCGGGTCCTCACAAATAGGTAACTACAAGGACTTGGTCAAACCGGTAAGGTGTGCCTGCAACTAGCCGTTAGTTCCGAGGAAGAGGTAGGTTATGGACAACGGTCTGGTCGGTTCCTAGTTGTCTGACCGACTTGAGGTCGGGCAGGCTGAGAGGCGCTGGTCGATTATAGTGCTGGCCCAGTAGGGAAAATGATCCATGGTGCCCGTCGGACGTTTGCTGGTCTCGTTTTTCTGGGAGAGTCGTCGACCTGTGGTTCCCGACGGAGGATGGGGTTTTTTCGGGCCATAGTCGAATGGGATGTGCTGAAGGTGGAGCATAGATTGGGCCCACTTTAGCTGTTGGGCCAATCTAGAACAGCAACCCCCAAGTTGTTGCTTCTGGGCACAGGAGTGATGACTTTAACACATGCTCTTGGAATGGGGCACTTCTTACAGGGAGCGTGAGCGTCACTCATTGTGCCTTTCTCGCGGGGACATGATTAGTTGGTCGTTTGAGCTTCAAAAATTGAAGATGTAGTGTGTTTTAGGTAGTGTGCTGATGCAGTGGCGCAATGATGGCATATGGGTTAGGGTGCAATGATGACGATCCTACGGTTCCCTAGGCACGCGTCTCTCACGTGCGAGCGAGTTTAGCTATAAATATGAGAGGAGTAGGGAATTCTGCATTTTCGTTCTTCCCTCACATTGCTCATCTGTCGACTGCTGCTGTTTCTTGAAGATTAAATGTTTGTCGTCATTCCTTTCAACTTTCTTCCTTCTTTAATTGGTAAGATTCCAGATTTTCGTTATTATTTAGCTGTTGTAACCTAGATTTTCACGATTTTATCCTTAGAAATTCATGTGGTTAGGCTTAGGATCATGTCTGTTAGGGCGTTCTTGGAGAGCGTTGGTGGTAGACGGCGGTTCTATAGTTTAGAATCGTCGGAGCCGCCGTGGATCCTCCCTGGATTTTTTCACGACATGCCATAGATGGTCCTTGAAGATTTAGGTCGTTTTTATGACTGGAGTTCACCTAGTTGGAGAAAGTGGTTATTCGTTTAGATACCTTAGTGAGGGTTCTGGTCGGGGACATGGTCCTTGTTTATCAACACCCTTTCACTTGATTAGTGGCAGAAGGGTGGTTTTGACATTGATGTCGACCTCACCTCTATCCTCTGATTTTTAGGTACTATGGCCGATAATGTCAAATGTGACATCTTCGAGGAACCTGTTGGGTCTTCTCAAAGTTCTAGGGACGAGACTCATAGAACGTCGAGCATCTTGGAGATATTCGGGGAAGAGCCAAACGAGTTTGATCAATAAGTAGGAGGAGAGGATGTGGAGATGGCCCCCGCTGACCAGGGTGGTCTGTTTGAGCCCAACAACGACGAAGACTCGAGGACGTGGGTCATGGAGGATCCTTGGGATTATGGGTGCTATTTTATTGAGCACCGGGACGACGTTTTTATCGATGTATCTTTGTACTAGGCTGGTGACGACGACACAGAAGACTGGTCGGTGGGGGTTCTTGGAGAGAGTGGCTGAATCTGCTCGCAATGCGAAAAATGGAGGATCCCGATGTATGATATAGTGTTTCGAGAGATGGGTCTCTATTTGCCTTTTTCAGATTTCCAGGTGGTCGTTGTGATACGGTGGGAGAACTGACTATGGTTTTGCGTTTGTTTTCGTAAATGTTTCGATTGAGCAAGAGTCGCCACCGACTTTTTATTTTTATCCTAAGGAAAGGTTAAAAAGCACAGCAAAAACCTTTTGAGATGTTTCTTGGGTTCGGGGAGTAGATTATAGAAAGGGAAGGTATTAGCACCCTTTCTATCCATGGTTATCCATGGGCTCTTAGTTACTTGCTTAGATCACTGGCCTTTTGTTTTCAATTGTTTTAAATGGTGCTTGTGTGTGTGGGTTTGAAAATGTTTTGAAAAGAAGCCAATGTGGTGGCGACCTTTGTAATGATCCATGTGGGGATGTATACAAAGATGTATGTCTTTTGAAAAGGTTTTCATTTGTTTTTGAAAGTTGTTTTGAAAGTGTAGTGATGTGTGGTTTAGAAAATAGGCAAGTGTTTTGTTTTTGCAAGTTTGATTCAAGTAACTAAGAGGTTATCTACTCCTAAATTTCTCAAAGTTTATTGCTATGTTTTAACCCTTTTAATAAGTTTGTTCCGCCATTGTATTTGGTGGACAATCTCATGTTAGGATGTGAAAGGGACGGGCGCGGGTCATCGTTTAGACCATAATTGCAACGGTGTTAAGTATCTTTGGGCATTTCCTTCAAGGGACTTGATCATTTGTTTTTGTTTGTTTTGAAAAGTGTTATCGAGGGACTATGATCATTCAATTTGTTTGTTTTGCCCAAAGAGACCTAACATGCAATATGGTCCATTTTTGAAAGGCAACAAGTGGAATACCCTAGGGGGTGCAAGTGTGATTTGTGTGTCCATTTTCATGCTTGTTTGTCTTATATTAGGTCCAACTATTTTGTTCATTTTTTATTCGCATATAAACCCTAATTCTAGCATTGTATTTTAGAAAGCGATAAAGTGCGAAATTTAAATTCCTACGCTATTACAACACAATAATATAGGGAGGGGGGTACAATGTTTCAAATGGGGAGGTATTTAGACAGGAAATTGAATCTAAGCTATTACATCAATATTGAATATTTGCAAGGTAATTTAATTGCATAAATAAAATAAAAATAGAACAAATATGCAAGAATGCAAAAAATGGTTTTTTATATGTATGAAAAAAAAGGATTATTGATGTAAAATAAAAAGAAAATAATAATAAAATAAAAAAATATTATTTTTGGAGTATTTTTGAATTTAGGGCAAAAACCCTAATTCAAAGGTATTATTTACTAATATATGCAATATTTATTATTTATACAAAAATAAAATAAGAAAAGAGATATATTTGTAAAAATGATTTTTTTAGTGTTTAATATTAATAAAATAAAATATGTATATTTTTAGTATTTTATTCTAAGTATATTAATAAATATATATATATATTTATGTATTAAGTTCTAAATATGTATTATATATAAAAAATAATAATATTTAATATAAAAATAAAAAGGGTATTTTTTATACAAAATATTTTCAGGAAGTAAAAATAAAATAAAAGTGTATAAAAAAAATATATTTGTATTATCTTAATATTTTAAACAAAAAGTATATATGTATATTTACTTATTTATGTATAAAACAATCAAATAAATACTCAATAAATTCAAAAAATGATGGGAAAAATACTTTTATATTTTTAATATGCTGAGAAAAAATAAATGAATCAGTTAAAAAAAGAAAAAGTCAAAAAATATTAAAAATGAAGCAAATGGGCTCAGGGGGTGCAAAAGTAAATGTATGGTGCAAAAAGGAATAACAAAACAGGCCCAGCCCAGAAAATGGTTGTCTTCAACCTTCAGACCAAACAATTCAAAAATGCGCGCCTTCCTTCATCAATCCTTAACTCCTGATTCCTGGCTTTTTAACAAAAACTCATAACATAAAAGATGTTCAGCATGAAGAGACGATTCTAACCATATGCATAACTTAATCTAACTCTCTAAGATGAGGGAGAATTTCTCCTCCCCCAAATCCTAACCTAGTTTTTCTGCCATTTTCAAACTCCAAATTCTCACAACTCAAGCAAAAGAAATGAAAAGTAAAAACATGTACATGTTCAGTGGCATGAGTAGAACCTTGTTTATTCACAAACTTAAAGCTAATGATGCATAATAAGAGAGATACGAGTTCACCAAGATACCTGTTCAGCTGAAGTTCTATCTTGCAATGTAGGAACTTTCAGTGCAAGGTGATGATTGGAAAAGCTTCCTTGAGGTCCAGGGATGCTATTCCAATGTTTACTTTGTCTTGAAAGCTTCTGAATCGAGCTAGAGAACTTCACCTGCAAGTCAGAAATGTGAAAATGGTGGAAGTGGTTAGAGTGATTACAGGTCGTGCCTTTGCTTTTGGTTAGCTTGCATAGATGGTATGGAAGGTATGTGAACTGATTTGGGCAAGAGAGCTCAAGAGAAATGAGAGATAGCACTCAAACTGCAGGGCCTGCCCTGTTTTTGCAGTTTGAGAGTGATTCTGAGATGGAGAGTGTTTTGAAGGCTAAGGGCTCGTGTATTAGCTTGGTTGTGTTGTGTGAAATGTGTTTGATAACTTTGTTCTTGTGTTCTTTTGCTGATATGGAAGTTGGTATGAGTTATGCAATGTTTCTTCTAACTTAAGCAATAAATGGCAAGTTGTGTTTCTAGGTCAGTAGAGGACCCCTAATCCTGCTGCAAAGCTTCTCTTGATCAGAGTGATTTGTTCATAATCTTGTGCTAAAGAGATTTGGTTTGTACTTGCTTGATTTACCAATTGACATAAAGCATGACTTTTCAAAAATGGCTATTTTGCTTTATCTAAAAAAGGATTAAACTTGTATATAATGCTTGAACTCATAGAACAACACCTTGACACAATGAACAAGCATTAAATTATTGAGTGTAACTTGGTTTAAGGACCTGTAATCAAGGGCATGCTGGTTTTGAGAAGTTTGCATAACTTATGAACATGAAAAATGGCCAATTCAAAAGTGAGTTTTTGCTATATTGTGAAATCCGATTCTCCCTAACCATGAGGTTGTTTGATGATTTCTTGGACATTTTGGAAAGCTTGGAATGTGTACTACAATCCATCTCTGAAGTGCAATTTGAAATTCCAAGTGGAAGTGTATGGAAAATGGCCTTGAAGTGGGGTAGAAAAACTTGTCAAAATAGGTCAAAAATTCACTAAGTTAAGAATGGTTTAGTGCCCTTATTCAAAAATTTGTAACTTGAGATACAAGCTTCAAATGAGAAAACTTTGTGAATCAAAGTTGTATATTATACAACAAGCTACAACTTTCATGTTTTGACTTTTGTTTGAATCCAAATGAATCATGGTGAAAAAGTGGGGCAAAGTTGGGGAAAAATTAGGGTTTTCCATAACTTAGAAAAATTCTAAGTTATGAAAAATTCCATTTTAAACCCTAATTTGCATTTCTTGGTTTCTTGGTGAACAAGTTTCATGATTTGGCATGTTTTGATGAAAAATGAATCTTGACTCTTGATTTTGATCAAAAAGTCAAAGTTTGACTTTTCAGTGTACAGTCAAAATTGATCAATTGACTGGGAAATTCAACTGTCAATCTTGTGTACTTGGGATCTTTTGAGTTTGTTGAGCATGTCAAGACAATTCCATGGGGTCCTTGAGTCCATATGTGAGCTTGGTTTGCCATTGGCTAAGTCAAACAGTCAAAAATTGCCTTTGTGCAGTCAAAACCCTAAAAATGACCATTTTGCCCTTTTGATGATCTGATCAAATTTCTTGTGGAATTGTGATCCAAACTTGATCAAATGGTCCATATGAGTTCATAATGTTGATGTGGGTCAATTTTCATGAGATTTGACCGTCAATTGGCCACAGTCGACTTTTTCCCCAATACAGCTGATTTCTAAGTCATCTGTCCAATTGATTGGGCAAAACTTGGAATCAAGACTTAAAACTTGGTATGGATAAACTTGGGAGTCCAATATGAAGTATGAAAGTCATCTTAGGCATCTTAGGTCAAAACATCTTTGTGCAAACACAAACCCTAATTTGGGTCCACCAGTGCAAGGAGAAATCTTGAGCAGAGGAAACCCTAATTGGATCTTGATCTTCAAAGGTCTGGTGATGAGAAAATGTTGAGGAAATGGGAGGGCAAATTTTGGGGTACAACAGTTGCCCCTGTTCAATCTTCTTAGACCTGAGGATGTAGATTGGCTTGCGTGCCTTTCGTGATCCGAAGGTGGAAGATGATTGAACACTAAAGTGCCCAGAAATTTGCACTCTCATGGTAGAGTATCAGCAATGTGATGTCGGGAATGGGCTTATAGACGCCATTTGGAGATAAGGTGGATAGGAGGATGGGCTTATAGATGCCATCTGGAGATGTGACAGAAGCTTGTCGGGAATGGGCTTATAGGTGCCATTTGGAAGTGTTGATCGCATAAGAGATTCCTTAGCGAGAACTTGTGTATTTGAGAAAGACAAATGTTTTCCTGGCTTGTTACAGGTGTTTGATCTTCAATCTCTTTATGCAGATATGCCCTGGCTAAATACAGGTGTCGAGTCTACAAATGGTTGCTCACAGATGTGCCCTGGTTGGATACAGGAATCGAATCCGGAAATAGTTGTCGACAGATATGCCCTGGCTGGATACAGGAATCGAATCTTTGAACTCTTCAGACGTGCCCTGGCTAGATACAGGAATCGAGTCTGGAAATGTGGTTAACAGATATGCCCTGGCTGGATACAGGAATCGAATCTTCGAACTCTTCAGACGTGCCCTGGCTAGATACAGGAATCGAGTCTGGAAATGTGGTTAACAGATATGCCCTGGCTGGATACAGGAATCGAATCTTCGAACTCTTCAGACGTGCCCTGGCTAGATACAGGAATCGAGTCTGGAAACTGATCACTCTCAGATGTGCCCTGGCTAGATACAGGTATCGAATCTGGAATTTGTGACAGTTGAAGATAGTTGTCTTTAGGGTTGTCTTTTTCCCTGAAAAGGCAAAAACGTAAGTTGTATGCAATGTCATGATGTATGATATGCATGATGCCATGCTGTTCACATGAGATAGTGTTGTATGCACTTTATCATGTATGTAAGCAAGATGTATGAAATGTGAAATGTTTATGAACGTATTTTCGTCGTAGGAAAATAGATCCTTGACGATCGACCGGAGAATTGCTCTGTGGAAGGGATACTTTGCTGAAGTTTTGACAAGAGACCTGCTGAGGGCTTCAATGATGGATCCTGTTGGGGATAATGATGATAAACTCTGCTTGGGGAATACCAAAGACAAACTCCTGCCGGGGACTGAAAGAACCTTGCCGAGGGCGATCTTTCATGGCAATTAGCTGAGGATAACCCAGTTATAAGCCCTTGTGAGGAATAACTCTGAATAAAGCTCGGGAGAGACGTCCGTATTCCGTAGGGAACAAGCTTCCAGAATCTACTGGGGATAGCCTTTAGACCGGCCGGGGAAAGTTGGTGACTTCACTGGGGAAAGTATTGCTGAATCTCGCCTTACTCTGCGGGGAGCTGGGATCGTTTGGTCACATTCTTCAGTCGAATCCACCTTGGTACCTTGGCGGACAAAGCAACTAGACTGCATCAGACAATTTCACATTGCCCCTGTTTCTGATTTCTCCTGTAATTAATCTTTCGTTTCATGTGCAAATATTTATGAATCAGCAATTTAATGTCAAATGCATATATCAAAAAATGAACATTGGACGTTCGTCGCAAGACAAAACAGAAAAAGGAAAAACAATGGCAATTTGTATGGACAAGTGAATTCATTTTGATTTGAATTTTGCCTGTGAATAGGCGTTTTTTGTACAAGAGGCTGACATCCTAGTAAGAGAATGTCGCCAAATAACATAGAATTTACAAATTTTGAAAAGAAAACAAAACAGCTATGTGAACAATCCTACTGGGTTCCAACTCTGCTATCGCCTTTATGTCTCCAAGCGTCTCATCGCTTTGCTGCCTAGTTGAAGATGAAGCTGATTGGTCGATGCCGAAGTCTGAGCCAGATAGTTGATGCCGAATTCCGGATGCGAAGTGATCCAATGAGACATAGTATTACGCTTTATCCCTAATTTTTGCCTGGACCGCCCTTTCGGGTTTTCAGTCCACCGGGATACCCATTTTTGCCCAAGCCGCCTTTTCAAGTTTTCGACTTGCCGGGTGTACAGATTTTTTTCATTTCATCCCTTATTTTTGCCCGAACCCTTTTGGTTCGCCGGGAAGCCCTAATTTTTGCCTAGGTATGTCAACCTAGCGGGTCTTTTATTTATGCATAGTATTTTTTCACTATGTCTGCATTGGCGGGGTGAGGAAGGTCGTCACCGTCCATGGTGGTTAGGATCATGGCTCCTCCTGAGAACACATGCTTAACCACAAATGGCCCTTCGTAAGTGGGGGTCCATTTGCCCCGGGGATCACTTTGAGGAAGGATGATGCGTTTGATTACCAGGTCCCCAACTTGATACTCTTGCGGTCTGACTTTCTTGTTAAATGCCCTGATCATCCGTTTTTGATACGTTTGACCATGACAGATAGCAGTGAGTCTCTTTTTGTCAATCAGGTTTAATTGATCAAGTCGAGTCTGGATCCAGTCATCTTCACTCAGATCTGCATCTTTCATTATTCGGAGAGAGGGTATCTGGACTTCAATTGGCAAGACTGCCTCCATGCTATAGACCAAAGAGAAGGGAGTTGCCCCGGTTGACGTCCTTGCTGAGGTACGGTACCCATGAAGAGCGAACGGTAACATCTCGTGCCAATCCTTATAAGTCACTGTCATCTTCTGCATAATTTTCTTGATATTTTTGTTAGCTGCTTCTACAGCCCCATTCATCTTCGGCCGGTAGGGAGAAGAGTTGTGGTGCTGTATCTTGAATTGTTCGCAGAGCTCAATGATCATCTTGTTGTTGAGATTGGTACCATTGTCCGTAATGATTCTTTCCGGGACGCCATACCGACAGATCAGATTATGCCGGATGAAACGTGCCACGACGCTCTTGGTTACTGCGGCGTAGGAAGCTGCCTCAACCCACTTCGTGAAATAATCGATCGCCACCAAGATGAAGCGATGCCCATTGGATGCCGTCGGTCGGATCTCGCCGATCATATCAATCCCCCACATTGCAAAAGGCCAAGGTGCCGTCAGGACGTTCAGAGAAACTGGAGGAATATGTACCTTGTCAGCATAGATTTGGCATTTATGACAAGTTCGAGAGTGTTGGTAACAATCAGCTTCCATTGTGGACCAGAAATATCCTGCCCGAAGGATTTTCTTAGCCATGGTGTGTCCACTGGAATGCGTTCCAAATGTACCTTCATGCAGTTCTTCCATGATCCTTTCTGCTTCAGTCTTATCCACACAACTCAGTAAGGTTGAATCATGGTTTCGCTTATATAGGATGCCGTTGCTAAGGAAGAACTTTGCTGCAAACCTTCTTAGAAACTTCTTGTCGTTGACAGATGCACCTCCAGGGTACTCCTGAGCTTCCAAATATCTCTTCACCTCATGGTACCAAGGTTTCTCAGTCACCAACTCAGTCTCAAGATCACAACAGTATGCCGGTTCGTCCAGTTTCCAAATGATGATCCGGGGAGCCTCATTGTCCCATTTGACTTTGAACATGGAAGACATCGTAGCTAACGCGTCCGCTAACTGATTCTCCTCTCTTGGGAAATGTTCAAAGGTTATCTCTTCAAAGTGGGGAAGCAAGGTTGACACATACTCCTTGTAAGGAATAAGATTTGGGTGTTTCGTATCCCACTCGCCCTTGATCTGATTGATCACGAGAGCGGAATCTCCGAAGACACTCAGAAACTTGATCCTTAGGTCGATTGCAGCTTGTAGACCCATGATACATGCTTCATATTCTGCCATGTTGTTGGTGCAGTTGAAGCATAATCGGGCGGGGAGTGGAGTATGAGTTCCTTTGGGAGATATGATTACAGCGCCAACGCCGTTACCCAAAGCATTGGAGGCTCCATCAAAATGCATAGACCATCGGGATCCTTCCTCAGGTCCTTCATCCGGTCCAGGTACTTCACAGTCAGTTACCACCATGATGTCTTCGTCCGGAAAATCAAAGTTCAATGATTGGTAATCGTCCACAGGTTGGTGTGCCAAATGATCTGCCAGCACACTTCCCTTAATAGCTTTCTGAGTTGTATACTGGATATCATATTCTGTCAAGATCATTTGCCATCTCGCTATTCTCCCAGACAGAGCAGGCTTTTCAAATATGTACTTGATGGGATCCATTTTTGAAATCAACAAGGTAGTGTGAGTCAGCATATACTGTCTCAGCCGACGAGCAGCCCATACAAGAGCGCAGCAAGTTTTCTCAAGCAGTGAGTAACGAGACTCACAGTCGGTAAACTTTTTGCTCAAGTAATAAATAGCGTGCTCTTTTCGGCCAGACTCGTCATGCTGCCCCAACACACACCCCATTGAGTTATCAAGTACTGTCAAGTATAATATTAGAGGTCTTCCTTCCACTGGTGGCATAAGAATGGGTGGCTCTTAAAGATATTCCTTTATCTTTTCAAAGGCAGCCTGGCATTCGTCGTTCCAGCGTACTACTTGATCTTTCTGAAGGGGTGAAAAACACAAGAAGGGGGGGGGGGGGTTGAATTGTAAAACTGAAATCTTAAAGCAATTGACAAGATATTTTTATCCTGGTTCGTTTGATCTCAAACTACTCCAGTCCACCCGTCAAGGTGATTTCGCCTCTCTCCAACGAGGTCTTAGTTCACTATATTCAACTGAATATTACAGACTGCTTTAACAACTGCTAAAGCCTTCTTGATTCAAACCACAATCCGGTTTGTCAAGGCAACACTTTCTTTCAAAGGTATAAAACAATGTGTGTGAATGTTTTCTACAAAACTTTATCACAACTGTGATGTATATACAAATGAAGCTTAGAAACTAGATTGCTAAACAATAATGAATATCAGAGTTTAGTTTAGCAAAACTGGTAGAGTGAAGATAATGGTTCAGCTTTGTGCGTGTAGAGATTTTGAGAGCATTAGCCATTATAATCTTCGAAGCCTTGTTTATATAGAACTTGAGAAGATGAACGTTGAATGCAATATTCTTGATTCAATGCTAATAACAAGCTTTCCTTTTTGAGCAGATCTTGTCTGGAATGAAGCCGTTGGAATTAATTAGCGTTCAATGCACAGTACCGTTGCTTCTTCAATGCACGTTCTGGCTTGGCTCATTCTGATTCTGCTTCGCTGCTGATGAACTATTGTTTTTGTATCAGAGTGTTTACGCTCAGTTCTGTTCATCAAGCTTCAGCATGTACGTGAGTTGATCATCTGATCTTGACGTTCTGATTCAGCAACTTCTGATGCTGGTGTATGAAATCAAATTCTGATGCTGAAGAAGTGATCTTGCTTATTTTAATCAGCGTATCTACAAGTCAGAGCATAGTAATTTTAGGCAGCATATAGTTCAAACATGAAACATATAAATACTATATCTTTTCACTTTGTTATCATCAAAACTTAAATATAGGGTAGTAGATTCAAACATTGTTCTAACAATCTCCCCCTTTTTGATGATGACAAAAACCAGATATTTTAAATGAAAAATAACGTGAAAAGGTATCTGGATATGTATCAGAATAAGAAGTACGGAGAAGTCAGAGTTAAGAGATACTCCCCCTGAGTTGATTACTTCCCTTTGATGATACGTGTTCTTCAAGATCAGATCTTTTTCTTTCTTTGAACATCAGATTATAAGAGTCTTTGACTTATCAGAGAGCAGAGCTTCAGAGCTTTTCCTGTCAGAGCTTTGCTTTGGATCAGAGTATTTGGTCGATCAGAACTTCATATTTGATCAGAGCAACATTGATCAGAGCTTCTACATTTTGATCAGAGCTTCTGGTCTTCATAGTGTTCAGGAGCTTCCTTGTGCCTGTAGACTTTAAACAAAAACAGAAAAACATTTCAAGTAATAGAGTTAGAATGTTTGAGAATTTCTGTCTAGTTAGCCGTTATTGATTTTAAATATCAATTCTTGTTCTCCCCCTTTTTGTCAGCAATCAAAAAGTGTTGGTGATGTGCTAAAACAATTTAGATCAGAAAAAAACAAATTATATTAAAATAGTTCATAATCAGAGTAAAAGAACATTACAAAACATAGTCAAAACAGTACATCAGAAAATGAAGAAAACATAGAGAATGTCATGCATGAAAAAATTTTAAGGTTGAGGGGGCATGCGTGAGAACAGGCTCTCTAGCATCGCTTGAATCTTTTCAGAAGTTTCATTCTGCTTCTGAACCATGTTGACAACAGTGTCAATCTTGCTGTCCTGTACATCCATTCTTGCTTTCATCTTCTGATCATTCTCTTCCATTCGCTGCTGTAGACGCAAGTCATTCAGCCTTAATTCTTCCAGAGCCTGCCTGTCCAAGGCAGCTTGAGAAGCATCAGAAGGAGGAAGCTTCTCAGAACTTTCAGCGACATCTTCTGCTGGATTTTCTTCAGCCTGAATGGTCTTGTCTTCTTCTGATGGTTGCACCTTTGCAGCTTGCTCTTTCTCAGACCAAGATTCACTGTCCAGAGGGAGCACAACTTCTTGAGGCAGCTGACTTTCAACTTCCTTCAGCAGCTTGCTGAAGTTCTGTTGAGCCTGCTCATAGTTGACGTCCTGCAGCTTGAGGGCTTCAGCACGTACCCATAGTCTGAACTGTGACCAGAGCTGATCAGAAGCAGTTGGGTCAATCATCCCAGGACAGACTTGCTTCAAAGAAGCAATCCATTGCAGCATACCTGTTTCAAAATTCAAAATACCAGAGCCAACATCTGGTTGCTTTGGTTTGGGGATGGTAATTTTGTGTCTTAGATCAGCAAGACGTTCAAGACTTGTTAAGTCAATGAAAGTTCTGCTGGGGTTTTCAGCGGTTTTTTGAGAGGTTGTTTGTTTTGGAGGAGGGGTATCAGAGTCAGAGTCAGATATTTCTATTGGAGTGGTTGGAGTTTTTGGAGGTGTTGATTCTAATGAGGATGGCAACTGGGGCCTGACAATAGTGGTTCCACATGGCAACTGGATTGCCAGCGGTGAAGGTTGAGGTGAGTGAGGGTCAGAATGATGAGGAGAAGGGGTTTCATAGTGGCGAAACTCTGTTTGTGGTGAAGGTGGATTATTTTCTGGTTGAGGAGGTGGAATTTCTGATTGCTCAGGGATCAGAGGTTCTTCTGTGAGAGGTTGTTGTTGTTGTGGTTCTGGTTCAGGTTGTGGTTCTGGTTGTGGAGGAGGAATATTTGGTGGTTCAGAATTTGGTTGAGCAGAAGCATGTTCACGCTCAATATCAGCTAGCACTCGATCAAGTGCTGGTGTTGTTGAAACAGTTGGTTGTTTGGGAATCTTAGTTCTGGTTCTTCTGAGTTGTAAGGCCTCAGAAGGGTCTTCTGGTATGGTTTCATCAATGGTAGGGATTGGGATTGATATTCTGTGAGAGGTTTGAGGAGGGGCAGCAGATGTTGGAATAGTAGATGAAATTGAAATAGGGGCAGCAGATGAAATACCTCTTTTCTTTGGAGTCTGATGAGATGATCCTTCTGCTGGCGCTTTCCTCTTCTTTGTCTTCTTCTGAGTCACTTCTGGTTGGATTTGACTCAGATCTTTGATCTTCAGCTTTGAACCTGTATCTTCTTCCTTGTACGAATCTGGATACTTGAGAAACATCTCTGGTTTGGATTCCATTTCAGAAAATTTTGGAAAATCACTCAGAGGCACTCTTCTGCTGGAGATGTCAGCAGTTGAAGTAGCTCTGGGTTCCTTCTTAATATTTTCTATCAGCTTCATCTTTTTCAGGTTCTTAGCGTTCAGCGTTTTTCCAACAGTTGGTTCAATAGTGCTCAGCACTTGAGCTTCGCTCAGATACTCTATCAGCTTATTCTCTGTCAGAATATCTGATATAAGCCTTCCAAACGGTATCCAGTCCGTTTTGGTCCTTTCTTCTTCTCTTGTTTCTTTGACACTGGTCTTGAGATGGTTGAACAGGAAGTGTGCCAGATTGATCTTTACCCTCTGATCAATAAAGTAGATCAGAAACTGCTGATCCACGTTTATATAATCAGGAGAACTTGTTGGTTTCCTGTGGTTGAAGCATCCCAGAACAATCTTGGCCCATACTCTGCAGTGATCCTTCAGATCCTTAATTTTGCTGCTGGGCAATCCAAGAGAGAAAATGTTGTTGGCTACCACACCTACATCAGGGCATCTGTCAGCCATGTCCACACAACGGACTCCACCACCACTTTGACCGATTAGCTTTGCAATGAGATCTTCAGAAATCACTATCTTCTTTCCCATGACAGAAGAGATGACTAGATGTTTAGAAATCTTGGCGTGAATCCAAAATTCCTTGACAAGCGCTGGGAATATTGGTCCAACCAACCTATCGAAATACCTCTCCCACTTTTGAGCCCTAATTTCTTCAGTTAGGTCAAATCCATTTTCCTTCAAGCTTTCAAAGTCGATGATTAACTCAGAGAGAACTTCAAGATTCTTTACCGGTGTGAGAAGAGTTCTGAGGGGCACCTGATATTGTTCAGAGGTTTCTTTCTTCTGATTGCCTGCAGAAATGCTGGAGGATGCCATTGTTCTCACTAAACAAGCTTTGAGAATGATTTGAGAGAAAAAGGTTTGGGAGATAAACTCAGAAATATGCAGAAAATACTTGAATGTTTGTGAGAAAGCGTAAAGAATAAAAATGAAGGGTTAATGTGCTTAAATAGAGTTTTCAAAAATTATTTTGAAAAATTAAACGTTTTTAAGAGAGAAAAAAAATAATGATTGCCATTTAACAAGCGTGATTACTTTTCATTAAATGCTTGCTGATTTTGGGGGATTTGAGAAAGATACTTAAAAACGGTTACCAGACATGTGTCTCAATGCACCCAATCAGCGCTTTGCCTTCTCAGAAGCGTGCACGCGTTCTGCTTCAGGGATTTGCTGATGATTGGATGACACTTGTTTGATGTAGTGATCAGCACGTCTGTCTTTGAGATTAGACTCTCAGATCTTTAGACTTGCATCTGATACAATCTGCATGTTCTATCTTTCTGAAAGGAGATTGATCAGAAGTTCACAGTAAAATAATTACATTCTGAAGATAAATATATGGAATTAAAACATTTTCATTCTGGGCATACTTTCATGCTGAGATGTTTCAGAATGAAATTAAACCTATCTTCTGAAAGGGGTTTAGTAAAGATATCAGCCCATTGATGGTCTGTATCTATAAATTTCAAGTTCAGAATACCTTTCTGAATATAGTCCCTAATGAAATGATGTTTAATTTCTATATGCTTAGCTCTAGAATGTAAAATAGGATTCTTACTTAAGCAAATAGCAGAAGTATTATCACAAAGAATAGGAATGTTACTCTCAAAAATCTGGAAGTCTTCAAGCTGACTTTTCATCCAGAGCATTTGTGTGCTACATCCTGCTGCTGCTATGTACTCAGCTTCTGCTGTTGACAGAGCAATTGTTGACTGCCTTTTGCTGGACCACGAGATCAGATTTTCTCCCAGAAACTGGCAGCTTCCAGAAGTACTTTTACGTTCCACTCTGTCTCCAGCAAAATCAGCATCACAGTAGCCTACTAATCTGTAATCACTAGATTTTCTATAAAACAAACCCAGATTAGTAGTACCTTTCAGATACTTGAAAATTCGCTTAACAGCTGTTAAGTGAGATTCTCTAGGATCTGATTGGAATCTAGCACAAATACATACGCTGAATAAGATATCAGGTCTTGAAGCTGTCAGATAAAGGAGAGAACCAATCATACCTCTGTAGACTTTCTGTTCTACACTTTTGCTTACCTCTTCTCTTTCCAGAATGCACGTGGGATGCATTGGAATCTTTGATGGCTTACATTCTGAGAGGTCAAATTTCTTCATAAGATCTCTGATGTATTTGCTCTGATGAATGTAAGTTCCTTCTGGAGTTTGATTAATCTGAATTCCTAGAAAGAATTTCAGTTCCCCCATGAGGCTCATCTCAAATTCTGCCTGCATACACTTAGCAAATTTTCTTCCAAGAGAAGGATTAGTAGAACCAAAAATAATATCATCAACATAAATTTGACAGACTAAAATGTCACTCTTAACTGTTTTACAGAATAGAGTAGTGTCCACTTTCCCTCTGGTGAATTCATTTTCAAGCAGAAAGTTACTTAGCCTTTCATACCAAGCTCTGGGAGCTTGTTTCAGACCATACAGTGACTTCTTTAGTTTAAAAACATGTTCTGGATGTTTTGTATTTTCAAAACCTGGGGGTTGGTGAACATACACTTCTTCTTCTATATAACCATTTAAGAATGCACTTTTGACATCCATCTGATACAGAGTGATGCCTCTATTAACAGCAAATGAAATTAAAAGTCTGATAGATTCTAACCTGGCGACTGGGGAAAAGGTTTCTGTATAGTCTATCCCCTCTTGCTGACTATAACCTTGTGCAACCAGTCGTGCCTTGTTTCTGATGACTTCACCTTGTTCATTTAGCTTGTTTCTAAACACCCATCTTGTTCCAATGACGTTGAATCCTTTTGGCCTGGGAACGAGATCCCATACGTCGTTTCTGGTGAATTGATTCAGCTCTTCTTGCATTGCCAGAATCCAGTCATTATCCAGAAGTGCTTCATCAATAGAGGAAGGTTCAATCAGAGACACAAGTCCCATAAGAGTTTCTTCAGAGTTCCTGAAGCTTGCTCTTGTTCTGATTGGATCTTCCTTTCTTCCTAGGATAGTCTCTTCTGGGTGATCCAAACTGCTTATGGGTAATCTCTTCTAAGGTTGATCAGCAGCAGTTGTAGGATTTCTAGCATTGCTCCTTTCAGACGTTGAAGGAATGTCTGTGTTGAGAGCTTCTGATGACTTGTCTTCAGAACCTGCAAATTCAATTTCTATACCTGCAAGATTTTCATTCTGCTTTGACTTTTCAGAGTCAAGCTTGTCATCAAAACGAACACTGATTGATTCTTCCACAATCTGTGTTTCTGTATTGTATACTCTGTACCCTTTTGAGCGTTCAGAGTATCCTAACATAATACACTTCTGTGCCTTAGAATCAAACTTGTTCAAATAATTTTTTGTATTTAACATAAAGCAAGTACATCCAAATGGATGAAAATACGAAATGTTGGGCTTTCTGTTCTTCCACAATTCATATGGAGTCTTTTCCAGAATAGGTCTTATTGAGATTCTATTCTGAATGTAGCACGCTGTGTTTATTGCCTCTGCCCAGAAAGTCTTAGCAACGTTTGTCTCATTGATCATGGTTCTGGCCATTTCTTGCAATGTTCTGTTCTTTCGTTCTACAACTCCATTTTGTTGGGGAGTTCTAGGACAAGAGAAATCATGCAGAATGCCTTTGTCATTAAAGAATGACTCAAAATCTTTATTTTCAAATTCTCCACCATGATCACTTCTGACTTTAACGATTCTAAGATCTTTTTCATTCTGAACTTGGTTACAGAAGGTAACAAACACAGAGTGTGACTCGTCCTTGTGTCTTAAGAACTTTACCCATGTCCATCTGCTATAGTCATCTACGATTACTAACCCATACTTCTTACCACTGACTGAAGCAGTTTTAACTGGTCCAAATAAGTCAATGTGCAGAAGTTCTAATGGCTTAGAGGTAGAAACAACATTTTTGGATTTAAAAGAAGGTTTTGCAAATTTGCCTTTCTGACATGCTTCACACAGAGCATCTGAATTGAACTTCAGATTAGGAAGTCCTCTGACCAGATTGAGTTTGTTAATCTGAGATATTCTTCTCATACTAACATGCCCCAATCTTCTGTGCCAGATCCACTGCTCGTTGTTAACAGACAGAAGACATTTTACGTTCTGACTCTTTAGTTCAGAAAGTTTGATTTTGTAAATGTTGTTTTTCCTCTTTCCATTAAACAGGATAGTCCCATCTTTCTGACTAACAGCTTTACATGATTTTTGATTAAAGATTATATCATAACCGTTATCACTTAATTGACTTATGGATAACAGATTATGCATCAATCCATCTACTAGCAGAACATTATTAATAGAGGGAAGATTTCCATTACCTACAGTTCCAGAGCCAATTATCTTTCCCCTCTGATTGCCTCCAAAGCCAACGTGGCCTCCAGGCTTAAGTTCCAGGCTTTGGAACATATGTCTTCTTCCCGTCATGTGTCGTGAGCAGCCAGAGTCCAGGTACCATGACTGGTGTTTCTGACTTGCTGCTAAAGATATCTGCAACATGTATTATTTTATCCTTAGGTACCCAGATTTTCTTGGGTCCTGACTTGTTAGTTTTACCAAAACTCTGGTTGAATTTTGGTTTCAGAGTGCTTACTGCTAGTGTATTTGATGTCGTGTGTGTGACCATACACAAAGTGTGAATTTAGAGGAGTGTGTTTAATAGTTAAATCCATGACATTCTTAGGTGTAGGAACCTTACCTAGGTATCCTATTCCTTTCCTGCCGTTTCTGCTAACTCCATAGATCATTGAAGCCATTCTGCTTCTATCTATGCTTTTAGCAATGAACTTCTGGAAACTATGATCATACTCCTTGATGATCTCATCAGCGTTGCTGGGAGTTTCAGAAATTGGTTCCTTCTGAGAGTTTTGTAAAGAGTTTTCTAATTTTGAAATTTTATCTCTCAGCTCAGAGTTTTCCAATTTGAGACTCTCAGACTTATTAGAGTCAGATTCAAGATTCCTTTTCAGGTCTCTGAATTTAGCTCTAATCTGCTGATAGCGTTCCAGAATTTCATTGAGGCTTTCAGCAAGTTCAGCCTTTGTAAAATTAACAGCGAAGTTAGGGAATACCTCTTCTGTGTCTGATTCTGAGTCTGATTCAGAAGCTTCACTATCATCTGGAATGTTAGCCATGAGCGCTATGTTTTCCCTTTCATCATCTGATTCTGAGTCAGCTTCAGACGAGTCAGAGTCATCCCATGTGGCCATGAGACTTTTCTTCTTCTCTCTTCCAAACTTCTTTTTGGGCTTTTCCCTCTGAAGCTTTGGGCAGTCACTCTTGTAGTGTCCTTGCTCATTGCACTCGTAGCAGATGATGTCTTTTCTGTTTGGCTTCTTGCTACTGGAGGAGCCTTCAGATCTTCTGTATCCAGAGGAATAATCTGTCCTTCTGTATCTGGAAGAGGACTCGTTCTGATCAGATCTTCTGGGATTCCTGAACTTCCTTTGTCTTTGCTTCCACAGTTGATTTACTCTTCTGGAGAGAAGGGAAAGTTCGTCTTCTTCTGATGAGGATCCATCAGATGTTTCTTCAACTGCCTGCAAAACTTTAGACTCAGATTTTCTGTTAGATTTTAAAGCTAAAGGCTTACCTTGCTTCTGAGACTCATCAGCTTCTAGCTCTATCTCATGACTTCTGAGGGAGCTTATAAGTTCCTCCAGAGTGATTTTGTTGAGATCTTTCGCTAGCTTCAGAGCAGTAACCATAGGCCTCCACTGCTTGGGTAAACTTCTGATTATCTTCTTGACATGGTCAGCAGTAGAGTATCCTTTGTCCAGAACTTTGAGACCAGCTACCAGAATCTGGAATCTAGAGAACATAGTTTCAATGGATTCAGATTATTCCATTTTGAACGCCTCATACTTCTGAATGAGCGCCAGAGCTTTTGTTTCTTTGACTTGAACGTTGCCCTCATGCGTCATTCTGAGAGAATCAAAGATGTTCTTAGCTGTGTCTCTGTTGGAGATCTTTTCATACTCAGTATAGGAGATGGCACTGAGGAGGATGGTTCTGGCCTTATGGTGATTCTTGAAGTCACGCTTTTGTTGATCAGTCATTGATTTTCTTTCAATCTTCTGACCAGTTGCATTCACAGGGTGCGTGTATCCATCTGTCACCATATCCCACAGATCAGCATCATGTGCTAGAAAGAAGCTTTCAATTCTGTCTTTCCAGTAATCAAAGTTTTCTCCATCAAAAACTGGAGGTTTGCCGCTGAATCTGTCTCTGTCCTCATTGTTGTCATTGCTGAAATGAGAGTTGTTTCCTGCCATTGTGTTTTTCTGACGCTGGATCTTGTACTGACACGGTTAAGTGTTTTAGCTCAGAACCAGGCGCTCTGATGCCAATTGAAGGGGTGAAAAACACAAGAAGGGGGGGGGGGGTTGAATTGTAAAACTGAAATCTTAAAGAAATTGACAAGATATTTTTATCCTGGTTCGTTTGATCTCAAACTACTCCAGTCCACCCGTCAAGGTGATTTCGCCTCTCTCCAACGAGGTCTTAATTCACTATATTCAACTGAATATTACAGACTGCTTTAACAACTGCTAAAGCCTTCTTGATTCAAACCACAATCCGGTTTGTCAAGGCAACACTTTCTTTCAAAGGTATAAAACAATGTGTGTGAATGTTTTCTACAAAACTTTATCACAACTGTGATGTATACACAAATGAAGCTTAGAAACTAGATTGCTAAACAATAATGAATATCAGAGTTTAGTTTAGCAAAACTGGTAGAGTGAAGATAATGGTTCAGCTTTGTGCGTGTAGAGATTTTGAGAGCATTAGCCATTATAATCTTCGAAGCCTTGTTTATATAGCACTTGAGAAGATGAACGTTGAATGCAATATTCTTGATTCAATGCTAATAACAAGCTTTCCTTTTTGAGCAGATCTTGTCTGGAATGAAGCCGTTGGAATTAATTAGCGTTCAATGCACAGTACCGTTGCTTCTTCAATGCACGTTCTGGCTTGGCTCATTCTGATTCTGCTTCGCTGCTGATGAACTATTGTTTTTGTATCAGAGTGTTTACGCTCAGTTCTGTTCATCAAGCTTCAGCATGTACGTGAGTTGATCATCTGATCTTGACGTTCTGATTCAGCAACTTCTGATGCTGGTGTATGAAATCAAATTCTGATGCTGAAGAAGTGATCTTGCTTATTTTAATCAGCGTATCTACAAGTCAGAGCATAGTAATTTTAGGCAGCATATAGTTCAAACATGAAACATATAAATACTATATCTTTTCACTTTGTTATCATCAAAACTTAAATATAGGGTAGTAGATTCAAACATTGTTCTAACACTTTCTTCAGTAATTTGAAGATTGGCTCACAAGTAGCAGTCAGATGTGAGATGAATCGGGCAATGTAATTCAGTCGTCCCAGGAAGCCTCTGACTTCTTTCTATGTCTTTGGAGTCGGCATCTCTTGAATGGCTTTAACCTTGGCAGGGTCCACTTGAATACCCTTATCACTTACAATGGAGCCTAGCAATTTTCCGGACCTTACCCCAAAGGTGCATTTATTGGGATTCAACCTCAGCTTGTATAACTTGAGTCGGTCAAACAGCTTCCTCAATTGATCAAGGTGCTCCTCCTCAGTTTGAGACCTTGCAATCATGTCATCAACGTATACTTCAATCTCATGATGGATCATATCATGAAATAAAGCAACCATGGCACGTTGATAGGTTGCCCCAGCATTTTTCAATCCGAACGGCATGACCTTATAACAGAAGGTGCCCCACTGAGTCACAAATGTAGTCTTTTCCATATCTTCCGGAGCCATCTTGATCTGATTATACCCTGAAAAACCATCCATGAAGGAGAAAACCTTGTGTTGAGCGGTATTGTCGACAAGAACGTCAATGTGAGGTAGAGGGAAATCATCCTTGGGACTGGCCCTGTTCAAATCCCTGTAGTCGACACACATCCTGACTTTACCGTCCTTCTTCGGTACTGGCACCACATTGGCAACCCACTGAGGGTAAGAAGTTACTGCTAGAAATCCGGCGTCGAATTGCTTCATAACCTCAGCCTTGATCTTTTCGGACATCTCTGGGCGCATACGGCGGACCTTTTGCTTTACCGGAGGGCAGTCTTCCTTCGTTGGCAGGTGATGAACTACAATGTCGACATCCAAACCAGGCATATCTTCATAGAACCAAGCAAATATCTCCATGTAATCCTGTAGCATCTGGATCAATCGTTGCTTCACGCTGAGCTCTAGATTAGCCCCAATCTTGACCTCTTTCCTATCTGTCTCAGTACCCAGGTTAATTGTTTCCACCGGCTCTTCATGTGGTTGAATAGCCCTCTCTTCCTGGAGTAGCAGTCTTGCGAGTTCACCAGGCACTTCGCAATCATCTTCACCTTCGTCCTCGGCCAAGTTGATCGGATTCTCGAAGTCATAACTGGCGGTAGCAGAGCTGTTACCAGTGAGATCCAGAGTGGATTGAAACCTGTATAAGTGAGTGTGTGTAAATATAGCTGTTTTGCAATATATATAACACAGAAAGAAAAAGGAGCATAAGATTTGAAATGCAACAAACGTTCAATGTTTTGATTGATGATATATGGAAATGTCATACAAAAAGCCCTCACAAATAGAGCTACGATGCCCCGGGTAGGACACCGAGCCAATAAAAGTTTTAACACATTGTTTGTTACAAATTGGAAATCAAAAGAAATTAATTACTGCGTGACAAATGTGATAGGTGTAAAATCCTTTGCCGTCCAGTTGCTTGGTCCGTTGCTGGTGGTCGGGTAGATCCAACTGTCAAACTCTGCTTCCTCCACATCCTCCTCAACAGCATTCACCCTTGGGTTGGAGATAAACACCGGAGCCTTTCTGATCTTTTCCTTGCGCACAACCCTCTGAGCCTCTGCAGTAAAGCCCAGCCCAAACTTGTCATTCTTTTGAGTGAAGTCAGGAAGCTGACCCCAGTTTGCACAATTGCCATTCTCGATTACAGCCCGGGCATCCTTCAAGGAAGCCATCTTCAACGGAAAGTCCTCTCCAACCATCGCTTCAGCTGATGCCAACACTGGAGGTACTTCCTCAAAATGCTGAAAGGGGGTTTCAATAAACTCCCCGTCCATCTCGATATACCGGAATGAATTCAAGTGACTCACCATGTATTCCTCCTCACCCTGCATAGTAACAATCTTCCCTTTGACAGGGTATTTGAGCTTTTGGTGTAAAGTGGAAGTTACTGCCCCAGCTTTGTGAATCCAGGGTCGACCCAACAAGCAGGAGTAAGATGGACGAATATCCATTACATAGAACGTTGAGCCGAAAACTTGGGAACCCACACGAATAGGAATGTCTACCTCACTGTGCACCATCCTCTTAGAACCGTCGAAGGCTCTAACGATGATGTTACTAGGTTTCAATTCCAGACCCTCACAATCCAGACGATCCAATGCTTTCTTGGGCAAAACATTCAGGGAAGAACCGGTATCCACTAACACGTGTGCGAGAGTAGTGCCCCTGCATTCTATGGAAACATGCAGGGCATCATTGTGATTTTTCCCTTTGGCGGTAAGGTCTGCATCTGAGAAACCCAAGCCATTGTCAGCTGTCAAATTAGCCACACAGTCGGTGAATTGATCCGCGGAGGTCTCTTGCGGCACATGGGCCGTTTTCAGAAATGAAATCAGGGCTTTTGCATGGGCCTCTGAGCATAGCAGTAATGATAGCATAGAGATTTTGGAGGGAGTATGCCCCAATTGTTCAACAACATTAAAGTCACTCTTTTTGATAATTTTAAGAATTTCCTCCATTTCTTGTTGGGAGGCTTCCACAACAGTCTTCTTTTTTGGTGCCTCCGTCCTGGCAGGCGAATCGGTAGCAACTTCTTTTCCCCGAGTATCAGAAGACTCGGCGGCAGTAGTAGACACAGGAACTTGAACCGGAACATGCACACTTGCGGGTGTGATGGTGAGAGGTTTTCGGATAACTGGCGGTGCAATGTCAGGCGAGAAGAGCCTGCCACTGCGGGTAATCTTGGCGGGACCAGTGATGTTACTGATACTGGTATTAGTGTCGAACTCCTGCTTCACCCCGAGCACATACACATCGGCTCCATAATGCCATGGGACCGCTTTATCAGACTCATACGGGAGAGGCCCCGGGACAGTAATAGTGATGGGTGCAATAGACATAACTTGGACTGGTTTCTTTACGGGAGCTTTGGCAGGATTGTAGAATGTGACAACAGATATTTCTTCAACGAAAACAGACGGAACAACAGTTTTCTTGAATAGAATTTCCTTGCTATCCATCAGGCTTTGGATGCCTGATTTCAGCAGTGGACAACCGGTAGGGATAAGAGCACACAGGAGACAACCCTTACTACAACCCGAAAATAAACCGGCTAGTAGTAAGTTCCTCTTAACAGTCAAAAGCGGGGTAACAACTTCATTCACCGAAACAGCATACAATTCTTCCTCAATGGCATTTACCCTATGCTGGGGCATAGGGGCAGTTACAACATTCGGCCTTTCAGGCGCTTCAAACTGAATTTCCTTCGCGTCGATAAGATCTTGCACTTTGTTTCTCAAGGCCCAGCAATCATCAGTAGTGTGCCCGGGACTATCAGAATGATAAGCACACCGGGCATTTGGGTTATACTTAGGAGACGCAGTGTTGACGACCTTAGGAGCTTCTTTGGTGGTCACCAAATTGGTGGATAGCAGTTGAGGTAAAATTTGAGATAAGGTCATACTCAGCCGAGTATACTGCCTCTTGGGCCTTTCGCCTCTTTGTTGATTGTACTGCTGAGGAGCAGCAACAGGTTTTGAAATGACCAGAGCATTAACGGCTTGGCAACTTTCTGGCTTGACTTGTCTTCTAGGACCATAGACGACACTTGCTTCTTTCTTAAAAGGCCTCTTCTCAGCACTCGCAGCAACACCCTTCTGAATCTTTCCTGACTTGATGCCAGCTTCTATTCTCTCGCCCGTTAAGATCAGATCGGTAAACCCCGCGGAAGAGTTGCCAATTAGATGATTGAAGAAAGGCCCAGATAGGGTTCCTAGAAACATATCAACAAGTTCACGATCGGTTAAAGGAGGCTGCACCCTGCCATCCAAATCCCTCCATTTTTGTGCGTATTCTTTGAATCCTTCGCTTGTTCCTAACGACATAACCTGAAGTTGGGTACGAGTAGGGGCAAGGTCAGAATTGTATTGGTATTGTTTGTAGAAAGCGGTGGCCAAATCTTCCCAATTCCGGACACTGGTTCCTTCTAGCTGATAAAACCACTCCAACTGAGCTCCAGAAAGGCTGTCTTGAAAGAAATGAATCCAGAGGTTTTTATCTGCCGTATAGGGTTGGATCTTTCTCACGTAGGACCTAAGATGCATTTTGGGGCAGGACAGCCCATCATACCTTACAAACACCGGCACCTTGAATTTTGGGGGAATCACAATCCCGGAAACCAAACCCAAGTCTTCAAAATCCAAACCCAGAATTCTCTGTAGCTCCATGGCGGCTAATCTGTCTTCTAAACCCTTGTATTTATCATCAGCTGGAGGGTATTGCTGGTCAGAATAATCTTCATCCTCTTCAACCTCTTCTTCTTCCGCATCAGACTCGGAAGGCGCCGCAACTCCATCTCTTTTACTGGTCCCTTCATCCGAAGTAGGAGGAAATTCAAGCACTCTTCGAGCTTCTCCATCAAATCTTCTCCCCAAAGTAGCCACCCCGAGTCTCTTTTTCTTCTTCTTCACTGGGTCTTTGTTTCCCAATTGAGTCTTGATATCCTCCTGACCCTTAGCCAAGGTCATCAGGAGTTGTTGGAACTGTGCATTCTGAGCCTGTAGGTCTTTGATTGTTTGCTCGAGATCCATCCTACTGAAATAAACAGCAGACAGATAAGGAAACCTGGAATGAGACCTGCTTATGCACATGATGAATGGTATGCTTATGTATGCAATGCATTCAAGGATCTAGGACATTCAAAATTGTTTTAGACAAAGAAGAACGCACGTCATATTAATAAGAAGAAATTTGTCAGTACATAAATGCCCCATGGGCCAAATATTACAAAATAAACTTCTTAAGGCAGAAAGACATTGCGCATCCTCTTTGGTGCGATGTAGGTATTGAGGGCCTCTTGCTCGTGGAGTCGGCGGGTAAGCTCTAGAACCTTCTTTTCACTGGTGTAGTAGCTAGCTTCAAAAGTATTCCGTTCCTCCTTGAGCTGAATCCAACTTTTCTGCATTTCCTCCCACGATGTAGGCATGTCTGGATGTAGGATGGTGTAGGGAACCTCTCCTTCATTGACGGGCTCTTTAATCACTGGGAGTATATGAGGATAAGGCATCATCATACTTTGGGCTCGGGCTCGTACCCACTTGAGATAGGGCTCAAGAGGGATAGAGTTCTTGTGTCCCAGAGTCTTGCTATCAACCTTGTTGAGTTTTCCCCAAGCTCTGATGAATCTTTGGCGAAGTCCTTGCGTATCGTTGTCGAAGTCAAAAGCTAGGCTAGGAATCAACATATCATGAGGGCCATCCCTCCGTGCATATCCAAATTGCCTCAAAGCTAGGCAAGGGTTGTAGGTGATACCCCCTCTAATTCCCAGTAAAGGAACATTAGGAAATTCTCCGCAACGATCGACAATGATGACATTTTCTATGGACCGAGAACACCAATGCACATCAGAATGAGTAAGAGTCATCAATCGTTGGGACCACCTTGTACCTTGGTCATTCTTCAAGACAGACTGTGGAAGGTGCGAAATAAACCACCTTGCAAGGATAGGAGTACATCACATGAGAACACCCCTCTTTCTCATTGTTCGTGTGTAAAATGAGTGAAGAATGTCCCCAAGCAACGTCGGTATTGGATTTCTGGACAAGAAGATTTTGACAGCGTTGACATCTACCAATTGGTCAGGATTTGGGAACAAGACCAACCCATAGACAAGGAGTGCCACAATCTCTTCAAAGGCTTGTAGGTCCAATGAGTTCCAACATTCCTGTGCCTTCTCAAACAAGAATTTTGCTAAGAATCCCTTGACGCCGCTTCTGGTTTCCCAATGACCCTTGATGTCGGATGGTTGTAGATGTAATGCTCGAGCAACATCTTCTGGCTTTGGTTCCTTTTCCGTACCGTTGAAGGGTAGTTGATTAAGGATAGGAATTCTCAGGAGTTGAGAAAACTCCTCCAAAGTGGGTACCAATTGATAATCAGGGAAAGTGAAACAGTGGTGAAGAGGGTCAAAGAACTGGAATAGCACTTTCATCATGTCTTCTTCAATGTTGGTGTTGACTAGGCTGAGCAGTCTACCATGTCTTTCACTGAAGGATGAATTTTCCGGAATTCTTGAGGTGATCTCCTTGAGCTGAGAAGAGATTCTCACCAGGTTGACTTGAATGGTATTTCTGCGAGGAATTTCCATGTTCTACAAGACAAGAACAAAGATGAAGATCCAAAACCCTTGAAATGGTTAGAGAATGCATATGATGCTTCATGATGTTTATGATGTATGCACAAAACATATGTACAAGCAAATCACACCAAACCCTAGTTTCAGGCTTGCATGGGGTTTCATAGGTAAGTACCCTCTTGAGTGTAGTTGGCTTAAAAACCTGTCCTATAAATAGTAACCGGGTTCTAAGGAGCTCAATATCACTGGATTGTCTTCATTGTTCATTGTTTTGGTTTAGCCACTTAACTAGCAACCAAAATATTCCAAGAAAACAACCCTCAATGAGTGTAGTATCGAGTATCTACCAACTTCGGACTGCACCAAAGCCGGTCATCTCACTACCCCTAATAAATGGCCAAGATGGTCAAGTAAGGTTCTAGGTCATTAGTGCTTAGTGACATCACTCAGCGGCCCCGTACTCTCCTTGATTGAACTCAAGGGTTACCGGTACTCACAAATATGTCGCACTAATATAGCTATTGCTTCGACCGTGTCGGTATACCCCGCACAGTTTCCACAACGTATTGCTATCTATAAATGTTTCCCAAAAATCCGGGTGTAGGATTGCAAACCCAAACAATAGAGCCAAAGTATAAAGCAAACAATTCAAACAATTTGTCATGCAAGAGGGTGATCTAAGCCCTAAGGTTACTCCACTTTTAAAATTAGTCCCCAGCAGAGTCGCCAGTTCTGTGATACGGTGGGAGAACTGACTATGGTTTTGCGTTTGTTTTCGCAAATGTTTCGGTTGAGCAAGAGTCACCACCGACTTTTTATTTTTATCCTAAGGAAAGGTTAAAAAGCACAGCAAAAACCTTTTGAGATGTTTCTTGGGTTCGGGGAGTAGATTATAGAAAGGGAAGGTATTAGCACCCTTTCTATCCATGGTTATCCATGGGCTCTTAGTTACTTGCTTAGATCACTGGCCTTTTGTTTTCAATTGTTTTAAATGGTGCTTGTGTGTGTGGGTTTGAAAATGTTTTGAAAAGAAGCCAATGTGGTGGCGACCTTTGTAATGATCCATGTGGGGATGTATACAAAGATGTATGTCTTTTGAAAAGGTTTTCATTTGTTTTTGAAAGTTGTTTTGAAAGTGTAGTGATGTGTGGTTTAGAAAATAGGCAAGTGTTTTATTTTTGCAAGTTTGATTCAAGTAACTAAGAGGTTATCTACTCCTAAATTTCTCAAAGTTTATTGCTATGTTTTAACCCTTTTAATAAGTTTGTTCCACCATTGTATTTGGTGGACAATCTCATGTTAGGATGTGAAAGGGACGAGCGCGGGTCATCGTTTAGACCATAATTGCAACGGTGTTAAGTATCTTTGGCCATTTCCTTCAAGGGACTTGATCATTTGTTTTTGTTTGTTTTGAAAAGTGTTATCGAGGGACTATGATCATTCAATTTGTTTGTTTTGCCCAAAGAGACCTAACATGCAATATGGCCCATTTTTGAAAGGCAACAAGTGGAATACCCTAGGGGGTGCAAGTGTGATTTGTGTGTCCATTTTCATGCTTGTTTGTCTTATATTAGGTCCAACTATTTTGTTCATTTTTTATTCGCATATAAACCCTAATTCTAGCATTGTATTTTAGAAAGCGATAAAGTGCGAAATTTAAATTCCTACGCTATTACAACACAATAATATAGGGAGGGGGGTACAATGTTTCAAATGGGGAGGTATTTAGACAGGAAATTGAATCTAAGCTATTACATCAATATTGAATATTTGCAAGGTAATTTAATTGCATAAATAAAATAAAAATAGAACAAATATGCAAGAATGCAAAAAATGGTTTTTTATATGTATGAAAAAAAGGATTATTGATGTAAAATAAAAAGAAAATAATAAAAAATTAAAAAAATATTATTTTTGGAGTATTTTTGAATTTAGGGCAAAAACCCTAATTCAAAGGTATTATTTACTAATATATGCAATATTTATTATTTATACAAAAATAAAATAAGAAAAGAGATATATTTGTAAAAATGATTTTTTTAGTGTTTAATATTAATAAAATAAAATATGTATATTTTTAGTATTTTATTCTAAGTATATTAATATATATATATATATATATATATATATATATATATATTTATGTATTAAGTTCTAAATATGTATTATATATAAAAAATAATAATATTTAATATAAAAAAAAAGGGTATTTTTTATACAAAATATTTTCAGGAAGTAAAAATAAAATAAAAGTGTATAAAAAAATATATTTGTATTATCTTAATATTTTAAACAAAAAGTATATATGTATATTTACTTATTTATGTATAAAACAATCAAATAAATACTCAATAAATTCAAAAAATGATGGGAAAAATACTTTTATATTTTTAATATGCTGAGAAAAAATAAATGAATCAGTTAAAAAAAGAAAAAGTCAAAAAATATTAAAAATGAAGCAAATGGGCTCAGGGGGTGCAAAAGTAAATGTATGGTGCAAAAAGGAATAACAAAACAGGCCCAGCCCAGAAAATGGTTGTCTTCAACCTTCAGACCAAACAATTCAAAAATGCGCGCCTTCCTTCATCAATCCTTAACTCCTGATTCCTGGCTTTTTAACAAAAACTCATAACATAAAAGATGTTCAGCATGAAGAGACGATTCTAACCATATGCATAACTTAATCTAACTCTCTAAGATGAGGGAGAATTTCTCCTCCCCCAAATCCTAACCTAGTTTTTCTGCCATTTTCAAACTCCAAATTCTCACAACTCAAGCAAAAGAAATGAAAAGTAAAAACATGTACATGTTCAGTGGCATGAGTAGAACCTTGTTTATTCACAAACTTAAAGCTAATGATGCATAATAAGAGAGATACGAGTTCACCAAGATACCTGTTCAGCTGAAGTTCTATCTTGCAATGTAGGAACTTTCAGTGCAAGGTGATGATTGGAAAAGCTTCCTTGAGGTCCAGGGATGCTATTCCAATGTTTACTTTGTCTTGAAAGCTTCTGAATCGAGCTAGAGAACTTCACCTGCAAGTCAGAAATGTGAAAATGGTGGAAGTGGTTAGAGTGATTACAGGTCGTGCCTTTGCTTTTGGTTAGCTTGCATAGATGGTATGGAAGGTATGTGAACTGATTTGGGCAAGAGAGCTCAAGAGAAATGAGAGATAGCACTCAAACTGCAGGGCCTGCCCTGTTTTTGCAGTTTGAGAGTGATTCTGAGATGGAGAGTGTTTTGAAGGCTAAGGGCTCGTGTATTAGCTTGGTTGTGTTGTGTGAAATGTGTTTGATAACTTTGTTCTTGTGTTCTTTTGCTGATATGGAAGTTGGTATGAGTTATGCAATGTTTCTTCTAACTTAAGCAAGAAATGGCAAGTTGTGTTTCTAGGTCAGTAGAGGACCCCTAATCCTGCTGCAAAGCTTCTCTTGATCAGAGTGATTTGTTCATAATCTTGTGCTAAAGAGATTTGGTTTGTACTTGCTTGATTTACCAATTGACATAAAGCATGACTTTTCAAAAATGGCTATTTTGCTTTATCTAAAAAAGGATTAAACTTGTATATAATGCTTGAACTCATAGAACAACACCTTGACACAATGAACAAGCATTAAATTATTGAGTGTAACTTGGTTTAAGGACCTGTAATCAAGGGCATGCTGGTTTTGAGAAGTTTGCATAACTTATGAACATGAAAAATGGCCAATTCAAAAGTGAGTTTTTGCTATATTGTGAAATCCGATTCTCCCTAACCATGAGGTTGTTTGATGAGTTCTTGGACATTTTGGAAAGCTTGGAATGTGTAATACAATCCATCTTTGAAGTGAAATTTGAAATTCCAAGTGGAAGTGTATGGAAAATGGCCTTGAAGTGGGGTAGAAAAACTTGTCAAAATAGGTCAAAAATTCACTAAGTTAAGAATGGTTTAGTGCCCTTATTCAAAAATTTGTAACTTGAGATACAAGCTTAAAATGAGAAAACTTTGTGAATCAAAGTTTTATATTATGCAACAAGCTACAACTTTCATGTTTTGACTTTTGTTTGAATCCAAATGAATCATGGTGAAAAAGTGGGGCAAAGTTGGGAAAAAATTAGGGTTTTCCATAACTTAGAAAAATTCTAAGTTATGAAAAATTCCATTTTAAACCCTAATTTGCATTTCTTGGTTTCTTGGTGAACAAGTTTCATGATTTGGCATGTTTTGATGAAAAATGAATCTTGACTCTTGATTTTGATCAAAAAGTCAAAGTTTGACTTTTCAGTGTACAATCAAAATTGATCAATTGATTGGGAAATTCAACTGTCAATCTTGTGTACTTGGGATCTTTTGAGTTTGTTGAGCATGTCAAGACAATTCTATGGGGTCCTTGAGTCCATATGTGAGCTTGGTTTGCCATTGGCTAAGTCAAACAGTCAAAAATTGCCTTTGTGCAGTCAAAACCCTAAAAATGACCATTTTGCCCTTTTGATGATCTGATCAAATTTCTTGTGGAATTGTGATCCAAACTTGATCAAATGGTCCATATGAGTTCATAATGTTGATGTGGGTCAATTTTCATGATATTTGACCGTCAATTGGCCACAGTTGACTTTTTCCCCAATACAGTTGATTTCTAAGTCATCTGTCCAATTGATTGGGCAAAACTTGGAATCAAGACTTAAAACTTGGTATGGATAAACTTGGGAGTCCAATATGAAGTATGAAAGTCATCTTAGGCATCTTAGGTCAAAACATCTTTGTGCAAACACAAACCCTAATTTGGGTCCACCAGTGCAAGGAGAAATCTTGAGCAGAGGAAACCCTAATTGGATCTTGATCTTCAAAGGTCTGGTGATGAGAAAATGTTGAGGAAATGGGAGGGCGAATTTTGGGGTACAACAGTCGTTTTCAGGAATCTCCGACTGGCTCCCTCTCAGTTGCACCTGAACTGGACCGCTTTCATGCAGGCGTTCGAAATCGTGTGTGACTATTTGAGGATAGGGGCCACTATCGCTTTGTTCTTCTATCGCTTTCAACTTTAGAGGAGCAAGGTCGACGATAAGTGGGGATGAGTCACTTTGAAGCAAGCCAATGGGAATTTGTTCAAAGCTTATTTGAAGTCTGTCTGATTTTTCAAGGAAAAATACATGCTCGTTCAGCCTGTCTCGGACAAGGCTATGCTGAATGTCTTCTGGCTTGCCCTTGAGTATTAGGAGGATGGGGCTCCCATTTTAAATGAGAAAGGGGAGCATCAGAACAAGTTGGTCCGCAAATTCCCTTTCCACTAGACCAGGAAGCACTTTGACAGTAAGCTGGACACCTATGTGTGGAAGGAGAAGAAAATCAGTGACGAGGACTATAGGAGCTTCGATCTTCTGACCGCCTTCATCACAGGAATCCCTCGTGTTCAGCGCGTGGGCCGAGGAGGAAAGTTGGTTAGGGACAAAGACGGGCATATCATGTATGAGCATGGCTTGATAGGTGTTAAAGAACTCCTCGAGAACGTGGACCCCGTTAAATACTTGGGTATTTGCTTTATGTTTCGAATAATTATATATGGTCGACATTTTGAAGTCCTCGTTTGCTAACTATGATTCATTGTTTGTTCTGTAGATATCATGAATCATGGCCAGGAACGCATAACCATGAACTTTACAACAAAAGCAAAGAGGTTTGTTGAAAGATGTTCAGGGCGGTACATGGACTACTCCAACGTTGGGGTCGGGCAACTCGTCCTTGGGTTCGGCTGTCGGCGCCCTCTCCCCTGCTCCTGTGTCCTCGAAGGCGAAGAGACCACGTGTCAAGGGAGGCATTAATCTGACCGGAGAAAAGGGGAAAGGGAAGTATGATTTTCCCCTACTGGCTGGAGAAGGATTTCTTCGAGGGTTTCGCTCTACAACTCCAACATGTTGAGTCTCTTCACCTCGAGGGGATGGAACGCCCGGAGAAAAGGGTGACTTTGGCACATGGTGCTGGTGGCTTGATGAGGATACTGGAGATGGAAGTCGCCTATACCGAGGGGATACCTTCTCAAGAAGTTAAGTTAAAGAAGCTATGGGCCAAACTGGCTGCGATTGAGAAGAGGCGGAGCAAGGAGGAGAAAGCTCAGAAGCTGGCCGAGCAAGATCTGGGGAAGCTATCCGAGGAGCGCAAGGTATGGCTTCTTGAGAAGAAGGCTCTGGAGGAGAGGGTGGCAGATTTGGCTGCCAAGGCTGCGCCGGTTGAAGATGAGCCAGAGGATACAAAGGACGTGAAGACCCGAGCTGAGTTGATCGCTTGTTTCCAACTAGCGATGGATGACACTCAGGCCGCCTCCGAGGGGAGCTTCGAGAATACACTGAAGCAGCTCCGTGTTTTGAACCCTATGGTCGAGTTTAATACATCTGGGATGAGGGTCAATTGCTATGTGGCCGTCGGAAAGATCCTGGTTCCCAACTATCTTAAGGAGTTCGCTGCCCAGCCCGCGGGGGGACCCTCTCAGCTATCACCCGTTGTCGAGGAAGAGACTAAAGAAAGATGACTGATAGTTTTTTATTCTGCTCTGACCTGCGTGTCGTAATGTTGTAATCCTGTTTTTCCGGGATTTTTCCTGTTTATGTAAGTTATGAACAAGTGTGGCCATTGAGGTCACAAAATTATTCTTTTAGATGGGGGGCTAAAGATCTCCCATTTTGTAATATTTGTACAATAGCGGCCCTGACGGTCGTATCTTTTAATTTTCTGGCCATGATGGTCGTTTGTTCCTAATATTTGACTTGTTTTTGCATGTTTATTGTGAGAGCAAAAGTGAAAGAACTGAGTTTTAATGATTGTCAAAAACCTATATGTGCAAATTTATCTTGCTTCAAACATGTGCAAGTGAGAAACATCAAAAACAATCATTTATCTCAAAACAGACTGCATGAGTCGGCTCATGGATCCTTAGGTCGGCTCAAGAGAAGAAGATTTTGGCTTGGAAACATCTGGGAAGGCGCACGCCTCCTCTATGCGTCGACGCATGGTTTTGGGAGAACATGAGTCGGTGCATCAGGGAAATAGTCGGTGCATGACTGAAGGGATTTCAATATCTCTCGCTCGGGAAGGCGCAAGCCTTCTCTATGCATCGACGCATAGTTCTGGGAAAACATGAGTCGACACATCAAAACAATGAGTCGGCGCATGACTGAAGGAATTTCAACATCTCTCTCGCTCGGGAAGGCGCATGCCTTCTGTATATCCTGCATGAGTCGATGCATCGCTAAATTGTCTCATTTTTTATGCTATGCTGTTACATCATGGGAATGACTTATAAATATTATTTTGGCCTCTGTTTTACAAACAACAAGAAAAAGTGAAAGATATACACAAGAGTTCTCTTCATCTTCAACCTCTCATCAATTATCAACAACTACACACAATCATTTTTGTTGATCAAGTTCTTGGGTCTGTGTTGATAACGTTCGAATTGAAAGTGCAATTTCAGATTTGGATAGAGATCTTTGTGGGTTTTTTCTTGAATAAAACCATTGGGGTTTTGTCCTCCAAAATTGGGGGTTTTTATCACAAATCTTTGCTTCATTGAATTCAGCCGAGCTAAGGGATTGGAAGACCGTGGAGTGTTCAATCGGGTAGCGGTATCCGGAGGATTGTGAAGAAGGATTTGGGGCTAAATTTTCTTGAGTACAAAATCATTCAAAGTAGAAGGAGTGTTTGTTCAAGATTTGGCATACTTGATTCATCTGGAATCAAGGGAAGAGGAGTGCAACATATAAGATTCATCAAGTGATTTTGTATTGTGGTGATTGTATCTTCTCTTATAAACTTTGCAAAATTAATTTCATATCTTAATTCTAGATTCTAGAATTGGGGGCAGAGTAGCCCACGCGAGGATGACAGGGTGAACTGCCTTAACAAATACCGTGTCCATTTTAGTTTTCTGCATTTTATTTCTATCAACTAAAATTTGTGAGTTATCAATTTTCTCATTCATAAAAGATAACTGTAATGATAAACTAAAATTTAAAACTCACATATCATTCATTCGAATCGCTATAATCACTACAATTTGAGTATAACCAAACCTTGTGTAGTATGTACACCAAGTGTTTGGTGAATTTACAACTCACAAATTTGCTTTACCTTCTCCGCAACAAATTGGTAATAACTTACACCTTGTTAAACTTGATAAAGCGATTCATCATATTCATTCTTGATTGTGATTCTATTCTCATCATTTTCATCAAGTTGGTTCGCATATCCGATCTTTCCAATACGTAAAGTTTAGACGATCAGATTTAGGGTTGTTTCTCTCTGATAAAAACAATTTTACAAAACACACAAAAAATTTAAAGGGATCTATTCAACCCCCCTTCTAGATTCGTCACATCATCTAACAAGTGGTATCAGAGCACTGGTTTATCCAGTGCTTCACATACAACTTCTAGAAATGGATTGTGATCTAAAAGGGGCGTACAATAGAGCACCCGTTTTCACAGGTGAAAATTATAGCTATTGGAAAGATTGTATACGTGTCCATATCACGTTTGTTGATAGGAAAATATGGAAGGTTATCCAAGATGGGCCAGTTGCAATAACTATGCAAAATGTTGTCGGGATAACCGTTCCTAAACTGGAAGCACAATGGGATGAAAAAGATGAGAAAAATTATGCCTATGACTAGAAAGCTCGAAACATGCTCATAGCAGCTCTAGAAGTTGCTGAGTATTTTCGGGTCTCACATTGTGCTACGGCTAAGGAAATGTGGGATGCTTTGCAAGTCACCCATGAGGGCACAAACAATGTAAAATTGGCTAGAATCAATACTTTGACGCAAGAGTTTGATCTCTTTCGCATGGAGCAAGGTGAAACCATCGCCGACATGCAAAAGATATTTTCTCATATAATGAATCACTTGCATACATTTGGTCATGTAATTGCCAATTCTGTTGTCACTAACAAAATTTTGAGATGTCTTAGCAGGGAATGACAACCTAAAGTTACGACGATTAAGGAAGCCAATGATCTAAATACTTTGGATCTTACAACACTATGGGGTAAGCTTCAAGAACATGAGCAAGAGCTTATGAGTCTTGGAAAGCATGAAAAGAAAGAAAAGAAGGAAAAGTCAAGGGACTTGGAAAAGAAGTCTATACCACTAAAGGCTTCAAGCTCCTAGTCATCCAACTCAATTTCGTGTGAAAGTGAATCAAGTGATGACAATGAGAGTTCGGATGAGGATATGGGTCTGTTCGTAAGAAAATACAATAGATTTCTCTGGAAAAACGAAATTCAGCATTCAGATGAGAATCTCATCAATTATAGACGCCACTCTCAAACAAGCAAGCAAGATGAAAGTAAGAAGCCTAAGTCACGAGGATCATCTACCATTGTGGCAAACCTGGTCATTACAAGTCGGACTGCCCTTATTTGAAGAAAGACAAAGCCAAGGCCAAAAATTAAAAGAAACCAACCAAAGCTAGAAGAGCATACATTTCTTGGGAGAGTGATAGTGATTCCTCAAGTAAAGGTTTCTCAAGTGATGAAGAAGAAACAATCAACCTTTGTCTAATGGCTCATCATCATAAGAAAAAGAATGTAAGTCATGCTAAGTATGATCATGTTGATAAAATGTCTTATTTAGAATTGTTAAATTCCTTCAATATTTTACTTAAAGAGGAAAAGGAAGCTTTCAAACGCTTAGCCTCAAACAAGAAAATATTTTTATATCTAGAACAAAAGGTTTCCAATTCCGAAAAGGAATTAGAAGCTCTTAAAGCATCTATGATAGAAAATATTGAAGGAAAATGTGAAAATGAAGAGAGACCTTGGTTTAATTGGCATGGATGTGAAACTTGTCATGTTTGACAAAAAGAAGTTAGAACTCTCAAAGCCAAACTAGACAAAGCTTTACAACCTAAGATTACATTTGCTATCGATCGCTCAAACTTCAGAAAAATCATGATTAATCCATATCAAAAATATACCTATGAAGTAAGGGATCAAGATAGCAAGAGTAGATCTCACTTAGATATGTCTTGCCTATATTGTTGCAAGAAGGGACATACCATTAGTAAATGTCGATTTAGGAGACTCTTAGTACCTAAAGGAATATATCAATGGTTCCCCAAAGGCAACAAATGTTCAACTCACACTCAAGGACCCAATGAATGTTGGGTACCTATCTCCCATGTTTGATATTTCAGGTGGAATGTCTTGAGCCTTTCGAGAGAAGATGGTTTCTCGATAGTGCTTGCTCAAGACACATGACGGGTGACATTTTACTATTCTTTGACTTTGTGGAAAAGAAGAAAGGTTTTGTTACTTATGGTGATAAAAACAAGGTAGCAATACTAGGTAAAGGTAGTGTATATAATCCCTCATCCACCACTATCTCAGATGTCCTATTAGTTGAATGCCTTAAACACAATCTTATTAGCATTAGTCAATTATGCGACAAAGGTTATAAAATTTATTTTCTAAAGGATGAATGCATAATCGAACATAACAATAAGAAAGAGGATGTGTTTAAGGGCTTGAGGGTAAACAATGTATATATGCTTGACTTGAATGATGTGTCCCTAACAGGTGCTAAATGCTTAGTCACCATGAGTGAAGACTCATGGCTTTGGCATAGGCGATTAGCACATGTTAACTTTGATTTGCTAAATGAAATCATATCTAAAGATCTTGTGATTGGCTTACCTAAAATAAAATTTTCAAAAGATCATGTATGTGATGCTTGTCAAATGGGTAAACAAACACAAGTCTCTTTTAAATCTAAAAATGTCATCTCTACAACGAAACCACTTGAACTCATTCACATGGACCTATTTGGACCATCTGGAATTAAAAGTCTAGGTGGAAATTATTATGGCTTCGTTATAGTCGATGAATACTCTAGATTTTGTTGGACGATATTCTTAGCAAACAAAAGTGACACTTTCTATTCTTTTGAAATTTTTTCCAAATTATCTCAAAACAAGTTGAATACAAAAATTGTTACCATCCGAAGTGACCATGGAGGCGAATTCGAAAATCAATTTTTTGATGAATATTGTGAAAGAAATGGTATTGATTATAATTTTTCTGCTCCTAGAACATCTCAACAAAATGGAGTTGTTGAGCGTAAAAATCGTGTTCTAGAAGAACTTGGGAGAACTATGATCAACGAACATGGTCTTCCAAAATACTTTTGGGCCGGTGCCATAAATACGGCTTGCTATGTGCTAAATAGGATCTTGATACATCCTATGCTCAACAAAACACTGTAGGAACTTTTGAAAGGTAGAAAACCAAATATTTCTCATCTCCATGTCTTTGGTTGTAAATGTTTTATATTAAATAATGGTAGAGAAAATCTTAGCAAATTTGACTCAAAAGCCGGTGAAGGTATCTTTCTCGGATAATCTCAATCTAGCAAAGCATAAGGGTATTTAATAAAAGGTTACAAATTGTGGAAGAATCTGTACATGTTTCCTTTGATGAATCCTGTCCAAAAATATTCGAAAAGGGTATTTCTTTTAATGGTGCAGGTGCTTCTTCGGAAAGGATACTCAATGATCAAGATAAAAAGAGTAATGAGCCCATACTTGAGAAAGAAAAAGGGGAGATGGATCATGTGTCTAGCAAAGAAGAAGAAGACACTC
Organism: Vicia faba; assembly: GCA_948472305.1. Taxonomy (NCBI): domain Eukaryota; kingdom Viridiplantae; phylum Streptophyta; class Magnoliopsida; order Fabales; family Fabaceae; genus Vicia; species Vicia faba. Next base: position 908,224,105 of record OX451739.1, on the reverse strand, counting down.
AACCAACAAATGAAATAACTCATCCTTTGGAGTGGAAAGAAACCAAGGATCATCCTATTGACAACATTCTTGGAGACATATCAAAGGGAGTAACTACACGGTCTAAGATAAGTAACTTTTGTTATCATTTCACATTTGTCTCTCAAATTGAGCCTAAAAACCCTAAAGAAGCTTTATTCGATGAACATTTTTTTTGGCAATGCAAGAAGAATTAAACCAATTCAAGAGAAATGAGGTTTGGGACCTTGTCCCCCCTCCGCGAGACCATCGAATAATTGGTACTAAATGGGTATTTAGTAACAAACATGACGAAAACGGAATCATAGTTCACAACAAGGCGCGTCTTGTTGCTCAAGGGTATAACCAAGAGGAAGGCATCAACTATGAGTAAACTTATGCTTCAGTTTCTCGACTCAAGGCTATACGCTTGTTATTAGCTTATGCATGCTCACAAAACTTTAAGCTATTTAAAATGGATGTTAAGAGTGCATTCCTAAATGGTTATATTAATGAAGAAGTATATGTATCTCAACCTCCCAGATTTGAAAATTACGAGTTTCCTAAACATGTTTATAAACTTAAACATTCTTTATACGGTCTCAAGCAAGCCCCTAGAGCTTGGTATGATCCACTTAGCAAGTTCTTACTAGAAAATGGATTCTCTAGAGGGAAGGTTGATACAACCCTCTCCATTAAACACCAAGGAAATCATTCCATCTTAGTGCAAATTTATGTTGATGATATCATTTTTGGGTCTACTAACATCACCTTGGTCAAAGAATTCTCTAAAGTGATGCAGGGTGAATTTGAAATGAGCATCATGGGGGAGTTAAACTACTTCCTAGGTCTTCAAATCAAACAACTCGAGGAAGGAACTTTGGTTAGCCAAACGAAGTATTGCTACGAGTTTCTCAAGCGCTTCGATATGGCAAACTCAAAATTTGTTGACACTCTAATGCCTACCGCGGTTAGCCTAGATCAGGATGAACATGGTAAGCCGGTTGATGTAAAAAGGTATAGAGGTATGATCGTATCTGTTGTACCCCTATTTTCCCCCCTAAGATCCCTTCATCATACCATGTTGATTTATTCACAACAAGATCACACTAGGATTCTTTGTTACCCTCCCTACTTTGAGTTTTGCTCCTTTTGAGGGATTACCAAGCACCTTTACTTATGTTCCTTTTTTGATCATGAATATTGTTTTGTTTTCTTCATATAACTAATAAAATGCAATGTTGGTTTGTCTTGCTTGTTATCCATGTAGGTGAAGGGCAATGAGATTTAATAAGTTACTCCATGGGTTCATGAGTTTATTTTCATGCCCTAGTCAATAAAGCTTGAGAGGTTCAAACCTCACCATTGGAGTGGTTTTGGAAGAAATTCCATGGCAAGGTTGTTTTGGTTCATCACATTTCAAGGTTATTAGATTTGAATCAAAAGTACAAGGGGTTGATTGGAGAAGTTGTTATGTTTGGACAAGGCCTTGTTCATATTGGTCACAAGGGAATACTTCTCTCAAATTTTAAGATATGGAAGTGGTTTTTGTGGCTAAGAGTTATCATTATCATCCTCAACAACTTCTATTCACAAATCAAGAATATTGGTACAAGAAGTTTGTTCAAACTTGTCAAAGTTCCTCAAGGCATTTTCTTGATCTAGAAGCTAGGGTTTTGAACTTCAAAGGAGTATATCTTGCTCATATTTTGGTATTTTTGAATTATTCCAAAGACATCCTTATCTTAAAAGGGTTATCAACAAATCACTTCAAAAGTTCCAAGGGTTTTCATGTGGAAGAAACTTGATGAAGAAGAAAGATTACAAGTCCTTCAGATGAATCCCCAATTTTCTATGTGTGACTTCAAATGATCATAACTTGGTCAATTTTTATCACCTTGAGCCCATTCCTTTTCCATAATGATTTTGAAGATGTGGACTTTATGCCTTATTTTATGTGAAAAATTGGAAAATGGATGGAGGTTGCCTTAAATATGCAAAAGATTATAGGTCATTTCATGATTTTTGGCCAACTTCAACAAGTCATAACTTGCTCAATTTTTGGAGATTTTAAGTGGTTCAAGTTTCAAAATGTTTTTCAAGAGATCAACTTCATTCCATTTTTTTGGTCAAGACAAAATTTCAAGTGGAAGGCCATGTTTGGATGCAAAAGTCTATATGTCATTTTTAAAGAAGAATTTGAAATATTTCTAAGTATGGAAAGTCAACCCTTTTTCTTCAACTTTGAGTCAATGCAACTTTCAGCTCAAGCATCCATTTGATTCCATTCTTTTTCCATTGAAAATATTGTAATCTCATCTTTCTAAAGCATCAAGAATCATGCCCTAAGACCCCTTGAGTTGGAAATGCCATGGATTTGAATTTGGTAACTTGAAACTGAATTTTCCACAAAGTCAAAATTTTGAAATCCATAATGTGACTTCTAAACACAAGATTTATGCGCCATTTTGGTTTAAACTTGATTAGAGAACTTTTCAAAAGTGATTAGCACCCCAAAACACAAGATTTGGTTGAGTTTTGATGGAAATGAAGTCACACTTCACTCGTGCTCGACCTTCATTCAATTTCCCTCCAAACTTCCTTGTTTCTTCCAATTTTAATTCCTATTCACTTTCCTATAAATAAAGGATCATCCCCCATTCATTTCTTCAAGCTTTGAGAGCCAAAAACACCCTTCCAAAACGTCAAATGAACCCATCTTTTTTGAATTCAGTTTCTGAGATTTAAGCTCCCTTTTCAAAAACTCTTTGTGCATTCATCATCCTTAAGCATCATACAAACTCTCCAGCACTTAAACCAATCAAAACGAGCCATAATTCAAGCTACAGAAGTCCAGTTTCAGAGCTTCTTCCTTGAACTTCGAAAAAGTAGAATTCTCCACCATTTGGATCCAAATCAAGCACTAATCTATTCTACTCCTTCTCCTGATTCTAATGCTGCTAACAATTTTTAAATCCATTGAGAATTGAGAGAGAAATATCAAATTGAAGGTGCTCGCTATTTTCTGAGTTTTTGATTCATATCTCTCTCCATACCTTATGTAAATTTGGCGCGATGGTGGTGTTAGAATCGTCTTGAAGAGACGAGTTTAATGATACTAGCCTGGGATCCTAATTTTTCCATTTGAAGGATCTCACAAAATCCCCATTGCAGGGTGTCTGGAGGTTGAAGATGATGACATGTCTCGTCTCAGCCAATGATAGCGTGCCAAAAGTTTTAATTTCATTAGTTTCCCTTTTTCTGATCCTATGTGTATCTCACTAAGGTCCATATCAAGCACAACCCGTCTGGTCCAATGGATCAGCTTACTAACGCGTTTTGACTATGATTTGATGGTCCATATCTTTTTGGTTTTATTTTATTATCTGATTTTATATTTTTTATTTATTAAATTTTCAAAAATTCATAACTCTTTTATTTTTTATCCAAAAATTATGAAAAAAATTCACAAAAATACTTTGAATTATTTCTGATCTCATGACTATTTTTTGATATTTTTATTTTGATATTTAATATTTTTTTGTATATTTTGAATCATTTGCTTTCTTTTAATTACTTAAAAAAATACTTTCTGACTTTTTTTTAATTCTGAAAAAATTCATAAATATTATTTTGCATATTTTTGACTTTATGAAAATTTTATGGAATTTTATATTGAGGTTTACTATTTTTGACCTATTTTCTATTTGTTTGAGCAATTTTAAATAGTTTAAAAATATTTTCTAACTTTTAAAAATTACCAAAATTTTTATAAAAATATTTGGATCCATTTCTGATTTTTCTATGGTCTTACTTTTAATTTTTTGATTAATTTGAACATAGTTGATATTTTTCACTTTATTTTCTATTTTTAAACATTATTTTTTACCCTTTTGTATAAATTAAAATGTGATATTATTTTGTGACTATTTTCTGGTTGATCTTGGGTTAGATTTTGGATCATGAACTTTATTAACATCATTGGATCCATGGTGTTGAGTTTAACTCCATAAAAATGGATGAATGATTTTAATAATAGTTTGATTAAAATTTAATTCAAATGTGGTTTGTATATTTTTTTCCTATCCCTCTTCATCTCATCCTCTTCTTATTGCACTAGGTGTTATTGGAGCATGATCTCTATATCATGTCTCAAAACAAATGGTGCATAAATTGCTATTGATCGGCCTCAAAATAGGTGCGACTTCTATATAAGTCCACTTACGATTGCTTAACATAGCGCTAAATTTTGTCCCGATTCGAATAAATGATCATTCGTGGCTAAAAATTATGATTGCAAGCCCAAGTATGTTAATTTGATCTCTTTGATCCAATAACCTTAAGATTCATTGTGTGGAGGCTTTAGTTCTACCAATCCTCTAATGGATCTACAACACTTTTGGTCAACACGGATCACTTAAACATCGTTGATCATTAAATGGTACTTATGAGAATTTCAAGTGGCTGATATACTTGACAAAAAGCAAATGCAACTTGTTGTGTGGAGGCTTTGGTTCTACCAATCCTCTAATGAGTTCCAAATGCAAGTTTCAAGATGGTCATCCAATTAACCATTAATTATTGACTTGTTTTACCTTATACTTTTATTCCTTTTTATGCTTTATGTACTATTTACTTTTAGCATTTATATTTCATGCCATTTTAATCTTTTCTCATTTGAGCATTTATTTTCTTGCCATTTTGTACTTTTCTCACTTGAGTTTTTCTTTTCCTTTCTTAAGATACTTAGTAATCAACCTAAACCCTAAAAATCTTTAATGGTACTTGGACTATTTGGCTACTATCCTTGGCATTATGGAGCATAGGACTTTTCTTCGACTTAGGATTAGAAACCTTGACCTATCTTGGAGATCTTGTGATCTTATCTGATTACTTTGTCTGGAGCTCTTGAGGTTTACCTCAAGACATTGGGTTTTTTGTTTGTTTTGTGTGTAGGTTATTGTGATTACACCCTTTGTTTATAATTTGGAACTCACCCGTATACAGCCGTTACTCTGCCCAATTTTATGAAGACTTAATATACTTGAAGTTTGGTTCTCTCAAGAGGTCTAGTATTTTTTTGCTTCCTTGGTTTCAATCCAAGGAATGAGAACTCTATCTTGGCTCATAATGCCCAGTGTTGTACCCCAAAATTTGCCCTCGCGCTTTTCCACAAGAAATCTCAGCTTCAAACATTTCCTGACTTCTCAAACTGGCTCAAGAATCGGACAAACGGACTTTTCTTGACAGTCAAGCAGAATTAGGGTTTTTACTGATTTTCAGAGCTCTGAATTGTTTCATACAGTGGGCTTAGGGTTTGGTTGATTTTTGGTTCAATTTTGATCAAGCGAGCGTGATTTGGCATTTAATCAGGAATTAAGGTTTTATGGGCATATTCTCAGAAGAATTTGAATTCCACAGCACTTTGCGGTTTATTTCAAGATTCGGATTAAAATTCGCATTATCTTGGTTTAATCAGCAAAAGAGACAGTGGTTTGAATTCAGTACGTTTTGATTGGGCCAGTCATATACAGGAGGCAGTGTTGGATTCACAGTGTTTATGCATTTGATCAGTCCATTTGGGTTAATTGCTGCTTTGCTTTGGGTGTTGAATAAGACAGGATTAATTGATCAATGTTGTTTTATTTAAGTTATTTATTATTCTGAAATTAAATGATTGAATTTATTTTTCAATTGTTTTAATTCTAAGAATTTTAAATAAATAAATAAACAATAAAGAAATTAGAATTAATTGGATAATTTAAACTTTTATTGATATTTGAATTATTTGTACAAATTGTTGTTTATTACAGACAATAATTTACATTTAATTTAAATATTACATAGAATGAAAAAACTATCCTATTTTCTAATATTCTTCGTTCTTCATTCCGCTCCGGTATTCCATTTTTCATCTACAAAAAGAAACAAGAAAAGTCAGAAAGTATTAAATTGGAAAGGACAGATAAAAAGTGCTCATCATTAGGGGCCACTGACTGGGATCAGTTGACCCTCTCTGCAAATCACGGGATTTCTCCCGGTTCACAGAGAGGGAAGATTATTTTATTTCATGAATGCAAATGTCAAAAATGCATAAGTTACAAATTTCAAGCTGCATAGAAATTTAAAATCTCAATTTCCAATTCAAAACCATATAGTTCAAATCCAAACTGAAAAGTTCAAATCTCAACTTTCTATCCAAAAGCAAAGGCACTAACTGTCAAAATGTCAAAGAAAATCAAGAAAGCACAAAAGTTGGAGAAAGAAGATGCAAAATGTAGGATGCAAGCAACTTGGATTTTTTCATCATTTCCCATAGTTAGCCCCTTCAGAGAAGTACAAGTATAATCATATAAAATTCAAACTGTACTTTAAGAGAGAGTAAAGAGAGATAAAGCAGGCAGGGGTTTAGGCACAGTTCAGCAGCAGACAGCAGGAAATGAAGATATACAAAATCAGAAAATAGCCAACTCAGTTAAGACAGTTCAGAATAGACAGCAGGCAAAAGACAAAAGAAAGATATACAAATCCAAGACAGTTGGGCAGCAGGGCAAAAGGGGGGAAGCATAGCAGTTCAGAATAGAGAAGTGAGGAGATAGGAAAGAATAGAATACACAAAGGCCAACTCAGTTCAGCATGGCAGTTCAGAAGAGAGGTTAGGATAGATAATACAACATACAACTCAGTTCAATAGAAAAAAAGGTCACAAAACCAGTACACCCTGTCCCAAAAACCTCACATAACCAAAAACTGAGTTATCAAGCCTGCATCACCCTCAAAAACACACTGAACCTGTCAAAGTTAAAAAACCAAAAAAACAACAACAATCTTCAAAGTCAAGAAACTTGCTGTCAAAACTTCGCCAATACCCTGCCTCAACATTCAAAAACACAAACATACTGAACATAACACATCTCAGAACTCAACTCAAAAACTACACAAACCTGTCAATAAACCATCAAACATACAGTTCAAAAGCATAGAAAAACCCTGCAAGACCAGTTCACCCAACATCTAAACCCTTCAATCTAAGCAACTCAGTGCTCGAGCCCTAAGCCCTCAGCATAAACATCACTGAGCGATAATCAATCTCAGAATCTCTTCACCATTCAAGGCAATACCAAGGCAGCCAATGTTCTAAAAGCATACACATATTCAAAAGCTAGCATTCAACAATTCAAAGCAACAGGCATACAGCAACTCAGGGAGCCTCAGAAGCAAGCTTCATCATAGGCCAAGGCAACATACAGAATTCCCAAGGCAACGCAAGCAGTAGAGAAGAAGAAAGCTAGTCAAAAAAATCGTTTCAACAGTAGCAATCTCAAAGGGCAGTTCAAAGAGCCTCAGAAGCAAGCTTCATCATAGGCAAGCACACATAGGCAAATCAGAAAAACGAAAGTGGAACAATACTCAGGCAACCATATAAAGGCATCACAGTAGGAAAGAAGAAGATGAAGAAGTGAATACATTAGGGTTTCTCAGTGTACATCATCATCAAAGCCCTAAATATAGCAAAGAACGAAGTTACCAGGAAGGCATCAAAAGCAAGCATCTAGCTTCGTCACAGAAACGCCGCTCCGGCCTCCTCAACGTCACCCCTCTTCTCTCCTCCATCTCCCAAAATCAGGTAACGAACTTGCTATATCTTCCCCTTCACCTCATAAAAAACGAAAAAATAAAGAGCTCAGAATAAATTCCACGCGAATCAGAAAAGAAGAGGAAAACGTAACAACTAAGAACCAACCTCGTTTCAAGAAGATATGGAGACCGTGCTAGGGAGGGAAGAGAGGCTTGAGAGTGATGTTGGTGGCCGGAGGGATGGATGGCTCAGGAAATTGATAATCGGAGAAAACGAACCCAACACGGCGCCGCTTAAACCCTAATTTCGTTCATTACCAAACTAAACCAACGCCTAACCCTAATTTCGCTTTTGGTTTGATAAGAGCCTGACCCGTTTCTGGTTCACCTCTAAAAGCCCAACAAGAAAAATCATCTCATCTTCTAACAAAAATTCTCATAAAACACTAACCCTTTCTTTTCTTTATTTTTACTTCTTTTTCTTAACACTAAATCTTTTTATTTTATTTGTATAAACTATATTTACTTCATTTACTAACTTTATTTTATAAACAATGTTTTCTTATTCTTTGTAAAATACTAATTTAATTAAAATGCATTTTCTATTACATAAGTTAAAATATCCTCTTTTAAGTATATTTGTACATAAAAATAATAAACTTTTTCATAATTAAATTAAAAATACTTTTTTAAATACATTTTGTACATTTTTATACATAATTAAAATTGAAACTTTTTTAATCAACATTCTTTTCCATACATAACAATTTAAATACACATTTTCTCTAATATTAAACTCACAAACATTTGACTAAACTACTTTCCAACTAAAAATTGAACATTTAATCAAAACACTTCATTTTTCTTTTGTACATAATTAACATATAAATCAAAAATACAGATTAAAACATATATCTAGGTCAAAACCCTAATACGCTCAATTTCACATTTCGCACTTGTTACACAATTCACATACATATACACTTGTACACTTACACAATATATTGCCCTATACACATTTTTATCTTATATTTTTACATTCGATATTTACATTTGATTGCGACATTCGATTTGGTTGTAAATTATTGGGTACTATAAGTCTCATCCCCTTGTACATTTATACCCCCACTCCCGGACACTATTTTGTAATAGCGTAGATTTTATATTCTGCAATTTACAGTTTTCCAATTATACCATGGTTAGACCTAGGGTTTGTATGTACATAAAATCAAACGCTAGATAACCTAATACAAGACAAATACATGTAATCAATACACAATCACACTTGCACCCCCCTAGGGTAATCCCACATGTTGCCTTCCAAAATGGGCCATGCTTGCACGTCGAGTATCTTTGGCAAAACAAATCAAATGATCATAAGTCTCAAAGTGTTGCCTAAACGGAATGATCATAGTCCCTTCAAAACGAATTTCCAAAGACACTTGGCATCATTGCATTCATGGTCCATACGATGACCCGCGCCCGTCCCGAATAAACTTCCTAAACGCAAGATTGTCCATCAATTTCAATGGTGGAACAAAATTGTTAAAAAAAGGGTTAAAACACGACACAAACCTTTGAGTACAATAGGGTAGACAAAACTCTTAGTTACTTGAGATCTAACTTACAAAAACACTTGCCTTCTTTTCAAAAACCACAATCCACAACACTTTCAAACAAACTCTCAAAAACATTTGAAACATCTTTTCGAAAAGATCCACACTTTTGTAAAACACTCAAACACGAGTCAAATACATTAGTTGCCTAAGACAAGGCATCTTTTTCCAAAACATTTTCAAAAAGCACCCACACACACACACCATTTTTCAAAGCAATCGAAAAACAAGGCAAGTGATCTAAAAAACCAAGTAACTAAGAGCCCATGGATAACCATGGATGAAAAGGGTGCTAATACCTTCCCTTTTCATAATCCACCCCCCGAACCCACGAAATATCTCAAAAGGTTTTTGCTGTGCTTTTTTAACCTTTCCTTTAGGATAAAATAAAAAGTCGGTGGCGACTCTTGCTAACCGCACAAGTGCGAATACGAACGCAAAACACAAGTCAGTTCTCCCACCGTATCACAGAACTGGCGACTCTGCTGGGGATAATTTAAAAGTGGGGTTACCTTAGGGTTTAGATCACCTTTACTTTCAATTGATTGCTTTGTTTGCTTTACATTTGTGGGCTTCGTATCGGAGTTTTATAGATCCTAACCCGGATCTGGGGAAACCTTTTTAGGTAGCATAATCTGCGAGGGACCTGTCCGGGGTATACCGACATGGGTGAAGCAGTGGCTACGTTGGTGTGGCGTCTTGGTCTGTACCGATATCCCTCGTGTTGAAACGGGGAGAATATGGGTCTTCCAAGGAGTCATTAAGCACCAACCGACCTTAGAACCCTAATTGACCAACTTGGCCATTAGAACAGTAGCAGTATGCTACACTCATTGAGGCTAAACTCTCGAGATGGTTCCGGCCGCGAGAAAAGGTTGCGATGCTGGAGTTATGACCGATTGAGGGTAGCCAATGATATGAGATCCTCTAGAACCTGGTTACTTTTGATAGGACAGGTTTTAACCAACAAACTGAAAGAGGGTAGTACCTGAACCTCATGCAAGCCTAAACCTAAGGCCTTGTGTGCTTTGTGTGAATATTGTTTGCCTGTATATACACTTACTTGCTTGTGCATACATGTACATAACATCATGACATCATACCACATCATTCTAGCATTTTCAATAACCATTTCAAGGACCTCGAGGGTTCTGTTGATGCAGGATTACGTTGAGCCAGACGTCTATCAAGGGGCAAGAGGTTTCTCCTCTAACCAATCCCGTCAAAGTTCAAGTGCAACAACTTGAATCAGTGGCTATGACCCACTCGACATGGTGAGCTTGATTCTAGTGGAAAGACATCCACCGATACAAAGTTCTCCAATCAAAAGTTCAAGTGCAACAACTTGAATCAGTGGCTATGACCCACTCGACATGGTGAGCTTGATTCTAGTGGAAAGACATCCACCGATACAAAGTTCTCCAATCAAAAGTTCAAGTGCAACAACTTGAATCAGTGGCTATGACCCACTCGACATGGTGAGCTTGATTCTAGTGGAAAGACATCCACCGATACAAAGTTCTCCAATCAAAAGTTCAAGAACAACAACTTGAATCAGTGGCTATGACCCACTCGACATGGTGAGCTTGATTCTCGTGGAAGGACGTCTACCGGTGCAGAGATCTCCAATCCAAGAGCAGAGTTCAACCTCTAACATTTTCTTGTGTTTACCCCAAGAGATCCTTGAAAGCATGCATCCACATATCATGCATTGCATTTTGACAGTCTTTCCTTTTTCAGGTTTCCTTACTCTCCTGCTGTTTATTTCAGCAAGAGATGGCTCTAGAACGGTCTGTCAAAGACATCCAAGACCAGACCGCTCAGCTGCAAGAGATGTTCCTGAACTTGTCTCTGGGGCAAGAAGAGATGAAAGCTCTCCTCACCAAGGACTTGGGGAGTTCCAACAATGCCAGGAGTGATCAGATTGCGGAGCTGCAGTTTGATCTGACAACACTGAGGACTCAAATGATGGGATAGTTGGTGGGCCAGATGGCTCTCATCCAAGACCTATCTCAAAGACAAGAGGAACTCAGAGTTCTTGTCCGCCAACTGCTTCCAAACAACCAACTGGGGCAAACATTTGAGGTCGAAGAGCAAGTCACCGCTCAGCCTCCATCCACTCAAGAAGACAAGGGGAAAGCTCCTCTGCTAGCTTCAGGGTCACAAACCCATCAACAACCTCGCCAGCGTCAGCGGGGTAATCGGCGTAGACAAGAAACGTCGGGAAGGCAGTTCACGGAGACTGACATACCGTCATCTCTAATTCTGGAGCGCTTGTTGGAGGTTAATCTGACTGCTTTGAGGGATCCTATCCGGAACCCAAATACCTCCGCTCCTGGCTATCATCCCGATGCATTTTGTGTTTACCACTCCTATAGCCCAGGACATGACACCGATAGCTGTTGGGCCTTGAAGAACAAGATTCAAGATCTGATTGACATTGGAGTGCTGAGGTTCATGCCAGACGGCGAGATGAAGATCTTCCGTTAAAGGATTCTCCGCTTGAAGTGACGAAGCTCGAAACTGAAAGACTTTTGCTTCTTTTTGAATTTTCAAAGTTGTAATTTCTTTTGCTGTCAAACAATTATCTGTTGATGTTAAACTCTGTTTTCATTAATGCATTGCATATGTTTGTCTTGAATTCATCCATTCGTTTCACTACTCTTATGCTTTTCTTTATGATATTTGACTCTTGATAAAAAGCTGTGAGCCTTTAGAGGGAGGATGACGAAACAATACCGTGATCTTATACAGTATGCTTTTGAACAGACCTTGCTGATGATGTACAGGCATTTCTTTCAATTCCCAAACACTGGAGTTATAAGGAAGTTAATCCCTAGTCAACCCCTTCGAGCCAAAGAAGTAGGAGTTTCCTGTTCTAAACAATCGAAACCTTTGATATAAACCTGGGGCAGGGTAGTATCTCAGTTAATTCAAAAGAAAACGCGCATTAAAGTCGCAAACTCTCAGTTCGTAATACAACGAACAACGTCGAAAAAGAAAGCATTACTTCGGAATCAAAAGACAAGGGTGGTTCCCTATCACATAGACAGTCAATCTCTCAAAAGAGAAAAGCCCACTAAGCCAAAACCTATAAAGGAGGCTTAAGAAAGCTGGGGCATCCCGCTGACAGTAATCCCGAAAACGGTAATAGTCAGGCAAAAGTTAGGGATAACAAATCAAAATCAAAATAGTGAGGTCATTACAAAATCCTCAACAACATGGAAAATGTTGAAAAAGAAAAAAGGAGAAGATGACTGTCTCCCCAAAATTTAAAACTGGTGAACCATCGCCCAAAAGTCGTTCCAAACTCAAAACAGAGTGCGACGCACAGTTAACTGAGCTTAGGTTGAAGGACATCACGAAGAGCGGGTGGGTACAAATATACTTCGAGCCTTTATCCTTTGTTTCTTAAACCGTGAACCAGGCCACGTTACAACCCTCCAAAAGTCCTAATTGAAGCATGGGTTAGTTCGGAAGCATACTGTTACAAAAGGTATCCTGACTCCTGTAGGGCTTTGCTCTAAATCTCGTGTTAACTTGTCTTATGAAAAGTTTTCTGCTAAAAACGCATTTTTCAAAATTTCAAAGACAAACATAAACTTTGCATTATTCGAATATCACTGTCTGCATTTGACCCTTTTGTTTGACAGCGAAGATGTTCATACAGCAAATGTTCGGAGGAACGAAAACTCTCTCAGTAAGTCAAAATCACTTCAAGAGGATAACACTTCCATTACAAATCTCCTATCAACAAGGGGCATGACATAGCACAATTCAATTAACCTGGGGCAGTCCAGTCAAGGTCCAACAGATCTTCCAAAGTACAGTTAACCTGGGGCAGTCCAGTCAAGATTTCAAGAAATCTCTCAATATGCAGGGTAATCTGATTCAAGATTCCTTCATCACCACTTGGGGCATTCGAATGTCAAAAGTGTTCAACAAATCAACTACAACATTTCCAGATTCGATTCCTGTATCCAGCCAGGGCATATCTGTTGACTACATTTCCAAGACTCGACTCCTGTATCTAGCCAGGGCACGTCTGAAGAGTTCGAAGATTCGATTCCTGTATCCAGCCAGGGCATATCTGTTGACTACATTTCCAGACTCGATTCCTGTATCTAGCCAGGGCACGTCTGAAGAGTTTGAAGATTCGACTCCTGTATCCAGCCAGGGCATATCTATCAACTATCACATTTCCAGATTCGACTCCTGTATCCAGCCAGGGCATGTCTGAAGAATTCCAGATCAACACCTGCGACAACCCGGGAAACATCTGTGAACGACCGATTGTAGACCAACGCCTGTAATAAACCAGGATTTTATCTACATCACCACTTGGGGCATTCGAATGTCAAAAGTGTTCAAAACCCGATGCAGTTTTACACAAGCTCGTCATCAGGAAACCCTACACCGGTTCCCCTTCAAGATTTCTGAAAACAGTTTACGGATTCTTCCCAACAACGGACGCCAATCTACCGACTTGTTCAGATTCTTATCAAGACTTCTGAAAACAGTTCATGGATTCATCCCAACAACGGATGTTAATCTATCAACTTGTTCAGATCCAACCTTTGAATTTAGTTTACGGACGCTTCCCAACAACGGAGGTCGTTCTATTGCTGGTTCCCCTTCAAGACTTCTGAAACAGTTTACGGATTCTTCCCAACAACGGACGCCAATCTACCGACTTGTTCAGATTCTTATCAAGACTTCTGAAAACAGTTCATGGATTCATCCCAACAACGGATGTTAATCTATCAGTTTGTTCAGATGCAACCTTTGAATTTAGTTTACGGGCACTTCCCAACAACGGATGTTGTTCTATTGCTGATTCAACTTCAAGATTTCTGAAAACAGTTCACGGGTTCTCCAAATAAACGGATGTTAACCTATCGCTTGTTCAGATTCTTCTCAAAGCTAACCACCACGGAAGATCGCGCTCGCCAAGATTCTTCCTATCCCCAGCCAGGGATTCCCCGGAATTCAATTCCCCTCAGAATTTAAGCTTCAGTATCCCCAGCGGAGTCAGACTTTTAAACCTTCTCCCCACAAAGTTCTGGAGAGGACAAATCTTGAGTTCCCCAGTGAAGTCTCAGGGGTTACTTCCCATCAAACCGAAGATTCTCAATCTTGTCTCCCCGGCATGAGTCTGCTAGTTTGGGACTCCCCAGTAGAGGTCATCAGGAATTCTCTTCCCCAGCGACAGCCAAGGATTTATTTTCCCCGGCAACAGTCAAGATGCTTTTATCTTCAGCCATCTCGGAATCATGTATCCTTGGCAAGATTAGCTCATCAGCTTACATGCGCATCCATCACATTCATAAATATTGATGTCACGTACATTGCATCATGCATCATAACATTGCATACAACTAACCCTTTGCCTTTTTTAGGAAAGATCAGTCGACAGACACAGATCATCTCCTAAGATTCATCCAAAAATAGTTCAGATGTGACCCGGACACGACAACGTTTTGATACTTATTCCAGGTTCATTCAGACGCATCAGCAGAAACCTTACACCGGTTCCTCTTCAACTTCTCGACTTCTGAAACAAGTCTACGGATTCTTCCCAACGGATGTCAATCTACCGACTGATTCAGACTCTTCTCAAATTTTTGAAAATAGTTTACGGACGTGTCCCAACAACGGATGCTGCTCTATGGCTTATTCAATCTCAAATAGTTTACAGATTCTCCAGACACGGACGTCAATCTGTTGCTTGTTCAAGACCCCAATTCAGAGATATTCCAAAACAGGGATGCCCTTCTGATACTCGTCCACTCACCATTGACGTACAGTTCAACATCACCATATGGCATCTATAAGCCCATCCTCCTACCAGCAGTCGCCGAATGGCATCTGTAAGCCCATTCTCAGATGGCATCTCTAAGCCCATCCCTCGACAAAATTCTCTCGCACCAGATGGCATCTCTAAGCCCATCACCAAATGGCATTTTTTAAGCCCATTCACCTCCACCGTCACATTGACGAGCGCAAATTTTCTGGGCACATTAGTGTCCAATCTCCTTTTACCTTCAAGTCGCGAAAGGCAAACTTGCCAATCTAACTCTTCAGGTCCAAGAAGATTGAACAGGGGCAACTGTTGTACCCCAAAATTTGCCCTCGCGCTTTTCCACAAGAAATCTCAGCTTCAAACATTTCCTGACTTCTCAAACTGGCTCAAGAATCGGACAAACGGACTTTTCTTGACAGTCAAGCAGAATTAGGGTTTTTACTGATTTTCAGAGCTCTGAATTGTTTCATACAGTGGGCTTAGGGTTTGGTTGATTTTTGGTTCAATTTTGATCAAGCGAGCGTGATTTGGCATTTAATCGGGAATTAAGGTTTTATGGGCATATTCTCAGAAGAATTTGAATTCCACAGCACTTTGCAGTTTATTTCAAGATTCGGATTAAAATTCGCGTTATCTTGGTTTAATCAGCAAAAGAGACAGTGGTTTGAATTCAGTACGTTTTGATTGGGCCAGTCATATACAGGAGGCAGTGTTGGATTCACAGTGTTTATGCATTTGATCAGTCCATTTGGGTTAATTGCTGCTTTGCTTTGGGTGTTGAATAAGACAGGATTAATTGATCAATGTTGTTTTATTTAAGTTATTTATTATTCTGAAATTAAATGATTGAATTTATTTTTCAATTGTTTTAATTCTAAGAATTTTAAATAAATAAATAAACAATAAAGAAATTAGAATTAATTGGATAATTTAAACTTTTATTGATATTTGAATTATTTGTACAAATTGTTGTTTATTACAGACAATAATTTACATTTAATTTAAATATTACATAGAATGAAAAAACTATCCTATTTTCTAATATTCTTCGTTCTTCATTCCGCTCCGGTATTCCATTTTTCATCTGCAAAAAGAAACAAGAAAAGTCAGAAAGTATTAAATTGGAAAGGACAGATAAAAAGTGCTCATCATTAGGGGCCACTGACTGGGATCAGTTGACCCTCTCTGCAAATCACGGGATTTCTCCCGGTTCACAGAGAGGGAAGATTATTTTATTTCATGAATGCAAATGTCAAAAATGCATAAGTTACAAATTTCAAGCTGCATAGAAATTTAAAATCTCAATTTCCAATTCAAAACCATATAGTTCAAATCCAAACTGAAAAGTTCAAATCTCAACTTTCTATCCAAAAGCAAAGGCACTAACTGTCAAAATGTCAAAGAAAATCAAGAAAGCACAAAAGTTGGAGAAAGAAGATGCAAAATGTAGGATGCAAGCAACTTGGATTTTTTCATCATTTCCCATAGTTAGCCCCTTCAGAGAAGTACAAGTATAATCATATAAAATTCAAACTGTACTTTAAGAGAGAGTAAAGAGAGATAAAGCAGGCAGGGGTTTAGGCACAGTTCAGCAGCAGACAGCAGGAAATGAAGATATACAAAATCAGAAAATAGCCAACTCAGTTAAGACAGTTCAGAATAGACAGCAGGCAAAAGACAAAAGAAAGATATACAAATCCAAGACAGTTGGGCAGCAGGGCAAAAGGGGGGAAGCATAGCAGTTCAGAATAGAGAAGTGAGGAGATAGGAAAGAATAGAATACACAAAGGCCAACTCAGTTCAGCATGGCAGTTCAGAAGAGAGGTTAGGATAGATAATACAACATACAACTCAGTTCAATAGAAAAAAAGGTCACAAAACCAGTACACCCTGTCCCAAAAACCTCACATAACCAAAAACTGAGTTATCAAGCCTGCATCACCCTCAAAAACACACTGAACCTGTCAAAGTTAAAAAACCAAAAAAACAACAACAATCTTCAAAGTCAAGAAACTTGCTGTCAAAACTTCGCCAATACCCTGCCTCAACATTCAAAAACACAAACATACTGAACATAACACATCTCAGAACTCAACTCAAAAACTACACAAACCTGTCAATAAACCATCAAACATACAGTTCAAAAGCATAGAAAAACCCTGCAAGACCAGTTCACCCAACATCTAAACCCTTCAATCTAAGCAACTCAGTGCTCGAGCCCTAAGCCCTCAGCATAAACATCACTGAGCGATAATCAATCTCAGAATCTCTTCACCATTCAAGGCAATACCAAGGCAGCCAATGTTCTAAAAGCATACACATATTCAAAAGCTAGCATTCAACAATTCAAAGCAACAGGCATACAGCAACTCAGGGAGCCTCAGAAGCAAGCTTCATCATAGGCCAAGGCAACATACAGAATTCCCAAGGCAACGCAAGCAGTAGAGAAGAAGAAAGCTAGTCAAAAAAATCGTTTCAACAGTAGCAATCTCAAAGGGCAGTTCAAAGAGCCTCAGAAGCAAGCTTCATCATAGGCAAGCACACATAGGCAAATCAGAAAAACGAAAGTGGAACAATACTCAGGCAACCATATAAAGGCATCACAGTAGGAAAGAAGAAGATGAAGAAGTGAATACATTAGGGTTTCTCAGTGTACATCATCATCAAAGCCCTAAATATAGCAAAGAACGAAGTTACCAGGAAGGCATCAAAAGCAAGCATCTAGCTTCGTCACAGAAACGCCGCTCCGGCCTCCTCAACGTCACCCCTCTTCTCTCCTCCATCTCCCAAAATCAGGTAACGAACTTGCTATATCTTCCCCTTCACCTCATAAAAAACGAAAAAATAAAGAGCTCAGAATAAATTCCACGCGAATCAGAAAAGAAGAGGAAAACGTAACAACTAAGAACCAACCTCGTTTCAAGAAGATATGGAGACCGTGCTAGGGAGGGAAGAGAGGCTTGAGAGTGATGTTGGTGGCCGGAGGGATGGATGGCTCAGGAAATTGATAATCGGAGAAGACGAACCCAACACGGCACCGCTTAAACCCTAATTTCGTTCATTACCAAACTAAACCAACGCCTAACCCTAATTTCGCTTTTGGTTTGATAAGGGCCTGACCCGTTTCTGGTTCACCTCTAAAAGCCCAACAAGAAAAATCATCTCATCTTCTAACAAAAATTCTCATAAAACACTAACCCTTTCTTTTCTTTATTTTTACTTCTTTTTCTTAACACTAAATCTTTTTATTTTATTTGTATAAACAATATTTACTTCATTTACTAACTTTATTTTATAAACAATGTTTTCTTATTCTTTGTAAAATACTAATTTAATTAAAATGCATTTTCTATTACATAAGTTAAAATATCCTCTTTTAAGTATATTTGTACATAAAAATAATAAACTTTTTCATAATTAAATTAAAAATACTTTTTTAAATACATTTTGTACATTTTTATACATAATTAAAATTGAAACTTTTTTAATCAACATTCTTTTCCATACATAACAATTTAAATACACATTTTCTCTAATATTAAACTCACAAACATTTGACTAAACTACTTTCCAACTAAAAATTGAACATTTAATCAAAACACTTCATTTTTCTTTTGTACATAATTAACATATAAATCAAAAATACAGATTAAAACATATATCTAGGTCAAAACCCTAATACGCTCAATTTCACATTTCGCACTTGTTACACAATACACATACATATACACTTGTACACTTACACAATATATTGCCCTATACACATTTTTATCTTATATTTTTACATTCGATATTTACATTTGATTGCGACATTCGATTTGGTTGTAAATTATTGGGTACTATAAGTCTCATCCCCTTGTACATTTATACCCCCACTCCCGGACACTATTTTGTAATAGCGTAGATTTTATATTCTGCAATTTACAGTTTTCCAATTATACCATGGTTAGACCTAGGGTTTGTATGTACATAAAATCAAACGCTAGATAACCTAATACAAGACAAATACATGTAATCAATACACAATCACACTTGCACCCCCCTAGGGTAATCCCACATGTTGCCTTCCAAAATGGGCCATGCTTGCACGTCGAGTATCTTTGGCAAAACAAATCAAATGATCATAAGTCTCAAAGTGTTGCCTAAACGGAATGATCATAGTCCCTTCAAAACGAATTGCCAAAGACACTTGGCATCATTGCATTCATGGTCCATACGATGACCCGCGCCCGTCCCGAATAAACTTCCTAAACGCAAGATTGTCCATCAATTTCAATGGTGGAACAAAATTGTTAAAAAAAGGGTTAAAACACGACAAAAACCTTTGAGTACAATAGGGTAGACAAAACTCTTAGTTACTTGAGATCTAACTTACAAAAACACTTGCCTTCTTTTCAAAAACCACAATCCACAACACTTTCAAACAAACTCTCAAAAACATTTGAAACATCTTTTCGAAAAGATCCACACTTTTGTAAAACACTCAAACACGAGTCAAATACATTAGTTGCCTAAGACAAGGCATCTTTTTCCAAAACATTTTCAAAAAGCACCCACACACACACACCATTTTTCAAAGCAATCGAAAAACAAGGCAAGTGATCTAAAAAACCAAGTAACTAAGAGCCCATGGATAACCATGGATGAAAAGGGTGCTAATACCTTCCCTTTTCATAATCTACCCCCCGAACCCACGAAATATCTCAAAAGGTTTTTGCTGTGCTTTTTTAACCTTTCCTTTAGGATAAAATAAAAAGTCGGTGGCGACTCTTGCTAACCGCACAAGTGCGAATACGAACGCAAAACACAAGTCAGTTCTCCCACCGTATCACACCCAGTATTGGCTTCTTGTATGTTAGATGGTTCTTATCCGTAGCTTTTACCTTATGCTTTAGGATAGTCTTTTCTTCTCCTCCCATCTTCTTTAATTTTAAAACTCTTCTCCCTCCTTTTGAAAACTCTTCTTGTTTTAAATTTGAACCACTTTCATAATAAACTTGGACTTATGTCCATGTATTTTTCAAAACATTTTCATAAATAAACTCCAATCAACATAATAATACCTTGACATTTTTTTAAGAAGACTAAAAGTCAATCAATCTCATTTCAAACCATTTTGCCACTTTGGATTTTTTATCTTTAAAACTTTTCTTAAAAGATTAAACTCTTGTCAATCTTTGTAGTGATGCAAACAACTATACTTCTACAATATGTAGTGAAGAGAGATATTTTCCACTTGGGTGTTGAGTGAGGAATTGTTGATTTTAAAATCCAAGCCATATCCTTCACTTTGAGATGATGCAAATTCTCCTTTCTTATGATTGTGGGTAGTAGGTGTGTTTTCCACACGGACAATGACGATATTGTTTTATCTTATAAAATTAACCAACATATTTGGGTTTTAAATTTTTGAAAGAGGAACTACGTGTACCCTGATCCCCTATTGCATGAAAGGTTCGCAACCGCGACGGGTGCAAAAATCATAAAATATATATATTTCTTTTCTCACCTCCACCATCCATTTTATATAACCGTTTTTATAGCCAAAATGTACAGATTTTTACAAAGAGGCTCTTGCGGAGTACCGTAGATGTTTAGGGTGATAATACCTTCCCTTTGCATAACCAACCCCCTTACCTTGAATCTTTCTCCCTCTTTTTGGGTTATTATCTCTTTTCCCATTCCTTTGGAAACCATAAAGCGTGGTGGCGATTTTTATTTTGATTTGTATAAAGTCTAGTCAATCCGATGGCTTAGTCTTGAATATTTATACCGCTACAGAAAAATGGCGACTTCACTAGGGAAAGATTGACCTCTTGCTGGTCCATCCCTAAGTGGGTTAAGCCTATCTTTGTTTATATCTGTATATGTGTTATTACTATTTTTTTGTGTTATATGTTGTATATATGTTTGTCTGGATTTTCCTGGTTTTCAGGGTGCTTGGTGATTACTCATAAGTACTATACCCGAACTTGGGCAAACTTTAAGATAGGACGGGCGGTATAGTCATGTTAACTTTGAGGGAGTAATCCCAAAAAAGGAGGCATGATATCCCCCACTCAGTGGAGGCCCCTTTGGCTGTAGTGTAGTTTACCGAGTAATCGGGAAGACGTACTACTTTCGACCTGGGAGCCTGCTGAAACCGAGGACCGTAGAATACCAAACCCATCTTGGCCTTTTAGGTGTAGTGCGGAAGCTATGACGGATTAATCCGGAAATAGTTGTCACGCGATACTACGCTCGGATGAGTCTTTCTTGAGAATATTACTAATTACCGAGTTAATCAGGAAGTTGGTAATATCCGAAGGAAGGATGTAGACTCTGGGAACATCTAGAACCTTGTTCGGAAGGTGATAACTTTAGACCAACACCTTATGGGTAGTACCTTCGACCTCATGCTCGTGACGTTGAACATATGAACCCTATATGTATGATCTTGTGTGTGATTGTTGCATCATGCATCCATGCACTCATGAGCATCTTTTGAAGAAACCATATTTCAAGGGATTTTAAAGGTTGGCTATTTGTGAATATCTCAGGTACTTTTAACCATGGATTCTGGAAAGAGAAAGACAGGGAAATACACTTTCAAGGATCCTAAGATAGATGAGTTGATCAGTCTAATTCCCGAGATCGAGTGTTCAGCAGACTTTCAAAAGAAGTATGGATCCATTATCCCTCTCATGAAGCTGAAGATGAAGGAGGGTTTTCTCTCGACAATGGTCCAGTTCTATGATCTGATGTATCATTGCTTTACTTTTCCCGACTATCAATTGATGCCTACACTGGAGGAGTATTCTTATCTATTGGATTTACCTGTTACCGATAGTGTTCCTTTTACTGGTTTGGAGGGTGAGCCAAAACCACATGAGATTACTGCTTTGATTCATCTGGGGAAGTCTGAGGTGGAAGCCCATATGACTACTAAAGGAGGGATTAGAGGATTACCAGCTCAGTTCTTATTGGAGAAAGCTCGTTACTTTTCCAGAATGAAAAGTACAATTGCTTTTGAGGCCATATTTGCTCTACTTGCTTACGGGTTGTTCTTATTTCCTAATGTGGACAAGTTTGTCGACATTAACGCTATCAGGACTTTCATGATTGGAAACCCAGTTCCTACACTGTTGGGTGATGCTTATTACTCTATTCATCTTCGGAATTCTTATCATGGGGGAATGATTATCTGTTGCACGCCTCTATTGTACCGGTGGTTTATCTCTCATATTCCTCAGTCTGATGCTTTTTTAGATGTCAAGAAGGAACCCCGTTGGGCTCCTAAGATCATGGCACTTACTCACTCAAATATTGATTGGTATCATCGAGCCTACCAGGATATAGATATTATTGACAATTGTGGTAGTTTCCCCAATGTACCTATTCTTGGTACAGAGGGAGGAATTAACTATAACCCTGTTCTTATACGATGACAACTTGGTTATCCGATGAGGGATAAACCGTAGTATTCAATTGAGTAGTTTCTTTCTGAAGGAAGGGGAAGACCATAGGGAAGCTAGGGAGCAGATTGCGAAGGCCTGGCGTTACATTCATAATAATGGTAGGAAGGATTTGGGACCTAGGGGTGTTGTTTCTTTGGAGCCATATCTTCAGTGGATCCGATCAAGAGCCATTCAGTTAAAGATGTCGTATACCCAGGAGACACCTATGCCTGATCTGTTTGTGAAGACCACTCCTCCCTTATTAGATGATTTGGAAGAGCTGCAACTTACTTTGGTTAGGATGCAACAGGAAAGGGATGCTTGGAAGAACAAGTTCCAGACTTTAGAGAGTTCCTACAGAGCATACCTGAAGGAGAAAGACGACTTGATTGAGATCCTTGAGAGTCGGGCGGTAGAGTCTATGGAGAGGCAAGGGGATTTATTTTCTCCTAAGCTTCAATCAGGTGTTGATCACTTACTTTCTGATTCTGATAATTGGAAGGAGATTACCATCAGACATATGGATGAAAATTGGAGGTTGAAGGCTCATATTGCCAGGCTCACGGGGAAGCGCCAACGTATAGAGTGATCTTCATCGGTTCTTTTTCTCAGGATTTTAGATTGTATTTTCATCTTGTACTTGAGATCATTGAAACTTGTAATCTATTTTGGAATTATTATAATAAAAAATTTCAGTATTTCAAAAAATTTATTACTTTGATGTTTGTAATATGTCTATAAACTTTAAATCCCTTGAAATATTAAATAATGAAGTAAAAATAATCATATGCATTGCATATCATGCATCATATCACACATATTTATTGCACTTATTGTGCATATCCAGGTGTCTTACCAAGCTTCTTTACTTCATTTAGCAAGATGACTCATCACTATAACACTCAGGCTAATTTTAAGAAGAAAATGGACAACTTAGAACAAGAGAAGCGCGAGCTGCGTGAAGAAGTTTCTGCTTTGAAGGCCGGAATGGCCAATCCGACTGATCTGATGGAAGCTCTGGTGGCTGCTCAGAATCAGCCACCGAGTGTTCAACCTCAACCAACAATGCAACTACTGAAGCTCTGACTGTTCTTATATCTGCTACTCCGGGTGTTGTTCAGAATCGCATGCCTCAAGGTTATCCATGGGGAATGCCATATAATTTTGCGCCTGAAGGTTTCAATCTTGGTCCTCAAGATACTCTAGTGGTTCAGACTATTGTTAATCCGACACCTCCTGTGGTGCATGATAACGAGAAATCGTATCATATAATTGCTACAGTTTTAATCGATTTTCATAATGCATTAACCCATTTAACTCTCGATTGTTCCGAGTTTTTATGTCTTTTCACAGGTACAACATGTTTCAAATCAAATTAGTGAAAAAGGATCACATGAAGAAAGCTAACCAAAAAATCAGAAGAAAAAAAGAACTAATCTGCAAAATCTGCAAAGTTTGATGTTGTGACAGCCGTCACACCTTCATGACGAGCGTAACACGCTCATAACCTGATGGGCGCTCTTCACACATCATTGACAAATGTAACGCGCTATTTAAGCGCATTACGACCGTCACCTCCTCATGACGACCGTCACACGCGTAATTCAACGTCATGCAGAACAGGAGACGTGGGAAACATAAAGGATCTTTTGTTCTCCTATAAATTCTTAACTTCAGCAACGAACAGTCCGAGTCTTCCTCCACTCAAGCAATGCAAGTCCACGTTCCTAAATTTTCTTAACTGCAAAAATCCTCTTCTATAAATAGGAGACATTTTAATGGAACGGGGGAGAGTTTTGCTACATAATTTTCTTGCGGAAGCCCTGCCAAATTTAATAACTGTAATTTTTTTGTTCTTGCTTTATTTTCCATTTTACCAATTAATAGCTATTTCCAACATTAGGAAATTGCTATTGTAGTCAGAATTTATTTTTAGCCTCAGAATTTGTTTCAAGTTCCGATTTCAAAGTTCCAATCTTGCCGACTTGTGGAAGAGGGAGCTTGAGGAATAATATTGTTATTCAGGTTTTTAATCGCATTAAATTTTAATATAATTTGTTTACGTTTATTTATTTATTTTATCATGAATGCTTTATTCTTTCCCGATTATATTTTCTGTATGTCTATTTCGAGTACTATGACTAGCTAATTTTCTAGAGTTGGGATGTGATAATAGTAATTAAATGGATTAAATTGTGCCTAAGCTAAAATCTAAATTAACTTAATCTCTGGCTGTGACTTTTTATAATTAAAATCAATCTTTTTGTTACGAGAGTAAGAAAAGTAGAATAGGTTAGGGTCGAGACCACGAGAGTGTGAGATTTTAACCGGATAGCTAAAGTTAGGCGTTTGATTTAAATACAGCGAGAGCGCTTTAAAACGAATTAGATTTTATTAAGTTTTCAAAAAGTATTTTCTAAACACTTATGGGCTAGCTAGAGCAGGCATAGGGCTTTAGGGGTATAATCCGAGATAAGACCACAAGAGTGTGAGTTGAGGGTTTTTAAACTGATAATTTCTACAGAACCATCTAAGTTAAACATCTTTATATGCTTAGGTTCAATTAGATCCACTTAGGTTCACTACATTACATACCGACCATTTTATTATTATTATTATTCCCTTAATTCGATTTATTTTTCCCTTACCTTAACCTCTAAAAAACCAAACGTGACAACATCCGCCTTAGCTAAACTAGCAAACCTTTATAGCACTAGAGTGATTACAAAGTCCCAGTGGGTTCGACATCTTTTTATTACTACCGCGATAGGCTGTGCACTTGCAGTAAGATACTGTTAGACACATTAGGTCGATCGCACATCAGTGCATGATGTTCCTGCTGCACCTCCTTTGGTGAACATGGTTCCGTTTGTTAATGATGATGTGTGTCGTCCTTTCCCTCCACCGAGTGAAAGACTTGTGTCTTTATGACAGAATGGATGATTTTCAAGAGCAGTTTGACAAAATGCAAAGAGAGATGAAGGCCCTCAGGGGAAAAGAGATATTTGGGAAGAATGTGAATGAGCTATGTTTGGTCCCAAATGTTAAGATACCTACTAAGTTTAAGGTCCCGGAATTTGAGAAGTATAAGGGAAACACTTGCCCTCGTGCTCATCTGGTGATGTACGCGAGGAGAATGTCTACCCATACTGATAATCAACGTCTACTGATTCACTTTTTTCAGTATAGTTTGACTGGTGCTACGTTGAAGTGGTATATGAGTTTAGATAGCACCAATATCCATACTTTTAATGATTTGGGAGAAGCATTCATCAAACAATACAAGTACAACATGGACATGGCGCCTGACCGTGATCAAATTAGGGCCATAGTTCAGAGAGACAGGGAATCATTCAAACAGTATGCACAAAGATGGCGTGAGGTAGCCACCCAAGTGATTCCTCCCATGGAAGAGAAGGAGATGACTAAGATTTTCTTGAAGACGCTGGGTGCTTTCTACTACGAGAGGATGGTAGCAAGCGCACTAAGTGACTTTACTGAGATGGTAGGAATAGGTATCCGCTTGGAATAGGCTGTAAGAGAAGGCCATTTAATAAAGAGTGAAGGATCTGGAGGTGCAAAGAAGCCATCTTATGGGTTTACCAAGAAGAAAGAGGGAGATGAAAATGCTGTTATACAAGAGAGGAAGATAAACGCTCCTAGAAGGAATTATCAGCGTCATCAGCAAGTCGCCTCAGTTACTCCTGTTATGAATGCCGCTCCAACTACCGTTGCTTATCAGAGACTGTCCCAGCAGGGGAATCAAGGGTATAATCAGAGAAGGGAAAGTTATGACCCTATTCCCATGAGCTATACAGAGTTGTTACCAGTATTGATTCAGAAAAAGTTGGTCCATACATGACCACCTCCCGCCATACCATCACCATTGCCTTGGTATTACAAGGCAGATCAAACATGTGCTTTTCATCAGGGGGAACCAGGGAATAGTGTTGAGAATTGTTATCCTTTGAAGAAGAGGTGTAGAAATTGGTAAAGTCCAGTGTTCTATCTTTCAAGGACATGGGACCTAATGTGAAAGATAATCCTCTACCCAAGCATGGGGGAGTAAATGCTCTGAATATGGTGGCCGATTGTCCAGGCGACTTCGGAATTTTTGACATTAATCTGGTTAGAGGAGATTTGGTGAAGATGCACGCAGACCTCTATGAATTTAGCTACTACACGCATGACCATTCTGATTGTGCTATTTGCAGTACAAATATACAGGGTTGCGATAAGATAAAGGCTGATTTACAGGAGATGATGGATGAGGGCCTCATCCACATAATCAGGCCTAGGTAAGAGTATGAAGAGGAAGTGAATATGGTTTCTGGATGTCCTGGTGAATTTAGAATTTTTAATGTGGAGCATTTGAATGAGGACCTCGTGCAGTTGCACGCTACCTTCTGCCATATGGCTGGTAAGGTGGAGCACCAATATGGATCTTGCCTAGTTTGTTGTCGAGATCCCCGAGGATGTTCAATCGTGAAGGAGGGTGTTTAGTTGCTGTTAGACAATGGAACTATCAAGATCACGGGTCAGAGGGATGATTATCATGAGGTTGGTATGGTTGAAGTTTGTTTAACGAAAGAAGAGTCAGAGGAAGAGTATGCTTTCGCGGATGAGTATTTTTCCTTAGACGAAGATTTGTTTTCCAGAAATAACTTATTGACGACTGGTTGTGTTGAAGAAGGGGTAAACATCATTGTGCCTTGTTTTGGCGCACCCGCTCATTTTGAGGTGGAGTATCATAGCAAGCCAACTCTTACCCCATTGGTAATTAGTTTTCCAGGTCCTATCCCCTACAAGTCAAATAAGGTTGTGCCTTACAAATACAATGCTACAATCTTAGAAGACGGGGTAGAAATTCCCATCCAGCCAATGCCCGATGTTGGGAATATAGCTGAAAATAGCAGGGTGACCCATAGCAGTCATGTGTTTGCGCCGGTTGTTCGGAGAGATGTTACTGCTAGAAAGAAAATTGTTGAAAATGATGAACCTAAGAAGGCTACAGGAGAGACCAGTGGAGCTACGCTATAGAAAGACGTGTATGATATTTTGAAGATAATTAAGATGAGCGGCTACAGAATTGTAGATCAGCTACTGTAGACTCCTTTAAAGATATCTATCTTAGCTTTATTAATGAACTCCTCTGCTTATAGAGAATCCCTGATGAGAGTACTGAACCAAGATTTTATGGAGAGTGACATGCCAATAGATCAATTCAGCAGTGTAATTGGAAACATTACGTCATGTAATAACTTGAGTTTCTGCGATGATGAATTACCAGATGAAGGGAGGAATCACAACCTGGCCCTCCACATATCTATGAACTGCAAGAATGATTCGCTATCCAATGTGCTAATTGATAATGGATCCGCGCTGAATGTTATACCGAGGAGTACTCTCATGAAGTTGAAATATCAAGGAACACCTATGCACCCGAGTGGCATCATTGTGAAAGAATTTGATGGGTCGAGGAAATCCGTCATCGGTGAAGTGGACTTACCCATCCATATAGGACCACATTTGTTCCAGATAACCTACCAGGTCATGGACATTATTCCCACATATAGTTGTTTGTTAGGACGTCCATGGATACATGAAGCAGGGGCTGTCACTTCAACTTTACATCAGAAGCTGAAATTTATGCGTGAAGGGAAGGTGGTGATTATAAGTGGGGAGCAGGCATTGTTGATATATCATTTGTCCTCCTTCAGTGTTGTAGAAGCGGATGAGGTTGTTGTTGGAACCTAGTCCCAAGCCCTATCCGTTGACAACATAAGGAGAAATGAGAATCCCATGGTTTCGCTGAAGGACGCGCAGTAGGTTGTGCACAATGGTCATAGTGCAATTTGGGGACGAATTGTGGATCCACCCGTAAACAAGAACAAAACTGGTTTGGGTTTCTCTTCGAAGAATGGAAAAAGCGAAAGTTTGAAGTCAAAGTCTACTATAAGAAGCTATCATGATGTTTTCCGCAGCAGAGGTTACCTCCATCCAATTGATTCTGGAATTAATGTCGTCGAAGAGGATGAAGCAGAGCAGGAAATACCGAATTATGTGACGCATGGAGTCAGGGTTTAGAACTGGGTCCCCATTGATATTCCCTCTTGCACACATATTTCAAAGTAATTTGATTTGATTAATCTTTTTTTTCTTGAAAAGCTTTCACTCTGCCCAAAGTGGAAGTATTAATGTTGTAGGGCTTATCTATTTGCTGTGACTGTTAAGATCATTAATAAAAGTTGACTTTGTTTCCCAAATTGTGTTTTTATTTTTTGATTTTTTCTTGGAAATGGTAATAAAAAAAAAACCCCTTTCAAAATAAATAATAACTGAAATTCAATCTACATGATCACTTGTTATATGTGTCAGTTTCTAAAAGCAATCATAAATCATATGTGAAGATTAATTAAAAAACCCGTTGAATACAATGACCCTGTACCATCTCCCAACTTTGAATGTCCTGTGTTTGGGGCTGAAGAAGAAGATTTTGATGAGATTCCAGAAGAGGTCTCACGGTTGCTTTAGCACGAGGAAAATACCATTCACCCATATAAAGAGCCTTTAGAAGTGATCAATTTGGGTTCAGAAGAAGATCCGAAGGAAGTCAAGATTGGAGCATCGTTGTATCCCGATGTGAAGAGAAGGTTGATTGAGTTTTTAAAAGAGTATGTGGATATTTTTTCCTGGTCTTACCAAGATATGCCCGGTCTAGATATAAATATTGTCGAGCATCATTTGCCGTTGAAGCCAAAGTGTCCGCCAATTAAACAAAAGTTAAGAAGAACTCACCCATATATGGAAGTAAAGATTAAAGAGGAGGTTCTAAAGCAGATTAATGCTGGTTTTCTTGTGACGTTAGTGTATCCTCAATGGATTGCCAATATTGTCCCAGTACCGAAAAAAGACGGAAAAGTCCGCATGTGCATAGATTACAAAGATCTAAATAAAGCTAGTCCAAAAGATGATTTTCCATTTCCTCACATCTACATGTTAGTGGATAGCACAACAAAATTCAAAGTATTCTCATTCATGGACGGATTTTCCGGGTATAATCAAATAAGAAT
Source organism: Vicia faba (assembly GCA_948472305.1). Lineage (NCBI taxonomy): Eukaryota > Viridiplantae > Streptophyta > Magnoliopsida > Fabales > Fabaceae > Vicia > Vicia faba. Next base: position 908,194,602 of record OX451739.1, on the reverse strand, counting down.
GGCTCCATAGGACATGGAAAAAACAACGTTTATCACACCCTGGGGAACATTCTGTTACAGAGTGATGCCCTTCGGGTTGAAGAACGCTGGTGCAATGTGCCAGAGGGCTATAACAACCCTATTCCATGATCTGATGCACAAGGAAATCGAAGTATATGTTGATGATATGATTGCCAAATCCCAGACTGAAGAAGGGCATATAGAAGATTTGTTGAAGTTGTTTCAACGTTTGATGAAGTATCGTCTCCGCCTGAATCCAAATAAATGCACCTTCGGTGTTCGATCGGGGAAGTTGTTGGGTTTCATTGTTATCCATAAAGGAATTGAAGTTGACCCTGATAAAGTCAAAGCAATTCAAGAAATGCCAGCACCAAGAACTGAAAAGCAAGTCAGAAGTTTCCTCGGGCGTTTGAATTATATTTCTAGATTTATTTCCCACATGACTGCAACATGTGAACCGATCTTTAAGTTGTTAAAGAAAGATCAAGGTTGTGTATGGACGGATGACTACCAAAGGGCATTTGAGAGTATTAAAGAATATCTGCTTGAACCTCCTATCTTTCTCCCTGCCGTAGAAGGAAGATCGTTGGTTATGTATCTGACAGTGTTAGATAATTCCATGGGCTGTATTCTGGGATAACAAGATGAAATAGGGAAGAAGGAGTTCGACATCTATTATCTCAGTAAAAAATTCACTGATTGTGAGTCGCAGTATTCCATGCTGGAAAAAACATGTTGTGTTTTGGCCTGGGCGGCAAAGCGTTTGCGGCAGTATATGTTGGATCACACCACTTGGTTGATCTCCAAAATGGATCTAATTAAGTACATTTTTGAAAAACCTGATCTTACTGGGAGAATTGCCCGCTGGCAGATGTTTTTATTTGAATATGATATCGAATACCGCACTCAAAAAGCTATTAAAAGTATCGTGTTGGCAGATTATCTTGCTTACCAACCAGTGGAGGATCACCAGTCTGCAGAATATGAATTCCCTGATAAGGATGTGATGTTCCTAAAAGTGAAGGTTTGTGATGAACCATTACCTGAGGAAGGTCCTGACCTCGAATCTCGTTGGATTATGATATTTAATGGAGCTATGAATGTTTTTGGTAAAGGAATTGGTGTTGTGATTGTCACTTCTCATGGATCGCACATTCCTTTTACTGCAAGGTTAAAATTTGATTGCACTAATAATATGGAAGAATATGAGGCTTGCATCATGGGTCTCGAGGAAGCTATTGATCTCAGAGTCAAAATTCTTGATGTGTATGGTGATTCATCTTTGGTAATAAATCAGATTAAAGGAGAATGGGATACTCGTCACCCTGGCTTGATCCCTTACAAATATTATGCTAGAAGATTATTACCATTCTTCAATAAAGTTGAATTCCATCACATCCCTAGAGATGAAAATCAAATGGCGGATGCTCTGGAAACTCTGGCTTCTATGTACCAAGTGAATACTTGGAATGATATACCCAGAATTACGGTTCAACGGCTGGATAGGCCCGCTCATGTGTTTACAGCAAAGAAGGTAGTAGATGAAAAACCCTGGTATTATGATATCAAGAATTTTCTTCAGACTCAAGAATACCCGATTGGTGCGTCGAAGAAAGATAGAAAGATATTGAGAAGATTGGCAGGCAGTTTCTTCCTCAGTGAAAATGTGTTATACAAGAGAAATTATGACATGGTCTTGCTCAGATGCGTGGATAGACACGAAGAAAACATGTTGATGCATGAGATTCATGAAGGTTCATTTAGCACTCATGCCAATGGACACTCAATGGATAAAAAGATGCTAAGGGCAGGTTATTATTGGATGACGATGGAATCTGATTGTTACAAATTTGCAAAGAAGTTCCATAAATGCCAGATTTATGCAGACAAGGTCCATGTTCCTCCGACACTTCTCAATGTGATTTCCTCCCCATGGCCTTTCTCTATGTGGGGTATTGACATGATTGGGATGATAGAACCCAAAGCTTCGAATGGGCACCATTTTATCTTGGTAGTAATTGATTACTTCACCAAGTGGGTGTAGGCTGCTTCATATGCCAATGTTACAAAGCAGGTGGTTGTGCGCTTCATTAAGAATAATCTTATATGCCGGTATGGTGTGCCGAGCAGAATCATCACTGACAATGGCTCGAATTTGAACAACAAGATGATGTCAAAACTGTGTGAAGAATTCAAGATTGTCCATCACAATTCATCTCCATACAGGCCAAAGATGAACGGGGTTGTTGAAGATGCTAATAAGAATATCAAGAGAATTATCCAGAAAATGGTTGTTACTTATAAGGATTGGCATGAAATGCTTCCTTTTGCTCTGCATGGATATCGAACATCTGTCCGCACTTCAACAGGAGAAACCCCATTCTCCTTAGTATATGGAATGGAAGATGTACTCCCAGTCGAGGTAGAGATTCCCTCGTTGCGTGTGATAATGGAAACCAAGTTGACGGAGGCTGAATGGGTCCAGAATAGGTTTGACCAATTGAATTTGATTGAGGAAAACATAATGATAGCTTTGTGTCATGGTCATTTATATCAGAGAAGAATAAAGAAAGCTTTTGATAAAAATGTCAAACCTCGTGAATTCAGAGAAGGCGACCTCGTGCTCAGGAAGATCATGTCTTTCAACACTGATTCTAGGGTAAAGTGGACTCCCAATTTTGAAGGTCCATATGTTATCAAGAAAGCATTCTCTGGTGGTGCATTAATTCTTGAAACTATGGATGGCGAGGAGTTCCCACATCCCATGAATGCTGATGCAGTCAAGAAATACTTCGCCTAAAGAAATAAAAGAACAGCTCGCTAAGTTGAAAACCCGAAAGGGGCGACTTAGGAAAAAAAGGGTTGTTTTCTCCGTATTGGGTTTATGGTTCCGGTATCCTCGGTCAAGTTTGGATTCGTTTCTCCTCTTTTCTAAGTTTTCATGATGTGAAGTTTCAATCCGCGTTTTTCTCCAGTGAAGTGGGTCTGAATTCCCCAGCGAAGTTTGATTGTTTTGGTGTCAGTCTGCTTTATTTAAGATTGGTCTTACAATCTCCAGTAGGCATGTTACTTTTGAAAAAACAATGGTTTTCCTGATGAAGCCTAAAGAAGAATGTTCTACCCAGGTATCTGTTTGATTTGTCCACCTCGGGATTATGTTTCTCCTCGGTAAAGTTAAAAGCAGGCAGTAGGTTTGGTTTCCGCAGTTGGCCTTTACCTTTATTCGAATGATCATCTTGGTTGAAGCTTAGCCGAGTGCTGTTAGTGCCCGAGGCAGTTTTTCCTGGTTGTTCCCCATGTTGTGTGTCTGTTTTGCCAGCATGCACACGAAAACACTCATACACTCATACATGCATCACACATAGTTAAAATTGACAAATCATTGTTAATTAATATTTGTTAATATTTTTGTTGACATATTACTCTGTTTTGAAGAGATAAGTTACCCTCTTTTCATTAGAGCGTCGGTCTTAAGCAGAAAACGCATACTCTTTCAATTTCTCTACTGAGTTGTCCCTCATAGAAGATTTCTGCCTTAGCCTTCTGGTACAGTTCCTTGTTTGGACGGATCTTGTTTTCCCTCTTGAGTTTATTTCTCAAAGGATGTATTCTGGTTGACTGTTTCATTCCAGTTTATTTCTGGTTTGGATCTGCAGTTCCCTGGCAATATTATTTACTCTGGAAATCTGAAAAACTCCAAGCTTTGGTTGGTGCATTTATTTTCCACAAGAAGACTTTATCCCCTTAGAGAGAATATCATGGAATCTCCCCAGGAAGTCACACCTCTTTCCCCAAAAAGTCATTTATTTTACAATCCTCCGTGACCACAAATAGCAAGTCTCTTTATTTGAGACAACTTATATATTATCCTTTCCAGGCGGAGTGCCTCGGTTAAAGAAAAAGTTGAGACCCGTTCTAGGAGAAACACCAGAATCTTGGGTAAACTTGTTATCTTTTTGCTATCTTCAGTGAATGTTGATAGTTCATCGTCAGTGAACGATGGTGCTATGATATTTTATTTTTTCTATCTTTAGTGAACGTGGGTAGTTCATCGTCAATGAACGGCGATGATATGATATTTTCTCTTTCTACCTTCAGTGAAAGTTGGTAGACCATCGGCAGTGAACGTCGATGTTTGTTATCTTGCTACCCTCAGTGCATGTTGGTAGTTCATCGTCAGTGAACGGTGGTGCCATGATATATTCTCCCTCTACCTTCAGTGAAAGTTGGTGGGCCATCGGCAGTGAACATCGATGTTTGTTATCTTTCTCGCTGCCTGCAGTAAACGTCGATAGCTTCACCTTCGGTAGAAGTTGTTGTGTCATTTGACCATCCTACCATCCTCTCTGATTCAGTTTTTTGGGTCCACCAGTGATTTATTTTCCTGGTGGGGTTGCTCCCTTGTTTCTTTATTATTGTTACGCCCCCAGTGTTATCTTTGCGCCTCTTTGGTCCTGTTCATATGCATTCATATGCGTAAGCATTTGCATGGCATCTTAGGGCCAAAAATAGGGTTTGTTTTATATTTAAGTGTCTTCAATCGCATCGATACAAAGATTTTTAACCTTCGTATTTCCAGATAGAAGAAACTTAAATAAGGGAAGCTGTTGTACCCTAATTTTCCCCCTAATATCCCTTCATCATACCATGTTGATTTATTCACAACAAGATAAAACTAGGATTCTTTGTCCCCCTCTCTACTTTGAGTTTTGCTCCTTTTGAGGGATTACCAAGCACCTTGACTTATGTTCCTTTTGTGATCATGAATATTGTTTTGTTTTCTTTATTTAACTAATAAAATGCAATGTTGGTTTATCTTTCTTGTTATCCAAGTAGGTGAAGGGCAATGAGATTTAACAAGTTACTCCATGGGTTCATGAGTTTATTTCCATGCTCTAGTCAATAAAGCTTGAGAGGTTCAAACCTCACCATTGGAGTGGTTTTGTAATAAATGGCATGGCAAGGTTGTTTTGGTTCATCACATTTCAAGGTTATTAGATTTGACTCAAAAGTACAAGGGGTTGATTGGAGAAGTTGTTATGTTTGGACAAGACCTTGTTCATATTGGTCACAAGGGCATAGTTCTCTCAAATTTTAAGATATGGAAGTGGTTTTTGTGGCTAAGAGTTCTCATTATCATCCTCAACAACTTCTATTCACAAAGAAATAATATTGGTACAAGAAGTTTGTTCAAACTTGTCAAAGTTCCTCAAGGCATTTTCTTGATCTAGAAGCTAGGGCTTTGAACTTCAAAGGAGTATATCTTTCTCATCTTTTGGTATTTTGAATGATTCCAAAGACATCCCTCTATTCAAATGGTTATCAACAAATAAATTCAAAAGCTCCAAGTATTTTTCATGTGTAAGAAACTTGATGAAGAAGAAAGATTACAAGTCCTTCAGATGAATCCCCAATTTTCCATGTGTGACTTCAAATGATCATAACTTGGTCAATTTATATCACCTTGAGCCCATTCTTTTTCCACAATAATCTTTAATATGTGAACTTTATGCCTCATTTTATGTAAAAAGTGGGAAAATGGATGGAGGTTGCCTTAAATATGCAAAAGATTATAGGTCATTTCATGATTTTTGGCCAACTTCAACAAATCATAACTTGCTCAATGTTTGGAGATTTTGAGTGGTTCAAGTTTAAAAATGTCATTCAAGAGATCTACTTCATTCCATCTTTTTTGGTCAAGAGAAAATTTCAAGTGGAAGGCCATGTTTGGATGCAAAAGATTTTAGATAATTTTTAAAGAAGAATTTGAAACATTTCTAAGTATGGAAAGTAAACCCTTTTTCTTCAACTTTGACTCAATGCAACTTTCATCTCAAGCATCCATTTTATTCCATTATTTTTCCATTGCAAAGCTTGTAACCTCATCTTTCTAAAGCATCAAGAATCATGCCCTAAGACCCCTTGAGTTGGAAATGCCATGGATTTGAATTTGGTAACTTGAAACTGAATTTTCCACAAAGTCAAAATTTTGAAATCCATAATGTGACTTGTAAACACAAGTATTATGCGTGTTTTTGGTTTAAACATGATTAGAAAACTTGCTAGAAGTGATTAGCACCCCAAAACACAAGATTTGGTTGAGTTTTAATGGAAATGAAGTCACACTTCACTCGTGCTCGACCTTCATTCAATTTCCCTCCAAACTTCCTTGTTTCTTCCAATTTTCATTCCCATTCACTTCCCTATAAATAAAGGGTCATCCCCTATTCATTTATTCAAGCTTTGAGAGCCAAAAACACCTGCCAAAACCTCACACGAACCCATCTTTTTTGAATTCAGTTTCTGAGATTTAAGCTCCCTTTTCCAAAATTCTTTGCGCATTCATCATCCTTAAGCATCATACAAACTCTCCAGCACTTAAACCAATCAAAAACTAGCCATAATTCAAGCTACAAAAGTCCAGTTTCAGAGCTTCTTCCTTAAACTTCGAAAAGGTAGAATTCTCCACCATTTGGATCCAAATCAAGAACTAATCTATTCTACTCCTTCTCCTGATTCTAATGCTGCTTACAATTTTTAAATCAATTGAGAATTGAGAGAGAAATCTCAAATTAAAGGTGCTCGCTATTTTCCGGGTTTTTGATTCATATCCCTCTCCATACCTTATATAAATTTGACGCGATGGTGGTGTTAGAATCATCTTGAAGAGACGAGTTCAATGATACTAGCCTGGTATCCTAATTTTTCCATTTGAAGGATCTCACAAAATCCCCATTGTAGGGTGTCTGGAGGTTGAAGACGATGACATGTCTCATCTCAGCCAATGATAGCGTGCCAAACGTTTTAATTTCATTGGTTGCCCTTTTTTTGATCCTATGTGTATCTCACTAAGGTCCATATCAAGCACAACGCGTCTGGTCTACTAGATCAGCTTACTAACACGTTTTAACTATGATCTGATGGTCCACATCTTTTTGATTTTATTTTATTTTCTGATTTTATATTTTATATTTATTAAATTTTCAAAAATTCATAACTCTTTTATTTTTATCCAAAAATTATGAAAAAATTCACAAAAATACTTTGAATTATTTCTGATCTCATGACTATTTTTTCATATTTTTATTTTGATATTTGATATTTTTTTTGTATTTTTGAATCATTTGCTTTATTTTAATTACTTAAAAAATACTTTCTGACTTTTTTTAATTATGAAAATATTCATAAATATTATTTTGCATATTTTTGACTTTCTAAAAATTTTATGGAATTTTATATTGAGGTTTACTATTTTTGACCTATTTTCTATTTGTTTGAGCAATTTTAAATAGTTTAAAAATAGTTTTTGACTTTTAAAAATTACCAAAATTTTATAAAAATATTTGGATCCATTTCTGTTTTTTCTATGGTCTTACTTTTTTATTTTTTTGATTAATTTGAACATAATTGGTATTTTTCTCTTTATTTTCTATTTTTAAACATTATTTTTTACCCTTTTGTATATATTAAAATGTGATATTATTTTGTGACAATTTTCTGGTTAATCTTGGGTTAGATTTTGGATCATGAACTTTATTAACATCATTGGATCCATGATGTTGAGTTTAACTCGACAAAAATGGATGAATGATTTTAATAATAGTTTGATTAAAATTTACTTCAAATGTGGTTTGTATATTTTTTTCCCTATCCCTCTTCATCTTATCCCATTCTTATTACACTACGTGTTATTGGAGCATGATCTCTATATCAATTCTCAAAACAAATGGTGCATAAATTGCTATTGACCAGCCTCAAAATAGGTGCGACTTCTATATAAGTCCACTTATGATTGCTTAACATAGCGCTAAATTTTGTCCTGATTCGAATAAATGATCATTCATGGCCCAAACTTATGATTGCAAGCCGAAGTATGTTAATTTGATCTCTTTGATCCAATAACCTTGAGATTCATTGTGTGGAGGCTTTGGTTCTACCAATCCTCTAATGGATCTACAACACTTTTGGTCAACGCGGACCACTTAAACATCGTTGATCATTAAATGGTACTTATGAGAATTCCAAATGGGTGATATACTTGATAGAAAGAAAATACAACTTGTTGTGTGGAGGCTTTGGTTCTACCAATCCTCTAATGAGTTCCAAATGCAAGTTTCAAGATGGTCATCCAACTAACCATTAATTATTGACTTGTTTTACCTTATGCTTTTATTCTATTTTATGCTTTATGTACTATTTACTTTTAGAATTTACATTTCATGCCATTTTCATCTTTGCTCATTTGAGCATTTATTTTCTTGCCATTTTGTACTTTGCTCACTTGAGTTTTTCTTTTCCTTTCTTAAGATACTTAATAATCAACCTAAACCCTAAAAATCTTTAATGGTACTTGGACTATTTGGCTACTATCCTTGGTATTATGGAGCATAGGACTTTTCTTGGACTTAGGATTAGAAACCTTGGCCTATATTTGAGACCTTGTGATCTTATCTAATTATTTTGTTTGGAGCTCTTGAGGTTTAGCTCAAAACATTGGGTTGTTTGTTTGTTTTGTGTGCGGGTTATTGTGATTACACCCTTTGTTTGTAATATGGAATTCACCCGTATACAGTCGTTACTTTGCCCAATTTTTATGAAGACTTAATACACTTGAAGTTTGGTTCTCTCAAGAGGTCTAGTATTTTTTTGCTTGCTTGGTTTCAATCCAAGGAATGGGAACTCTATCTTGGTTCATAATGCCCAATATTGGCTTCTTGTTGGTTAGATAGTTCTTATCCCTAGCTTTTACCTTATGCTTTAGGATAGTCTTTTCTTCTCCTCCCATCTTCTTTAATTTCAAAAAACTTCTCCCTCCTTTTGAAAACTCTTCTTGTTTTAAATTTGAACCACTTTCATAATAAACTTGGACTTATGTCCATGTATTTTTCAAAACATTTTTATAAATAAACTCCAATCAACATAATAATACCTTGAAAATTTTTTTTGAGAAGACTAAAAGTCAATCAATCTCATTCAAACCATTTTGCCACTTTGGCTTTTTTATCTTTAAAACTTTTCTTAAGAGATTAAACTCTTGTCAATCTTTGTAGTGATGCACAAAACTATACTTCTACAAAATATATAGTGAAGAGAGATATTTTCCACTTGGGTGTTGAGTGAGGCATTGTTGATTTTAAAATCCAAGCCATATCCTTCACTTTGAGATGATGCAAATTCTCCTTTCTCATGATTGTGGGTAGTAGGTGTGTTTTTCACACGAACAATGACGATAATGTTTTATCTTATAAAATTAACCAACACATTTGGGTTTTAAATTTTTGAAAGAGGAACTATGTGTACCCTGATCCCCTATTGCAAGAAAGGTGGTACATAGGCACTAAAGGTTCGCAACCGCGGCGGGTGCAAAAATCATAAAATATATATTTCTTTTCTGACCTCCACCATCCATTTTATATAACAATTTTTATAGCCAAAATATACAGATTTTTATAAAGAGGCTCCTGCGGAGTACCGTAGATGTTTAGGGTGCTAATAACTTCCCTTTCCATAACCAACCCCCTTACCTTGAATCTTTCCCCCTCTTTTTTGGTTATTCACTCTTTTCCCATTCCTTTGGAAATAATAAAGCGCGATGGCGATTTTGATTTTGATTTGTATAAAGTCTAGTCAATCTAATGACTTAGTCTTGAACATTTCTACCGCTACAGGATCCCTTCTTTATCTTACCGCTTCTCGTCCCGAAATTATGTTTAGTGTTTGCATGTGTGCTAGATATCAATCTTTTCCTAAGGAGAGTCATCTAAAAGCTGTAAAACGTATACTTAGGTATATTTGTGGTAATCCTAAGTATGGACTTTGGTTCTCCAAGGGTAGTGATTGTTCCTTGGTTGGCTATTCCGATTCCGACTTTGCAGGTTGCAAATTGGATAGGAAAATCACAAGTGACACTTGCCATTTTTTTTCAAACTCCTTAGTTAGTTGGAATAGCAAAAAGCAAATTTCAGTTGCTTTGTCAATGGCCGAGGCGGAATATGTTGCAGCCGGTAATTGGTGTGCTCAAATTTTGTGGCTCAAACAACAATTACTCGACTATGATTTAAAACTTAATCATATTCCAATATTTTGTGATAACACAAGTGCCATCAATCTAACCAAAAATCCAGTTCTACACTCGCGCTCTAAACATATTGAAATTAGGCACCACTTCCTTAGGGATCATGTAGAGAAAGGTGAAGTCGTGTTTGAGCACATTGATAGCAAAAATCAACTTGCCGATATTTTTACAAACCCACTTGCAACTGAACCATTCTTTCACATTCGTAGGGAACTCAATGTCCTTGTTATTTCAGATAGATCGCAACTCAAATGAGTTGCATTTCCTTTATTTATATTTGTGTATCTATGATTCGTGAATATCATCTTGGGATGGCGACATGTGAGGGCATCGTGTCATTCAAATACGTTCGGTAATATCCTTCCAACTCTTTCTCACTAGTGATCATTTTGCTTAAGTATTGGTGCTATGAAATGATTAAATGCTTTGTGTGTTATTGCTTCTGTGCATACGTACTTGTTTACTATGTTCAATTAATGTCTACAAAACCTACATGCCATGAAATACAAGAAATTTTAGAACTTTGCATACATGAGCCGACCTAAAATTATGATCGGTCAGTGCACGCCTGATGGAGAAACTCATTTACGCCTATCTTACTGGAATGCGTTGACGCATCCCTGCATAGGTCGACACGTCGGGGTTTGGAAGACCATCATACCATAGTTTATATTGTGTGGCTCATATTGCATGCTACCTTTTGATGTGTTGTTGTTCCCTCATCCGGCCTCCCTCTCAAAATATCAAAACCTTAAAACCCCACTGTGTCACTTTAACTCCAAATCTCTCCAAACCTTCATCCATGGCTTCTAGTGCAACAAAGAAAAGGAGTATCAGAGGTAGCTCTTCAAATCAAACTTAGATGTGGTGGAATTGTTGGACCATCAAAAGGTGTTTCCATTCCTTGAGTTGGATGGAGACTACAACGAGGCACTCGTCAAGGTATTCTATGCGGGTATACAAGGTA